>VDFB02009580.1:1763117-1804475 GCA_007258455.2 Sequoia sempervirens | reverse complement strand
GGCAATGATTTCCCCTGGTCGTTGTAACAAAAAAGATTCAAGACACAACATTTGGTCACGCTCCATTTGGGTGCATCCCCTACGAATGATGGCAGCAGTCCAGAAAAGTCTCGTGTAGACAAGTCTCGCCTCTTTGGATAGGTGGTTAGAACACGTGGTAGCATATCCCAACCTTTTGTCTACTACATCCCCTGCATTGAAGAGGCGTGCGCTAAAGAGACACGTGGCAGCATATCGATGTCCGCAATCGATTTACCCTTTCTTTGTAGAAAACATGCACGGGGATGACACGTAGCAATAATGTTTGATAGATGCCACCTGTGGGGTCCATCAAACCTTTTTACGAATGGGAGATATGTGGCACACGATCGAGGGCCGACAAGGAAGTGATAGGAAGCAAATCAAAATGACCCATGATAACCAAAAGGGGGATGATGATTTTATTTGAAGGCATGGGCTGGTACTTAGCCAAAAACCAAAAACCCGATGGGAGCATGGTGAATTTCATATTCACAGCTTCTAGCGACTATCAGGGGTGTTTTGATCTGAGAAAAGTGGAACCCAAAATTTTCTCTGGTTTACATACCAGAGTGCCATCCATTGGCGATCGAATTAGAGCTTGGAAAGGGCTGCCTGCAGGGGCGACCAGTCATCTTCGGATGGTCTCGCTGTATTGCGCAAAATTTCCTACGCTCCACCTAGGTTGAGCATTTCTTTATAAGGCAGTGTCTCAAGTAAACCGGCCCCTACCTCACAATGGAATAGTAGCTGCGCAAGAGGATGAATAACATCTTCAATGTATGTTGCAGTAGGAGGATGGCCGAAACTCTGGAATGCAGTTGGGTCTTGCTCCTTCTCTGTAATTCTTCCTACAATATGCTCAGTCGTGGCGATTGACCCATCTTCAAGAAATGGGGATGGCAAACCCATCTTGCTCAGCTGGGAGAAATTTTCCCACATGTCATCCATTGTATGGTTCAAAGTAGTTGTGGCCACTTTAGTTCGCTGGAAGGCCGAGTGGCAATGGATAAACTTGTTTTCCGTCTAGGCAACAATATCTCGATCTTTGATCCCTGCTTTGGCCAGGTCTTCATTAGAGACCGAATATAGCTTGGTCAGCAAATTCTTTGCCTCTAGAACCTTCTCTAAGATGAACCGTGGGAATTGCTCAATTGTTCCTTGAACCTCCTGGCTCAATTTTGTTGCCTTTGAGATGAACCTGAGCATTGGTTGTAGTGTTAGGAAGAAGGTTTTAACCTTTTCCCAATAAGAAATATATAGATGACGAGCCAATGGGATGAGGTCCGACTGCACGAAGGAGGCTAGGAGAGAGCTCTTTAGAGAGGCAATCTTTGCATCCTTTGAGTTAATGACCTATGTTAATTCCACACTCTTTCTTTTTGCGGATGCCAGTTCTCCTTGGCTCGAGTGTGGTTCGCCAATACTATGTCAAGAGAGGAATTTCCCTCTTGAAGCTCCTTTTCTAACTAGGCCTTTTGGCTCAGAAATTCCAAATGATTCTTTTCTAATTCTTGCTCATATAGAGCGCATTGAGCTACTAACTCTTTATCCTTTTGTTGCAAATTTTGCTCCGTCGAGGTCAATTGGCTCTGATATTTCTGGTTTCTCGCCCAAAGCTCGTTGAGCAGTGTGGGGTAAATGTACGAGGACTTATTGAGATTCTCTTGCAGTTTTCTCTGCTCCAACTCTTCTACTCGCACTTTCTCAGACAAGCACACAACCTCTGCTTCTAGTGATTTCTCTTTCATTTCCAGAAAATTGGCCCTTTCCTTCACAAGCTTTAGCTGCTCCTTTTTCTTCAATTGACGGCCAGACTTCAAAAATTCAGTCATCACCACCCGTTGCGTTTCCTCCATGATTTCTACCTTTTCCTATGGTCAGGTTGCGGCTAGATAAAGCCCCATGGCATACATGTTGTAATTGCCAGGTAGCATCTCGCCTTGTGGTTTGGTAACATTAGGGTACATGGTGGTGAAATTCAACATTTGTTGCGCTTCATTGTAAACTATATACACTTTGGAATCTGACTCCTTTTTATCATCCTTTGCTTTTCGCTTTTGGATCTTGAGGGCTTGCATTTACTTTGTGGTTTCTCCCTGGGATATGAATTTGGTTGGTGACTGAACCAACCCACCAACGATAAGTGTACCAGGAGGCAGGGAAAAAGGGAATACAAGTGTAGAAGGCCCCTACACTTTATTTTGTGGGAGATTGACATTCTTCAGGGAGAAAAAGGGAACCTGCTATAGTTCAGTCTACGAACTAGCAGAAGGACTCATCATTTGTTGCGGCGATGGGGTGATCATAATCGAGTCCGTTTGTTGGGCATACTAGGTTAGACCCGAGGTAGCAGAGGCAATAGGGGTGCAAATGGAGGCCAAGCTTTTAGAAAGAGAGGCAAGGAGAGATTGAGTAGTGACGGCTGGTGTTAAGGTTCACGGAGGCATCAAGACAGATGGTTGAGTTTGGGCGAATTGGGAGAAACCTCCCGCGAACATTGTGGTAGGGGTAGATGAAGTAGGGCCGACACTCGTGGTAAGGGGCATTGCGAAAATGGAAGAGCATACCAAAGATTGGGAAGTAAGAAAAGCAGAAGCAAAAATTACCTGTTGACTGGACGTTGGTGGTGCTTCACTTGTCATTGGTTGTTCAGTTACTTCAACTTCTTGGCTTGCTACGAACACTTCGCCTACGACAACTACTTGTGATCCTTTTCCAAGAATAGCTTCCATACACTCTCGTTTAGTGGGCGGGGTGGCTCCGATCTCTACGATTTCTAGTTGTTATGGCTGAGACACCCTCGTCACCTTGGAGGCCCAAGTGAGTGTTTGCGAGGCTCGTGACATATTCAATCACACATTTAAAGCAACATAGGTAGACTACCCTATAGACTTCCTTCTCTGTTGGGTGGAGGACGTTGATGTCTCTACTTCCTCTTCCGCCTGCTCTTCTCCTTCATCGGGGTTATCGCTTCCACTAGTGCTTGAGTTAGAAGTAGGGTGCTCATCATCCCAAAGTTCATCAAACCACTTATCCTCTTTTATGCTATCATAAGGATTATCAAGCCGTTTTGTTTCCTGGCGATACACCCAGAAGGCTCTAATCCTCTCATTGGTTCATTCCTCTACATTTCTCAGTTGATTATAGATATTTTTTTCCATTTTGTGGTTCTCATCGTAATCTACCACAACAAGATAGAACCTATGCCATGGTGACTTGCTGTCTTCTGTGGGGATATGAATTAGGTCAACCAACAATTCATCTTCACCCTCTAGTAGGCTTCACTTTTGTTCCCAGTAAGGCTGAGGGTTGTGAGTTACCTTGAGGTGATCATAATGTAAATCATTGAAAGGGTTGTAATCCCACTTGTCACAGATTATTACTAATCCCAAATGAACCAGCTTATCCTGCAATAGTAGGTGCATTTGCTTCTTTTTTCGGGACACTATTTTGAAACTTAGCGGACAGGTGAAGAATCCCTTCCTTTAGATTCTTTTCGCACTACAAAAGGTAATATCAATAATGCATGCCTGCTAGAACAACTCCAGAGCCAACACTCGATTAGTCACACATGTCGGAAGGTGGAAGGGTTCCCCAATGAAGCCTCACATTCAGATGAATGTAAAATCCACTCTAAAAAACTAGTCACACTTTGGAGCGAAATTCTGCATAAACTCTATCTGAGTCAAGCTGAGCTGATTAATACACTCCTCTCCTTGGAGATCTTGCAAAATCAGAGTCAAGAAATAATCGGAAAATGCGTAATAATCAAAAGTAGAAGAGAGGAGAGGGGTCCAGACAAAAACTGGCTTTTTCCTCTTCTTTTCATCAAAGATAGCAACTCCATACGCTCAGCAAAAAAATTAGGGTTTTGATACAAAAACATATAAGCAAGATAGCAGACAAATCTGAACTTTTGTTCAACTAGGTACTTGTTAATTTGCTCTAACATCTTCATTACAAGGTACTCTACAAAATCATACCAGAAGTAAGATTTTTGCCTGTGGAATTGGAAAGTTGGGCCCAATTGAAAAGAATACACCTCTTGGTCAGTGTCCAGACCAAAAACAAATGCCATCATTGAAAAGGAATCTCGTATGTCTTCCTTGAAAGCATTGTGTGGAGCAGGAATTTTTGGTGGCTTCCCTTGTTCTACTTCTGGCCTTTGGGTTTCTTTGTTATAAAATTCTAGAGCCTTATCCTTGGTGCTCCATATATGATCTCCATATTTAGGAGTGAATGTCTCCACTTCCATCCCTCTTTGCATAGGGTCTGGAATGCACAACATATACCAGAAGGAAGTCAGACTGATGTTAACTGAAAGAGTATGGCCCTCAATAGTGCTGGTACTTGGGTTGAAATGCTTAATGGCCGCATCGATCAATTTTGGGAAGTAGTGCACAAATGGGAGCATATATTGAGGAAGCCCACTGAACCATACATTTTTGGTATTTGAAATTTCCCTTCTAGACACCTTCATTATTTTGCAGGAAGATTCCCTCAATCCTTTAGGGTTCTTTGTGAGAAAGGGATCATGAACATTATCCCAATCTTCCTGAACTAAGTTCTAGTCTTTGTAGTTTTTGGGTTTGTCTAGTGCCTTTGTGTTTTCCCATTTTGGCTTGTTCGGAATACTCGGTGTAGCATAAGAAATGTTCTCAAAGACATTAACGGCTGGTGCTCCTCACAAAGTCTTAGCTAATCATTGTGTCGCCACTGGCCTACCTCCCGAGCTTGAACTTTCTGCCATTGTTAATTTGCAGGAAGCTTTCTGCTTTAGCTGGAATTCTTCTGCAATTCTCCTCAGCTCTGGCTATGCTCTAGAACTTTTTGCTTTCTTCTTTAAGTAGCGTTCTTAAAAGAAAATTTTTAAGTGCTTTAAAACTTTTACAAGCAATATTTTGCAATTTTTTTCTCAAAGTGGTAGACGAGAGTCACCTTTTTTGCATTTAATGCGGAATGTACCGCCAACTCTTTAGCTTGTGCAAGATGAATTACTTGCCATTTTGGTGTGAAAATAATTCATAATTATGATTAGCAACCGTATTGTATAGCGCGATTTTCTTGGACCTTGAGTTGACGCTTTGTGAGTAGCTTAAGCATTTGTATGTGTTGGAAATTAATATCCCGAAAGGAATGATTAAGCCAAAGATGCGATCAACATTTGAAAAGATATGAGTTCCACCTTGGGAAACACAAAATACTTGGAGGATGACACCTCAGTCCTTGGCCATGCATAACACTGTTGATTTCTACCACCAGCTTAAGCTAATTAATTACCCCTTATTAGTTTTGCACGTAGAAAACCGTACTCAGCAAACGCAACTGGGTGGGAAATTTGAGCAGGCCTGGGCACAAATTTCAAGTTGGTACTCGATTAACATCATGTTTATGGAAAGTGGATTACCACGTCATTCCTCGCTTTTTATATAAATAGGCATCTAAGCAGTAGTGAAATCACACTTAGCAATTTGAGCAAAATTGGTATTAGGTAATTGGTGTAGCAATTTAGCATTTGCAGTTGCGTAGCATTCTCATAGGCTAGAGTTAGGTGCTTTGCAAGGATAGTTTTTAAGGTATTCGCAGAAAGTCTGACAAGATGAACACACCAATTAGGCTAGTGTCACATAAGTTGCAGACTGCCTTCTTAGGCAAAAAATTTTCCAGACGTTTAAAGAGGATGACGAAGAACAAGCATTCGATGTCCATCATAGCAATTAAATGGGTCTTGGGATGGGATTGCATATGGTGGGGGAATTTCGATTGCAAGTGACCTTCGAAGGTTCATAGAAGAGGATGCGGTCGTGTCGTGGCTTCTATTTTTGAGTGGCTTTTGCCTCCAGTCATGAGATGAGCACCACCAAAGGGTAACTCAAGCCTGCCACTTCCTATTCTGCATTTACAATGTGGTGTCATTCTACGACATCGACTGGTATACGGACTTCAAGAACCTAGTGTTCCCTCTGCCTGACTTTGCTCCATTGGATGGTGTTGTTGCTGCTGATACCCCTGTTGATGAGGATATTGTGGATGTTTCCATTGATTTGTCTGTTGCTGCTACTCATTCTGTGAACCAAAGACTTCTATGTTTTTTTTTTGCTTTTTGAAATTCTCATAGTGATTATCCTATTTTTTGTATACATGCCTGAAAAGGGCTTTTGTGAAATATATAACAGAAGCAGAATAAACATATATACTTTTGGAAGTGTGTCTTATGATCCATTTTGAAAATGTAAATATCAAAGCATATATAATGAAAATATATCCTTATATAATCATCTTGTTGTCTCTTTTTGGATTCTGCAACTGCGTCATTTTCTTCTTTTCAGCATGTATGTATCAATTTAGTTTTGCATGTGGGTGTTTTGATCATCCTCTTCTGTTCAGCTATGAGTTTATTTCCCTTACTCTCTACAATAATGGGTCACTTGTTCTTTTTGCCTCGAACCATAGGATAAATAAAAAGACCGGCCAACAAAACAAAAGGGAAAGAAAGGAAAAACATATAAACATATTTACATGGGTATGGTAAGCAAGCTTAATTGAATATTTTCAAGTGAATCTCGTTGACCGGAATTCCGAATGCTTCTTTTTCCATAGTTTCTAACTCATATGCATTGTGCTCCTTGCATTGAATTATCCTGAACAGGCCTTCCCAGAGGCTATCAAACTTTCTGTGTTGGCCCGACTTTGTGGCCCTTTCATTAAATTTTAGCACCAAGTCACCGCACTTTAGGCCTTGGTCAGATGCTTTCTTGTCAAACCACCTTTTAACCACTTGTTGGTGGTTAGTCATGGCTGTTAGGCACTTTTCCCTATTTTCTTGTACTTCTAGCAACTCAGCTAACCATACCTCCATTGTGTCATTTTTCTCCACCTCGAGAGACTTTAACAATTGCAACGTCGGGATCTCCATAGAGAGGCAATAGCACCTCTTTTCCGTAAACTAGCTCATACGGTGAAGTCTTGACGACTTGATTTGGAGTTATGTGGTTTGCCCAGAGTGCTGCTCAGAGGTTTTTGTGCCACTCCCTTTGATATTCTGACCCAATTCTTTTGAGGAGTCAGACCAGATTCTTGTTTGTTGATTCGGCTAAGCCATTCCCCTGCGGGTATGATGTTTTAAGGAATATGTCATGTGTAAGTACGAATTGGCTTACCTTGGAGCCTAAGAAGGCTTTAGCATTGTCGGAGATGATAGTTTTGGGTAGGCCAAATCTCATCACCAGTTCCTCCAATAAGTCCACTATCTTTGCCTCTATTGCATATTTTAGTGGCATGGCCTTGGTCCATCTGGTGAAGTAGTTTGTGGCCGTTAAGATCCATTTATGTCCTGCGTTGGATGTTGGGTTGATCATTCCGATGAAGTCCAAACCCCATTGTGTAAATGGCTCATCAACCACTATCGGATTGAGAGGCATTGCAAAATTATTTTTTCTTCCAATGAAGAACTGACATTCTTTGCAAGTTTTCACCAAGGAGTAGGAATCATTAAATAGCTTCGGCCAAAAATACCCTGCACACATAATTTTGATGGCAACTGTCTTTGCGGAGAAATTCCCGCCCGCAGAACTGCTGTGGTAAGTGTCGAGGATCCTTTTTGCTTGCTCTGTGTTAACAAATCACAATAGAATGTCATTGAAATTTCTCTTGAAAAGGATGCCTTCAATGAGCACAAATCCACTGTTCTGCAACTGGTAGAATCTCCTCTTCTGAGAAGGAAGTCCCAACAGATATTTTCATGTATGCATAAATCTTACTCTATCTGCTAGCCAACAACCTTCGGACTCTGACTCGTTCATTAGGACTAGTTCTGACTGCTCTTCTTTGGTGGTCATTTCTTCATCGTGTGCAAGATATTCACATAGTCCTCTTCCTCAGACAATTTTTGTAGGTTTAACCTCAATGTCGTACTCAAGGATCTTGGTGATCCAATTGGCTCTTTTCTCAGTGATTTCTCCTTCCATGATATATTCTCACACACTAGAATGTGCAACATAGACAATCACCTTATTGCAAGAGATTAGGTGTCGAAACTTCTTGAGTTCCTTAACTATTGCAAATGCCTGCGTCTCTACAAAGTTCTAGTTTGTTTCATATTCCTTCAGGGTCTAGGAGTGAAAATCTATTAGATGTTCTCCCTTTCCCTTGTCATATTTCTGAATTAAGACAGTAGTAATGCTTGACTTGCTACTGAATACATACATTATGAAGTCCTTTGATAACTCTAGGTTGACCAGAACAAGAGCAGAAGAGATAGCATCCTTGACCTTATCGAAGGCTTCTTTGGATTCTTTTTTCCATTTAAATGTTTGATCCTTCTTTAGCATTAGGATAATTGGCCTAATTATTCCTACAAAATCAGAAATAAATTTGCTAATGAAATTTACCTTCCCCAAGAAGGACTAAACTCCTTTCTTTTTGACTGGGAGGGGAAGCTCTTTGATTGCTTCCACTCGCTCAAGATCAATTGAAATTCCTTCTTTGGACACTACGTGCCCTAGTAGTTTTCCTTGTGGTACTCTGAAGACACATTTTTTTGGGTTTAGGGATATCTTGAACTCTTGTCATTTCTTGAACACCATCTCAAGATGATCAAAATGATCATCCTTGGACTTGGAGAACATCGTCAAATAATCCAAGTAGATCAAGATAATCTTGTTGATTAGTTCGCTGAAAGTGATATCCATTTCCCATTGGAAGGTAGCTCCTGCATTTGAGAGGCCAAATGACATCTTAGCATATGTGAACGTTCCCCACTTGGTAGTGAACGTTGTCTTATGTTGATCGTCCTCTTTGACCCGGATCTGATTGTAACTAGAGAAGCCATCTAACAGGGAGAACATCTTCGATCCTGCCACCATTTGTAGGATTGACTCCATTGAAGGTAGCGGGTAATGATCCTTCAGGGATGCTTTGTTTAGGTCCTGAGAGTCTACACATAGATGAATATCTCCATTCTTCTTTTGAATAGGGACTAGATTAGATACCCACGTGCTATGCTTAATTGAGAAGACAATCTGTGAAGGGATTAACTTTGTTAATTCTTACGCCATTAGCGCTTCAATCTTGGGATTGACTGGCCTTTGTTTTTGGCGGAAAAGCTTTGCACCTTCTGTCAACTCAATTGTGTGCTGAATGATATCGGGATCATACCCCCTGAGGTCATCGTATGACTAGGAAACCACTCCATATTTATCACAAAAGTTGATAAGCCTTTCTTTATTGTGATGCAGGATGTCCTTCCCAACTTTGAGCTTTCTTCCATCTCTGACTTGAAGGTCTGCATAGTCACCTTTTTCTACTACAAACTTTCATTTTTCATTTCTTGCATCATCACAAGCAAAAAGGTTTTTGAGAATGACCAATCCTTTTGGAAGCTTGTTGGATTTCAGCTGGATAATTTGTCCTTCATAGGCTTCTACGATCCTCGATTGGAGCTGGTTAGCAGATTCTCCTGACTATTGGATGAACAAGGAAATGTGTTCATCACTGTCAAATACTTTCCAGCTTTGTTCATTGTCTAGAACTGCCGGTTGGACTATTACTCATACAAAGTGTTTTTTTTAATGAGATTGGAGGCGAGCTCAAATTGAGATCTGATTGATGGCATGCGATTTGCATCTGTATTTTGTCCTCGGGGAACCATTTGAATGTTGAAGGCCTCAAAACTATTAATCAAGTCCCAAAATTGGTGTCTATAGGATCGCATGCAGACATTCTTTACCACGGAAATCCCTTAGACTTGATTGACTACTAGTTCAGAATCTTCGAACACCATTAGCTGCTTAATGCCCATCTGTTTCACAAGGCTAATACCTTTCGCTAGTCCTTTGTATTCAACTTCATTGTTCAAGCAAGTGAAATGGAAGCGAGAAGACCTCAGAGTCATTTCATTCTATGGGGATTTTAAACATACCCCAACCCTTGCATCGTTCTTGCATCTTCTGTTAGGGTTAGACATGGCAGATATCTAACAATTAAATGCAGATTTAAATAATAAACAGAGAAACTAAAACATACAAAGAATAAATCATAACACAGAGAATTTAACGTGGTTCATCCAATCTGGGCTACATCCACCAAACCGCAGCCATCCAATACTTTTATTATCCAGTGCAAAACCTATTACAATCTTGCGAATAATCGCATTTTTTCATACTGTAACCCCCATTCCAACCCCTTTTAACAAGCTTTTAGAAGCTTCCTGAATTAGGGTTTTACAAAGTCGGTTTTCTTTCTTTTTCGGAGATTTTTCCTTTTTTGCTGACAACGCGAAAAAAATGGCAAAAAAAATTTTCTCGAGGGCTACGCCCCCGAACCCCCGCCCAGGGCCCGGCACGGCCCCAAATCCCAGCGAGGACGGGGGGCCGGGGTGTACAGTATACCATGGGCTATACGGTATAGCATGATCAGTCGCCACATACCAACATCTTGCTCCATCAAAGTGCAACGTCCATAGTTTTGAGGCTTGACTGCCTTCAAATTCTTTAACAACCTTCGGGAGCACTTGATCTTCATCGTAGATGACATAGGTGCCCAACCCAGTAGCATGGTAGTTGTTGAAGGGGTCGACATCTATATGTTCACTTAAGAGAACATCTTCTTGATCATTCCAGTCTTCCATCACTTTTTCATCTTCTAGTAGCTCAGCGCAATACATTTCTTGCTTGGTGATAGAGGTATGTGCAGCTTCAAAATTGATCATGGCTTCATCAGTTGTATGTTTTGAATGTAAAGTTTCAAATTCTATCTTCATCTTTGCACCATGCTTGGTTCTAAGGATTAAATGTGACTAGTCCAGGGATATATATCTTCCCACCTTTGAAGTAAATTCTTGGGATAGATAGAGGTCGAACATGGGGAGAACACCTATAATCATAGTGTCTTGTGACACTGTGATACTAGGGCAAGTGAATAGGGTCAAGAGGTGCTTTGATGATGCCTACAGTTTCGACTCTATTTCCATCAAGTTGCATCACTCCTCCTTTTAAGGGTTCATAGTTGAGCCCTAAAGCTTCAACTATTTGTTTAGGCATAACTGTGGTGCTAGCACCAAAATCAATCATGGCATTGTGTAATAGTTTCTCCCCTATAATGAGAGTTAAGAAGGGTTGAGGCTTAAAATTATCTCTTGCTTCAGAAGGGGCTTCCGTTGTGCTATTTGTAATAACTTTGGCCGAAGATGGTTGATCAACAACCCTTGTTTTGGGAAACTTCTCCATTGTTGTTGCACTTACATCTTCCCAGAGAGCCTTCTGTAGTAGCGTCTTCTATTCCGAGATAGCTAGAATGTCCCACAAAGACACATTAGTGGTGGATTTCTTCAATTTTTCCACCACATTGAATGGTGGAGGATTCGGAGGATTCTTCCCCTTAGCTCTTGTTATAAAAATTTCCTTTCACGGTAAGAATTGCGGCAATGTTGTGGAGGTACTAGGCATTTCGTCAGGAGTACCTTTAGGTTGCGAACTGACTAGTTGCAGGACAACTGGTTCACCTGTAAATCTCCTCTTCGAGTGAGTGTTGTAGTCGGATTGTACCTGTGGTGTTTTAGATGTGGATGCATCATTTGCAAACACTGCTTCTTCTTCCTCCATCCATGAGAAGAGTGCATGGTCGGGAGCGATGTCTGCTTCTTGCTCTAGTGACATCCCTTGCATTTGTGCGGTAAGCACCGCGTTATGCATCTGCGAAGAGGTGTACACATAGCTTTCGGGATCTAAATTTGTGGCTTGGCTGCACTACTCCGCCACCTTTTGTTGTAGGTTTCCACATGGGAAATTTTAGGGCATATGTGAATCGCCACAAGGGAAGCACCAGGGATTGTTGTCATCCACTAAATTGTTTTATCTCGTGATCATCTCTTTGATCGAACTTAGATTAGCGCTCTACAGCGGAGTGGGTATCGGTACCATTTGATTTGTTGTTTGGGCCTGTGAATTGGCCTCCTTGGAATTGGTTTTGTTGGTAAGAGGACATTCCTCCTTGATAATTTTGGTAAGCAAGATTCAAAGGTATGACCTGGTTGCACTTGATAACAGTTATCTCATTGAAAATAGTCTGCAACATCTCCTTGAACTTGCCCATCTCTTCCTTTGAAGAGCCAGATGTCGAGGTGACATTCTGCTACGTGCTCAGATACACGTACATGGATTGAGGAGGAGCTGGTGCACTGGTAGAAGGAATCTCCTAAGCAGGCACCGATACTTTTGGAAATATGGGGATGATGGGCCAAGGTGGCAACTTCCTGGCGTCTATCAAATTGTTCTCTACTTTAACAACGATGCTATATGTGGCCAGTAGTGTGGTTCTGGCAAGAGACTAGATCATCATTGAAATGTCAGGATTGATAGACTTCAAGTAGAACATGAATTCCAGATCGGGCGGCGGGCGGATATCAACTTGAATCCTCTACCGGCTTGTATGGAACTGAGCATTGAATTCAGCGATGGCTTCGTGCAGGGCTTGCTTTATGACCAAGAGCTGATAATATAGCGATGATCGATCTCCTTCGTTTGAAAATATTTAGTAAAAAGGATCTCCAAGCTCATCCCAAGTACTGACAAAATTTTTTGACAATGTGTGGTACCTATCCAGTGCCCTGCCCCTAAAAGAGGTGGCAAGCAACCTTAATGCCACATTTTGGGCTATAATCCCATGTGCCAGACATACGTCTGCAACATCTTACAAATGTTTGGACAATGTTATTGAGCCATCTCTAGTGAATTTAGGTATAGCCTTTAGGGTGGAAACCATGATAGCAGCCCAAACGACAGGCACTACTGGTGCAACAATTGAGCTTTCGGTGTCCCATGCCACATAATTTCTATTAGCAGCAGGCAACATGGCTAGTGGAAAGGGAGGAGGAAGTGGAACATTCACTAATTGGGTCGTGGGTTGTATTGTCCCTAATGGTGGTACTAACAAACCAGGACTATTTATTGTTTGGGACCTAGTAACAGGCCGATGACTCATACACCCTTCTGAAAATTTGATTCACTTAAGCTCAGTCCCACCGGGCGTGCCAGGAAAAAGAAAAATTGTTGATGCCAAAAATTGGCAAAGTAACAACCCTTTGTGGGAAACTCAGTTTATGGGGGACCTATTGCACTAAACTGAGTGACCTTCATATTTTTAAAGAAGCTAGCTTATTTTGTTAATGGGGTTTTTGAATGGGAAAAGGAAGCATATATAAAAATAAAAGATCTAACTAAGGTGATGCACTAGAATTTAGATGAAAGGCACAATAAACCTATCTTTTTGGATATGATCTAAGGGCTTGCTTAGTAATTTACCATATCCTAGAATAACATAAATTAAAGATTGCAGCATCAACAACTCATTCAATGAAATAAAATAATAATCACGCCCATTTACTAAAAAGAAGAGTCGAAAGACACAATCTAAACTAGCAAACTTGTATTCAAATTATAGAAGTACAACAAATAAACCACTCAAACAATAATGGGACAGCATAAAGTTTTTCAATAGCATAAGAAATAGAGACGCTGAACAATGGCACAGTTTGTGAGTTCTTGCAATAATCTAAACAATACAAAGGTCTGGTCTCTCCAAAAATCTTGTAATTCTAAAAACTGGTGAAAAAGCATGTAATCTCCAAACTTGTAACTTTGAACATTGGAACCTTCAGAACCGTTCAATCCTTCCTCTGAAGCAAAGAGCAGTATCTATAGCAATCCTTCCACCTCCTAGCGAGCAACAACTAAAAAGATTCAAAATCTTAGCAATGATGTCAAGGCAATGATTTCCCCTGGTCGTTGTAACAAAAAATATTCAAGACACAACATTTGGTCGCCCTCCATTTAGGTGCATCCCCTAGAAGTGGTCAAGCAAAGTCTCGTGCAAACAAGTGTCACCTCTTTGGATAGGTGGTTAGAACACGTGGTAGCATATTGCAGCCTTTTTTCCACTACATCCCCTGCATTGAAGAGGTGTGGGCCAAAGAGACACATGGCAGCATATCGCTGCCCGCGATCGATTTACCCTTTCTTTGTAGAAAACGTGCGCAGGGATGACACGTATCAATAATATTTGATAGACGTCGCTTGTGGGATCCGCCGAACCTTTTTACGAATGGGAGCTATGTGGCACACAGTTAGGGGCCGATGAGGAATTGATAGGAAGTAAATCAAAACGACCTATGGTGAAGACACGTGGGAGCATATCAGGGGCCGATAGATGAGCAAGGCGAAAAATCCTTCGGAAAGCGATAAGTGGACACGTGGCAGAGGCCGTGATGATAACCAAAAGGGGGCCAATGAATTTATTTGAATCCATGGGCCAATACTTAGCCAAAAACCAAAAACTTGAAGGGAGCATGGTGAATTTCATATTCATAGGAATAAAATGGAATGATATATTTAAGAAATAAATAAAATAATTATTTTTTTGAATGTGCAAAGTCAAACTAAATAAATTAAATAATTTATTTAATTTTAGAGGAATAATTAGATAATTAATTTAATTATGTTGGATGAGAAGAATGCATTAATGTGAATGGAAGAAATAATTATTAATTAAAATGTGAATAGAAGAAATAATTGGAAATAATTAAAAATTATTTAATTTAAGTGGTTGAGGAAAAATGATTAATTAATTAAATAATTAAAAGGATGAGTGAAAATGGTGAAATAATTATATATTTAACAATTATTTAATTAGAGGGAAATGTGTTAGCTTAATTAAATAATTAAAAAATATTTAATTAATAGTGATGAAGGGGTTGATGAGGGATGATGACAAGAAATGATGTTGAATTAGAAGAAATGCATTAACCATTTTTAGGTGTCTACACATGTATCATCCACTACTTGGTTCACAATCACATAAGCCTGTGAGTAGATCTCAACTAGAAAATGAATGTTGGTGCATCTTATACTACATTGTGGGTTCCATCCATTTCCTAATCCACCATCATCTACTATGACAATTAAGCTTCTCATACTACTTAATGTCATCATTGGCAAGGGCATAAGTATAACAATGTGCACAATGCTCAAGACCATTTACATAAGTACACAATGAGTGAATAACATATACGTAGTGAGTGATTGAAACATGTTAGTGCATCCCATACTACATTGTGGGTTCCATCCTTTTCTCCATTCCTCTGCACTAATCATGATGATGAAAATCATGTTACACTACTTGTGATCATCACTAGATAGGGAGTAAGTGTAATAAAACACATTACATAAGGCCATTAATAATATTTTCATAGAATGTAGAACCATCAAGTTGTTGGATTTTGATGTCTATTACCGCTAGTCCACCAACGATAAGTTTTTCCAACCTAGAAAGGGTAGTATCAGAAATATAGCACTACCTCACATTGATGATATGTTAACTAACCCATTCACAACATAGGTATCCATTATCATCAATCACCTCTATGCTACTTGTAATACCCCCATGTTGCTGATACTATTTACTACTATTTGTTACTTTTATATGTTAGTGTGATACTGGTTTGTGATGGTGATTAATTCACTGACCTGGTATGTGCGGATGCGTAGTTTAGTTGATTGCTACATTTGACATTATTATGCTGATTTATGATACTCTGTGTGTTGTTTGGATTATTTGCTTATTCAATGACTTTTCACTAATGTTATATATGTCGATTTTGTGATTCTATGATGTTTAATTTGGTTTTAGTAGTACCTTATAATGCAATGGTTTAATAATTAGTTATGATGTGATTAGTTAATTTAAGAATGTTATTTCATATTTGATATTGTAATTGTTAGGATAGCTTTGGTGAGAGGATAGTGTACCACCACTCATTTACGAGTGCTCTGCTATGCTGCAATTCCTTCTCATGATGTGATATTTTCGATTATATATATACATGTGTTACTTGATGTTTATTTCGATGCAGGAATTGCAGGAATAAGTCTCGATTCCACCTGCTTCGGCAGGACAGGGCGAGCATTAAAATTAACCCAACGGGTAAAATGTTGAAAAAGGGAGTTGATTTGGAAGTATCCTCGTCCCAAGTCTGTCATTCTGTTATGAGTGGTTGTGTCATGACTGAGGTTTTTTTCATTGTCGTTGTGTAGTGTGATTGTTGAGTATTTATTTTATTTATGATTAGTGTTTATTTAATTAATCTTATTTTATAAGATAATTAATTAATATTGTCTTGTTACTTCATTTAATTGTGAGTTGGTAAAATGTTAAATTTATAAATATTGTAAATTAAAAAGTGATTTAATTAATTAAAAGTGTAAATAATTATTTTAAATGAATATTGATGAGGATAATTAAATATTATCTTTTTATTAATAATAAATTAGAAAATCTTGTGTGGATAATGTCTTGAGAAAAGAAATTATTTTATTTAAAATTGTAGATAAGTGTGTGTTTTAAAAGCTGGAAAAAGGACCAATAAGAAAAGAGGATTTTTGAGAAAAGAAAACTGAAGAGCTTTATTGATTTTTATTTATTATTATTTTGAGGGAGTTATTGGGACACAAAAGATTGGTCTGTTGTTTTGGTCTGTAAAAAGAAAAGAAAAGAAAAATAGCTTTGTCTGTGCTTCTAGGTAAAATAATTGTTTGAAGAAAAAGTTAGATTCGAAAAGAGAGCTGCAGGAGGAAATCAAAAGGAGGCTATAGAAGGGTTTCTTCATCGAACGAAGGACTCCAAGTTTTCTTCTGTTAGTTATTATTATTTTATTGTTTTATAAACACAATCTAGCTTACTGTGCTTAAAAGAAATTCATTGAAAGAAGTTCTGTGATTTTAAAACTTGTTTGTATTAAAACCCTTGAATCTTCTGTAGAAAACTTTAGTAGAACCTTTTTGTAGAAAAATCGTTTCTGATTGAAGATCGAATTTGCATGTTAGATCTATGTTGATTTTATGGAAAAATCTATTGTTAGCTTGTTGCTCTGAATTTTCTGATTATATATTATACAGAAATTAAATATACATATATATGTTATTTTTCTGATTAAATTATTTAAATGTATATATTTAAGTCGTGTACAATGTGATTTCATTTTATATGAAAAGAATAAATTTTATATATATGATGCATGAAATTTCATGCACAGAATATTTTGAAATTGTTAATTTCGAGGTCGCTTTAATACGAAATTGTATTAAAAATATATATATAAATAAAAAAAAAAATATAGAAAAGAAAGTATTTATTAATTTTATTTTTTTTGTGGGGGTGGGGGTCGGTCGAGGCCGTACCACCCACGGCCCCACTGTGGGGGCTGCGGCCACCACAGGGTGGTACGTAGTACCACCGCCTATGGGGGTTGTGGCCACCACAGGGTGGTACGTAGTACCACGCCTAGTGGGGGTGTTGCGGCCTCCCTTTGGGAGGTACGCAGTACCTCTGCTGCGTGGTACCCGTGTACATGGTTTTTCTTTTAAATTCGTTTTTCTTCTAATGCGATTTCTTATGGTATTAAAATTTGATTTAGTTTACATGTGGTATATATGTGTGTGTGTGTGTGTGTGAATCAATTGTTAATCTTCTTAATGAGTTTTAAAATATATGTTTAATATATATAGATATATATATATACATATATTTTATGTATATATTTATATATATGTATATATGTGAAAGAGGGTAAATATATATATATATATATATATATATATTTGAGTAGTGATAATTCTGTATGTTGAGGATATGGTGAAATTATATAAATTTGTAATGCTGAAGTGTATTGTACTAATTAGAAATAAATTGTGTTTTAAATAAAATGGGGTTTTCTTGTGTGATTGTTTTATTTAATTGTTGGAATTTTGATGTATTGGAAATGTTTAATATAGTGTTGATTAAACGAAATTGGTATTCTCGTCATTGTTATTTGTGTCGTATGGGAATACCCTAGATTTATTTGATCTTTTGTAGGAGCTTAAGTTATTGTTAAGGGCTTCTAGAGGAGGTGATTCTGATGTTAGTTGTGATCTCGTATTTTGATGCTTGGTCTATGTTCTGACCATGGTTATGATTTAGTTTGCTTTTGGATTGTACCGTTTGAGGTTATGTTTCATATGTTATAGCGAGATGGTTATGCCTCGCAGTGAATCCATTTGATTGGTTCAGTATTTCTTGTGATACAATCCTTTTTGTGTTGGGTATTTTGTGTTTGAGCGTCTAGAGAGAGTGGCTCTAGTGGGGGCTGGTGCACAAAGGGGCTATCAGGGTAACCCACATAGAGTTAGATTAATCAGTGATAACCTAAGTAATTAACCATGGGTGGGATTTAAACACTAATAAGATAATTGTGATGCCTCGTCTACCTGTTAGTGTTATCACAGACTAAAGGAGACCGAGAAGGCCGTGGTTGGCAAGATCGTTGCCTTGTCTTCATGAAAGGTTAACGATTCTGCATGAGTAATCCTATGGAGCGGCGCCTTGAGATAGGCTATCAAGAGAACCATAGATGGAGGCGGCACCTTGAACTTGGTTGTCTGGATAATCCATGTAGAGATGGAGGCGGCACCTTGTGATAGGTTGTCTGAATAATTCATGTTAAGCCGTGTGATGACACTCTCCTCTAACATTCTATTTGTGTTATTTTATTAAAGTCCTCTGGAAGTGGTTTATTGATTTGTCATTGGATATTGTTGGAAGTAGTCCTTTGATATTATGCCTTGAGATTTAATGATGATGTGTTTTTCATGAGTTACTATTGTATCATCTGTAAAGTGATTTAATGTTATGGTTTGAAAGTGGTCCATTGTTATGTCATTTGGTGATTTGTCGTTGTTTAGTCTTCAGCGTTGTCTAGTGTTATTATGTTATTTTTTATGGAGTTAGTCTTGGTTATTGTTAGACATGCTTGGTCAAGGATCCTTCCTTGTTAACTCCCAGCACGGGGGTGATTGGGTGGAACGTGCTTCGCACCTTGTTGGGTTCCCTTTGGTTCCAGTTGTTTCTTTTATTGCAAGGTTTTGACAGATGCTATTGATCCAGTGTTCTTATGTACCAGATGCATTTTCATGCTTCAGATGTAATTTATTTATTGTTGTATCGACTCCCACGTGTGTTGGGAGGATCTTGATGTAATTTGTTTATATGTTCTTCGTGTTGTAAGTACTATCATGTTGATGTAATGTATATTCAAGCCATGTAATCACTCGAGAACTATGATTTGTAATTGCTAATTATGTTATGTTGTATCTACGGGATACATATATATTTATTATCCTTATGATTAATTCATTTGTGTTTGGTATATATGGTTTAATATGGATTACTGTTATTAATGTGGTTATTGTGAATGGATGTTTTAAATGGTGATGTGAGAATGAATGGTTTTACGTAATTGTTTAATTATTGTTTAATCTATTATCTTTGTTATGGGTTAGTGTAGTAATGTCACCTCGTGTACCCCAAGGGATTTAGTTGTGTAACTTGGAACATTGTTATATTGGAATACTTAAATACAATCTTATGTTCTTTAAAAAAAAAAAAATGTTGCGTGTTTATTTGTTCCTTTGGGGTTTGAGCAGTGGGGCGTTATACTACTAGTGATAGTCAAATAGACCCAAAGGTAGAGAAGATAGCTCTAGGAATTCATCACCTACACAACATTGGTTATATCCAACTAATTGCACTCCTATATCATAACATGAATAGATCCTAGAATCATCACCTCCATGATACTATTGAAAGAAACCTAATCCTCAACATATGACATATAACTCTAAGCATTAGTCACCCCCATGATAATGGTTCCAACCAACTAACCACTCTAGTACTAGACTCAATTTTGACATGTGAGGATATTATAGGCATGTGCACATAACCTAGAAACCAAAGGGGAAATTTACAAGTATTGGTCAAATTGATGCAGGAGCATCTAGGGTGTAAGAGTAATCTTGCATCACCCAAAAAAAAAATGTTGTTCTTTTTAATAAGGGCTAAATTTGGCAGGGTTACTATTTTAGTAAGTTTGCATTTATGCACAGTTGGATATGAAATCTTACACAGACCTCCAGAATGGTAAATTGAAGCCAATGGCGAAGAAATCACTTAAATACCATTTTTCATTTGAGAGTAAAATTTTCATTTTTGAAAATCCTAGTGAAATCTTTGGGGTCAATTTTGAGGCACTTAGAGGCTCTGGATGGGCCTAAAAATTGGTGGAAAACAAAAGTAGCTAACCCTTAGGCCCTAATTTTTAGCAAAATATTTCTTGAGAGCTTTCCAAAAAGGTAAATTATAATATAAAATCCAACGGTCAAATCAAAAGTTATGACCCCACAAAGTTGTACTCCAATTTGCAGATTTGCAAATTTATGTAATCAGAAAGCACATGTGATAGCAAATATAATGTTGTAATTTCATTTTCATTTCAGTGATAATAGAAAATATTTTCTTTCCTTCTTGCATTTTGTTTGTGCCATTATCTATTGTTTTTGTGAGTTTTAGATTGTAAGGGGAGTGCCCTTCATCACAAATAGACCTAGATGTGTATATCACAATCAAGTGATTCATGAACCTATACATAGATTCCTATAGGTTTGGAGTCTAATTTTATCACATAAGAGCCATATTGAACCCACATGAGTTGGCCTCTAGTAAACACATAATCATAAATAAATCTATTCACTTAATTCAAATTGTTATCCAAAACATACTATCTCGAAACACATTCTTTATTAGATAGATAAAAAGACAACCCTAAGGAAGGTCATACCAACTATAGATGACATAGACAATACAAAGGAATGTCATCCCAAGCTCAACTAAAAATCAAACACATATATATTACAAGTAGAAAATTAGTAGCCAATAAGAATACCCATGGTTCACCCCATTAGATCATATTAGCCTAAATTTAAATCATTATTAGATATGAGTTATTAATTTTATTTAAATTGAATTCATATCCATCTAATGTAAATTTTATCCTTAGACTGAAGCATATTGAAGAAGGAAGGTCAAACAAGTTTTTCTAACAACCCCAAACCTTGGAGTTATCCCCTAAACCCTCTCCTAGGGACTTGGGTCATAGAGGCATCCTTCACTCAAGGATTTCCTACATACCTAATTCCAAATAAGATCAAAGTCCCAAGTATTTTTCCTTATAATTATCTCTAAAGGAACATACAAATAGGTTCTCATATTAGGGTTCTTATTGTTAAGAGGTGAATAGACATCATGTAGTCATATAAATCTTTTATCCAAAAGTTTGAGTTGGATTTCCAAGACTATCAATTTGTAACATTAAAATATGTTTACTACTATGTTGTTCTAATACCACTTAATGAAGTCATTCTTCCCAACATTATAATGTAATTGTAAACCAAATATAGTTTTAAGTATTATTCCTAGAACATAATATAATGAGGTTGATACAACTATCGATTCAACATAAAACTCCATTCCACCTTATTCCATGTAAGAACTTAAGGTAAGAATATGCATTACCTTCCACTTTTCTCTATTAAAAGGTCCAAACACTTGGGAAATGGAAATAATTTTAACCCTAAAGGACTGGCCCATAATCATGAAATATGGCATGGTTTTGAATAAATGGAAAAACATAATTTTTAGGTCTATTTACATACTTCATTTGGTAATTAACATTCTCACACTTCCCTTTTACTAGAAATTGACATGATTTCAACATGTGTCAAGTGCAAGATTTTGACTAGGAATAAAACTTGTAACTCAAAACCTTTTGAAATATTTAATCCAACAAAAAAAAACTTCAACAGGATATTGTTAAATCATTGACCCACCTACAACAATTATTATGGAAATATTTCATAGATAAATATTAATCATACAATGAGAAATAATGATTATAATTATTCATGTGACAATTAATAGAAAAGAATAATGCATCCCATATAGGGAGTCAACATTTTAAAAAATTAAATAATACTTGACACTACCATTTGTAGGAGTAGCTCTAACTACCCCATCAGTAATTAATCACCAAAACAAAGATCCAACTAGACACGAGCTTGTTGACAACATACTTGAAAGTAAAATGCAATAACATGTAGCGCATACATATTATTGACAAAATGACATAGTTGATAGTTTGCAATTAGTTCATGAGTTACAAGGGAAATCTTACAAACTTGAGTAAATGCCACAAGTTGATGTCGAGTCAAAACTATTCATGTTATCAACAAATGTAACTAATTGTATCTTAAAGATAAATTACATCTATCATACATTTTAGATTTTTCATAGAAAAATCTAACCATTTGGGATTATAATGAATTCAACAAAACTCACACCTGGAGAGATCCCTAAAATAAAATTGATGGTTTTTTAGAAAATAATATGCAACCATAAATAGGCAACACTATTCCAAAAATAGTGATCTAGTCTAAATTTATAGTAATACGTTCTTAGACCACAAGGAAAGTCATAGCAATATTTTTCCTTTTACTCACATACTTCATGGTCTTCATTTCTAGTTCCATAAGAAAATAGACCACATTGATGCTAAAATTTAATACCTCTATAAAGTAGACTATCACCAACAATCACTCTAGGTGATGTCACATATCAACTTCTCCCATTCAAAATCAATTCATCATATGATGAATTCTCACTCTCATAAAGACTAATATATAGCAACCCAATCCTTTCCTTTGAAATAACATGCAACCATGTGCTTGTCTCATGAATTTCACCCCACAGGGTGTGGTAGCTTGTCCCATTTTGTCCCCAAACTTAAATAATCTTTTGAAGTAATTGAAAGCGACTTAAATAGAATAAGAGCTTCATATTCTTGAAAAGGATATGTATGAAATTCATCAATGGGAAGGAGAAGGGTATGGAGAGGGGAGAAAGATAACCAACACCAAAATGAAAACTATACATAGCTTTTTTTAAACATGTAGTTTTTCTTGGAGGGGATAAAGGAAAAAAAGGCTTGCAGTCCTTGTCATGATGAAATAGCATTTCTATTTTCTTTAAATACTTATAGAATCCTTTGTTAGGATATAGTTGTGACCTTGAGAGTTTACCTCAATTATTTCTTCTCTATGTGCCTGCACACCCTCTTATTTCTCTCACAAAAGTCCTCTATCCTTTTTTTTATGGATGCCATAACCTGTTCGCAAGCTCTCATTTTAGGGCAAGAAAGAATGATAGTCAAAGGTTGTATAGTATGGATTTTCACCTCTCTTTTCTACTAATGAAATTTCCCTCTCCTCATGTGTTGATGGACATCCATACTCCATATTTTTTCCCCTTTTTGTCCTCCCATCTGAAAATCTCTGAATGGGAATGGATGGGACACCATACTATATTAATGGCATGATTGTCCCTTCCCCAGTGCCATTCCTAGTTAATGTGTAGTTTCATCCATATGAGAGGTTCTCTTTATTCCACTATGTCGGCATTTGTTCCTTTATGATTTACATTGGCCAATCGTATTTTGCTTTAAAGTTTTTCTCCCTTACATCCTTCTTGTAGGAATGACTAATTGGGGAGAGAGAGAACACCATTCTCAATCCTTGCCTCGTTACAAAAGACATTTATTTTTTATTTTTTATTTTTTTTGGAACTTTCCTAGTCTTTGACTATGGGAAATGGGACATCCTCTTGAGATTTTAATCATAATATCATAGGTGTTATTTAACACTTTGCACTCTAACCTAGACTTTTTGGGCTCTACATTAATTAATCTTAGGTCATATGTATGGTTATTTTTTCTTTGGATGACATTATCTTGTTGATTCAAAATAGGACATCATTCATTAATGAAGTATGTACCATTTTTTCCCCTTTTTTAAATATAAAAATATTCAAAATTAAATTATGTATTAGGGTATGGAAGGTACATTATGGAAACATAACAAAAATTATGATATTATTTTCAAGTAAGACACAAACATTTCATTTAAAAAAAAATATTTCTTTAAAAGTTTAATTTGATGTAAAAAATATGAATACATTTGAATGTTTTAGTTTGTATTGTTTTATTACGATAATTTTGTGTTAAATCAATTACGTAGTTTTAGTTTTTTATTTTTTCTATAGATTTCTTTACTTTTTTAAAGAAGTCTTATTAAATTCTTGTTAAGTTATTACACTTTTCTTTCCCATTGCCATATGTCTATGCTTGTTAGTATGACCTATGAGATTTTTTGGGGGTTGTGCTTTGAGCGAGTACTTAGGTCTTTTTCATGTAAGTGATAGGCTAGTGTGGTGATTCTATGTTTGTTGACTAGCCATGTTTTGTGTAGATCTTTAAAGTGAAAAATAATTAGCACAACACTAAAAATAAATAATCATTGAATATTAAAACAACTTATACAATCTCATTACTTTGAAAGATTACACAATTCATACATACAAATATTATTTAGAAATATATTTTTAATCATATTTGTTGAGTTGAAACATTTTGTTTTCTTGTATTTTATATTTGACCCCAAAACCCATGCACCTAACATAATAACATAGTTAGAGTCTTACAAAAAGTCTTTATATTTTAAATCAAATTATAGTAAAACGACCCTAAACATTTTACTTTACACAAAATAGAGCTCCAAAAGTAAAAAAATGATGAAACAACTCAAAATTATAAAAAATAATTGTCTTTGAAAATAAATCGTTAAAATATTTAGGAAGAAATCTAAGTTAAATATGCAAAGCCTCTAAAGTGAATTGAGTTTATATATACATATCACATCCAACCTTCTTTTACTTGTAGTATTTTCAAAGAAATTGGGAACTTGATTGGGTTGTCTTCCATGGAAGAAAAAGAATTAGTGACCTATGCTAGATTTTATGTGATGATGGCTTTGAGAAAAACCATATGGCATGTAATAGAATTGAAGCCAATTATACCTAAGCATGGATTAAGAGTTGGATTATGAAATTCTCCCTATTAGATGTTTCATTTGTTGGTGGGTAAGTAATGTGGCTAGAGAGTGATAAATTTAAAAAGAGAGAATAATTCAACAAGAGAAGTAAAGAAAGTGTGGAGAACAAAAGATTAGGAAAAAGACTCAAATTTGAATTTGAATTATGATAATAAAATTTATTTTGAGGGTGGTGATAATGGAAATATGGCGAGGGATGTTCAAGGGGACAATACCTTGATGCGAGTGTGAGAGTGGAAATTTAAAAGTTTGAAGTTGAGTAGTTGAGAGACCTATAACTCTTCACATTAGAAGAAGGGGGGAGTTTTGTAAGGAGGAGGACATAAGTGAATAAGAGTTTGTAAGGGATACAATCTTTGTAAAAACAAATACTTGATACTAAAAAAATTTAGATTGATAATTTCATTCTCTCATTATCCTTTACAACTTTTGAAAACTAATAAAAATCAATACTTGAATTAAATTATTTGTCTCTCTCAAATTTTTCCACATTATAATTTACCATATTTTTTATTGAAGTTTCAAGTTTATCAATCTTCATTGAGACAGAGCCATTGTAAAAGAGAACATCTTAAAGTCCACCAATGTACAATTTGATCAATTATAAAACAGTAAATAAGATTTTTTTTTTAAATATTCCTACCAAAACATACCAGAATTTTAAAAAATCTTTAAAAGAAACAATACAAAGTTGAAAACCTCTGCAGTGAGTTCGTCTCCAGATGAACAAAATTTCTTCGACATTGACAGGAGGGCATCACTATTATGACAACAGAGAGAAAAACGAAAATAAAGGGCCATTTTATCCATTGATTCAGCCACCTCCATGGAATTCTGATAGTTTTCTTATAACATCAATATAAAAATGCTGGACTAATCAGATACACTTTTGTCGCATCAAGATAACAATGGTAGACTTAGAGTAGATCAGATATACATATGGGTATCTTTCATTCTGTCAAATTTGGCTGTAGAGAGTTATTAAATGCAAGATATGGTGGGCTCCATAATTAGCATGTTTCCTTGTCGTCTGAAAGAAGTCTGTGGGCGGCCCTTCTGTAAAAGAGGCATTTATGAAACGATAAGGAATCAACAAAAGTTTAAAGTACCTCACGAATAGGACGTGTCGCTGGAAGCAGACAAGGCCAAGGTATCCATCATCATCAACACCGATTTTAACCACAGATTCTGCTACCGTCATGCGATTTTGATTGTTTCAAGATAAGAATGGTGGACTAGATCAGATACACCGAGGGTGTCTATCATTCTGCTTAATTTGGTAGTTAAAAGCATTATGATATTCATAACGGGTAGTTTTCAGTCAAAGTAGTTGATCTATATTTCATGAGTAGTTGTGTATGAATTTATTTGTTATAAGAATTAATGATTTAGTCTATTTCTCATTTGATTATAGTGGTGAAGTATAAATACTTTAACGGTCTACTTTCCATTTGTTTATAGTGGTGAAGTATAAGGGCTTTAATGATCTGCTTTCCATTTGTTTATAGTGGCGAAGCATAAAGACTTTTTGGAAGGTTACCCATCCCAATACTCTCTGACTCAAGTGTGAAATTTCATTGGTTAAGCATGCTTGAGTTGGAGTTTTAAGCACACTTGAGTTGGAGTTCCATGGTTAAGTATGTTTGAGTTGGAAACATACTTGAGTTGGAGTAGTATTGGGATGGGTGACCTCCCAAAAAATCCTGATACTGCTTGACCTTGAGGAAACTCCATGGTTAAACACACTTGAGTTGGAGTTTCGGATGAAAAATCATATGTAGCTTAACATATTTTATTTTTTAAATAAAACGCCTAACAAAGTTGCAAAGGTAGCAATAGTACAACTCTGACAAAGTCTGACGGCTACAGGATTGCACGGAGCCGTCCCTATGGAATGCAGGTGGGAATGACATGGCAACCCATGGCATAGGCATTTTGTTTTGTAGGCTGCGTAGCCAGCTCCCTAATCCCTGCATATATAGAGGTGAAGGATATTTTTGTTTAATATAATCTTGGGTTGTTTAATGTTGTATGCTAGATGCCATGTCCTTTTGTTCTCCCTTTTATCAATCCTAGTACCTTTCAAGGACAATTCACCTTTCACTGTCATGGAATGCAGCTACTAGTGGGCTCTTTTTTTAATTGAATGACTGCCAATTTAAGCTTCCCATAGCTAAGATGATTTAACAATTTTTTTAGTTCTGCCTATGGCAAAATACTAATGCATTCGCTACATTCAATTTTTTTGAGTGATAGTGACAATCCAACCAATAAACATTTAGAATTAAAAACTTTACCAACAATTTTATATAGTCTATTTTTAATTGTCTATTTCTAAAATTGTTAAAATATTCTTTATCTTTCTTTTTATTGGTTCATGTTGTCAACAGTCATTGCAAAAATTAAGATTTTTTTTTTTTTTTTTTCTAAATTATGTGCAATGCAATGCATTTAATTCATGAATCAAATTTCAAACCTATTAATGACTTGAATGACATGAGCACTATTACATACATCATTATATAATTACATTATTGACTTACAAGTATTATTTTACATATTTTATTTAATAATTGGTAAGATTTTCAAAGCTTATTAAATAAATGTGAGTACACTCAATGCATATTTTATATTTTTTTATCAAGTTGTATTAATATCACAATAAAATTTATCTATCTATAATAAATATCAAAAAAAAAATTATGTATCTACGATTAATATTTCAATAAAATCTATTTTAAAAAATATACATGTAATAATATAATTTACCAAGGCAAAAATTACATAAATATTACATTAGCAAAAGGATAAGAGAGAGCTAGAGGGAGGATGGCATTCCTCTGCATTGTCTGCCGAGCTAGGGTGTCTGTGCCCTAGCTCGTTTCCTGTTCTTTCCTAGATCTACGTTGGGGGGGGTATGTGCCTACGTTTGGGGGAGAGGAGCTGCTTTTTGCTGCTATGAGGGATGTTATCTTTCTACGCCTGTGTGTGGAGCAGTTTCTTGGCGTCGATCAGCGAGTGGGGTGTTGTTGGGAGCCATGGGTGTGTGGTGTGGAGCGGGCCTTTGGTGCCTGGTTTCTTTTGTGTGGCCTCCTTTCGGTGGTGCTTCTTGTTCTTTTTTCTAGCAGATAGTGGTGAGCATTGGGTGGGGTCTTCGAAACCCTTGTCTTGACTTTTTATTTCTTAGGGGCTTTGCATGCTTGTTGTAAGCTGGGTATTATGTTGCCTGGGGAGACCTCGGGTGCTAACCCTATCATGGATTTTCGTTCATCGATTGGTGCGAAGTCTCCTTCGCACGCTTCGAAAGTCTTCAATAATAATTTGTTCTTGTAATAATTTTTTCTTGCTAGAATTGGGGCTAGATGGAGCGAGCTCGTCTAGTGGAGCTTAGATCATGAAAATCAATGGATGCTTGGAACGTTGCAAGGAAAGGCCGAAACTGGTTATCCCATTGGAGATGGTTATGGAGGATATTGAATATTATTCGAGGCACTCTTTTTATTGCAAGTTTTTGGGTATGCAGATATCAATACAATTTTTAGAGTCTTGGGCTCGACGGACTTGGATGTCGGAGGGTGAGATGGATATAAAGCTTCTAGAAAACAATTATTTCATGGTTACCTTTGATTGCATGGCAGATCGCAATAAGGTTTTCGAAGGGGGACCCTATTTCTATAATTAGGTTGGTTTGTTTCTTAAACTGTGGCATGATGGTTTTAACCTTGCTGAGGAGCTTTTGACTTGTGTCCCGGTGTGGGTTCGGCTTCCGCGGTTTCCAGTGGAATGCTAGCGGGATGATGTTTTGCATTTGTTGGGGTCAATGCTCGGGAAGCCGGTTGGTTCTTCGCAGTAGACTCAGTTTAAAAAGGTGATAACTTTTGCTCGCATTTGTGTGGAAATTGATCTAAGTAAGCCATTACCAGATTCTTTGGACATGTCTGTGGGTCCTTACTCTTGGGTATGGTCATTGGACTATGAAACCCTTCCATTTCAATGTCGTTTATGCCATGAATATGGTCATTTGCAATGAAGATGTCCAAGGGCTAGGTCTGTGGAGCCTCCAATTTCTCAACCTCCCCGCAACCCACCTAGGGAGGATAAGGGAAAGAATCCCATTCCTTGGGATGGGGATGGTTCAGATGGCTTCGTCCCTGTAAAGAATCGTAACAGAAACCGAGGTCAAAAGAGGACCTTGAAGGAAAGACAAGATGAAGACTCTTTTAACAGATTCGATGTTTTGGATGATCTTGGTTAGCAAGAAGTGAACCTAGGTTTGGTGAATTTGGATCAAGGTATTGTGTGTTCTGGGCAGGAGGGTTCTCTATTTGGGGATACTCAGGATGCACAAGTTACTGGAGCTTTGCAAATGGTGACTGACCTTCAAATGGATGTCCAAGTGGAGTCGGCTCCTATTATGGAAATGAAGAAGGATGGGGAAGATGGTCCTATTTTGGCTTTGCATACAGGAGCAGATGTAGGGAAGAATAACAGGTCTTCTCCTTCTCCTTTGGGTCTCCATCAAAAGGATATCAAAAAAGGGTTGGGGGAGAAATCTTCAAAGCTTGGTAGGAAAAAGGATATGGAAAAGATTAAGTTAGCTGGGGAAACTCTGGTGGAGTCAGGGTCGGTTAAGACTTTGGATTCGCACTTCTCGAGCTCTTTGAAATGATTGTACTTTCATGGAATGTAAGGGGCCTAAACAACGGCCCTAGACAAAAGGTTGTTCGTGAGTTGGTTAGAAGTCAATCTCCTGATGTTTTGTTCCTATAGGAGACTAAGTTATATGTGGAATGCATGCTTGATTTATCCCCTAAGTTGTGGGGCAGTGGTGAATGTCAGTGTGTTGGTGCTAAGGGATTTGCGGGTGGAGTGGCTTGCCTTTGGAATCCTTGGAGGATCCACCCTCTCTGGTGGATTTCCAACAAGTCTTCTAGATCTCAATGATCGCTTCTTGTTTTGAGACTAGGGAGTCTATCCTCCTCTCTAATATCTATGCGCCTATCGAGTTTCAGGGTAAGCAAAATTTGTGGGCTCATATTAGACTTGTTCGAAGTATGGTGCCTTTTCATCCATGGATTATGGCTGGGGACTTTAATGCTTTTTTTGAGTTGGCTGAGAAGTGGGGGGGGTATTGGAAGGTTGGAGCCTTCTGCGCTGCTTCTTCAGGATAATATTTCTGCTTTGAATCTTGTTGATGTCAAGCCTAATAATGGTCTATTCACCTGGAACAATCGAAGGATTGGGGATAATTGCATTTCTGAAAGAGTTGACCAGTTCTTGGTTTCCTGTTTTTGGGTTGGTGTCTAGTTCAAAAATTTTGGATTGGAGGGGGTCTGACCATTGGCCTATCAAGCTTGTTGTTTCTTCAGTTAGTGTGCCTCGGTCACCCCCTTTTAAGTTCCATATTATGTAGCTTCGTGAACCCTCTCTTCATGACTATGTGGCTGAATGGTGGAGAATGGGTAAATGCTTATGGTACGGCAATGTATAAAATATCAACTTAAGCATTGGAATTGACAGTGCTTTGGGAACATTTTCCATGCAAAGGCTGCTACCCAGGCTGAGCTGGATAGAATTACAAGAGTGATCAGGGAGGAAGGTGTGACTGCTAATTTACTTCAAGAGGAGGCCAGGGTGTTGAAAGTGCTGGAGGAGTGTCAATTGCGGGAGGAAATCTATTGGAAATAGAAGGAAAGGATTGAATGGCTTCAGGAGGGAGATAAAAATATGGCCTTCTTCAATTCGGTCAAAGCCAAGTGACATGAGAATTTAATTTATGTTCTGGTGAATGACATTGGTGAGCATCTATCCTCTTTCAAGGATATTTCGTGTGAAGTTGTGCAGTACTTTGTTACCTTATTTAGGGAGGATTCGCAGGGGGTTTCTGAGGAGGAGGCCCAAGTTCTATCTTGTATCCCTTCTTTGGTTACTATGGAGATGAATGAGTGTCTTATGGGTGATATCTCGATAGAAGAGCTCGAGAGAACGGTGTTCCAAATGAAGAAAGGGAAAGCTCTTGGCCCTGATGGCTTTCCGATGGAGTTATTCCAAGAATTATGGGATATTATCAAGCTGGACTTATTGGATGTTGTCTAGGAATCTCAGATGAATAAGTAGATGTTATAGGCTCTGAATTCCACCTTCCTGGCCCTCATCCCCAAATCTGATGGAGCAAACAAGTTAAGCCAATTTAGACCCATCTCTCTTTGTAATGTGATTTACAAAATTATCTCTAAAGTAATTGCGGATAGGCTGAAAAATTGGCTTAGAGTGTTAATCTCTGAGGAGCAGAGTGGTTTTGTTGCGGGTAGGCAAATTCTGGATGGGGTGGTTATTGCTATGGAGACCATTCATTATATGGCTAATTCAAATGATAAGGCAATGTTCATCAAGTTGGACATGGAAAAGGCATATGACAGAGTTCGATGGTCCTTCCTTTGGAAGATTCTTGGTGCTTTTGGTTTTGGGGATGAATGGATTCGGTGGGTCATGAGTTGTGTGACTTCAGTTTCCTTCTCCGTTTTAATTAATGGTGAGCCCTCAAAGCTTTTTGGAGCTTCCCGAGGATTGCGTCAGGGTGATTCGTTATCTCCGTATTTGTTTTTTCTCTTTGTTGAAGGTTTGGGTCGGTTGTTGAGAAGGAATGTGGAGATGGGTCTCATTCAGGGATGGCATTGGGGTGGTAATATTCTCCCACAGTCTCATTTGCATTTTGTGGATAATACTACTTTGATGGGTATGGCTACAATTAGGGAGGCTACAAACTTGCGTGCGGTGTTGGATGTTTATCTAACTGCCTCTAGTCAAATGATTAATGAAGGTAAATCCTCCATCTTCTTCTTCAATACTCCTGGTCTGATTCAGAGGAGGGTTGCCAATATCTTGAGGTTTCAGATTGGGTCCCTCCCTTTGATCTATCTTGGAATTCCTATTTCTGTTAAAAGGATGCCCAGGGAATTGTGGCAGAATATTTTGGAAAATTTTCAAACAAAGGTTAACCATTGGACCCATAGATGGTTGTCCTTTGCTAGTCATGTTCAATTGATCAAATTTGTGGTTCAAGCTCCCCATTTCCGATGTATGCTCCTGTGGCCCCAGTTGGTTTTCTTCAGAACTTGATGCTTTAGCTAGACAATTTTTATGGTAGGTAATATATATTTATATGTACATATATATACATATATAAATATAGAGAGAAAATTTATTTTTATTAGAGTTTGAATTTCGCCGTCGGACTGGCCATTGTTTTGTTTTTTTTTATATAAAACAAAAATAAAAATAAAAAAAATTATATATTGGTTGAGTGGTGGGTCGGCCTCGGCCGTACCCACCACCCCACCCAGCCGGTAGTGGTACCGCGCCAGTCTCGGACTGTCCACGGCCGGACATCAATGCCGTGGCTTTTGGGTGACCGTCCGTTTCCAAAAAAAAAATAAACATATAAATATTAACTGCTTACTGTGTAACACGGAAATTCGTGTTGTTTATAATATGTGAATATGCATTAATAATATATAAATAATATATATATATATATATATATATATATTTATTTATTTATTGATTTATTGATTTATTCAATTATAATTGTATGTCACAATTTTACTGTGATAGTAATTTAATTAATTCTGTCTGTAAACAGATAGTTTCACTTTCTAGTATGAGATAAATAAAATTTTATTATAGTGAAGATATGGAAATAGAAATGAACTTCTATTAATTTGTTAAATTGTGAACTTTGATAGGATAATATAAGGGCAATCTGTGAATATATATGTACCAGCATTGATCGTTTTATTTCAAATATGAATATGGTGGAAATAGAATTTAATATAGAATTGAATAAGTTATCTTTTTATCCTTATGTTGTGAAGTTATAGTCTGATAGACGTGTTGGTTTCCTAGAAAAGATCTATTCTCTTTCTTCATTCCCTCCTCAAAAAGAATTTAAATCTATGAATATGTAGTGGTTTTAAAAGGTAGTTATGTGTGTGAATTATTTAGATAGATTTAAGATTTTAAGGTGGTAAGTTCTATTATGTAGTTTAAGTATTTAGAGTATTGTCATTATTATCATTTTAAAGTATGAACAATTGGTCTTAAATGGGTTTCACATTGGAAGTGAGTGTTAAGTTAGTATGATGAAAGGAAAATGGAAATAATGTTTTGAACATAAGTAGTTATGAAATGATAATGAGTTAACTACCCAATTATTAAGTAGTTTTCAATTATGTTGATAAATGAAAAGGGAAATTTAAATGTGTGGGCAGGGTTAGGAATTGATTAGGATATTCTCGAATTGGATAGTTTATTGGTGAAATGGGATTTTAATCTTTTGGACATTGACTTCCTTTATATTTATTTAATGGTTGATTTGTAAGTGCTCTTTATGAATAAGTCTTTTAGTTAATTGAATACTTCCGATGGGTAAGTTGTAAAGTCATTTAGTTCTGGTTGTTAATTGATTGGCTATTAAATATTGTTCTTGTTTGAATTTTTGGTTGTTTTTTTTTTATTATGCGAATGTTTGGTGGAGTTGTGAGTGATTGAGTATTTAAGGTGTTCTTTAATTTGGTCCCTTGGATGCCTGGTTGCATGCTTTTACCTCTTTTATTGAAGGATTATTTTTGGACATTTCCGTATTGGTATGAATGCCGTTGGAGATTAATTTTGATTCAAGGAATCCTTTGTCATTTAAATTTTGTTGCAATGTAATTGGGAACTCGTGTTTTGGTTTATGAGTTGTGGATGGTTGATCTTCTTGAATTTCTGATTTATTTTGTATCAAAGTTGATTATGTAGTCTGGATGGAGTTGTTGATCTTGTTTCAATGTTTCCACTCATTATATTTGAATTGAAAATAGTTCTTGTGGCCTTGCAATTATTGTTGTCATTGCTACGTTGTTGATTTTATGAAGGTGATTTGCGTACCACTATAAAGGGGTTCTTGTGAGGAGAAAATTGAGGTCTCCCGTGGAATACCTAGTTGGTGGCTTTTGGTTTTATTAAGTGATTTTGTTTAAAGGTTGATTTTCTTTTGCGTTCCCTATTTGAGGTGACACCATTGTTGATTTGCGGATGGGTCTTGATGAATCTTCCTTTTTTATGGCTTTTCTGATCTACTCGCATATTTGATGAAATTTTATCCTTGTGTTGGAATTATTGGAGAAATACTCATGTTGCTTCATTTTACCCTTGTTTGTGGGTTTTCATTCTTTTGGCTTCTAGAGGCTTGAGATGATTGTCAGTTGATGTTCTTTCTCTTATGTGCCCTTGAGGTGGCAAGTGTTTTGGTATCTAGATTTTGAAAGGGTTGTACGAGAATTATTGAGACTCTGATTTTGTACTTGTTAGCGAGATGGGTAATGCCTCGCATGCTCTTATGTTGTGATTCTTTGTTCAAATTATGATGGTACAACCCTTGGTTTTTATGTTGTTGGGTCTCTAGGGAGAGTGGCTCCTCGTGGGGGCCAGCACCCCGTTTAAGGGGAAGGGCACAGGATAACCCACGAGTGAGTTAGTAAACAAGTGAAAACCTAATAATTAATTTAGGAGGGTTGGGTAGTAATATCATTATAAGATTAATAAAATGGATGCCTCGTCTTCATTAGTGCTTCCGCAGGCTAATGGAAGGTCAGAAGGCCGTGGTTGGCAAGGTCGTGACCTCGTCTTCACGAGAGGTCTACGGCTCCGCATGAGTCACCCTATGGACCGGCACCTCCAGTTGGGAGGAAGAGCACAGGACAGCCATAGATGGGACCGGCGCCTCCAGTTGGGAGGAAGAGCACAGGACAGCCCATGTAGGACTATGCGATGACACTCTCCCCTAGTTTCCCATGTGTTTTACTTTATTGTGTTCCTCTGGAAGTAGGTTGTGGGAGTTGGTTTAGATTGTTGATATATGGATTTATTTTGAGTTGTGAATATTGTTTTAATACATCTTTAGTATATTTTGTGGTCTTGTATGATCTCATTTATATTTGATTTACGATCTTGTATTCTTATAGTACTGTGATATGATGTTATTGTATTTTTTAATTGCAATTTGGAATTGTATTATGTTTATTAATTCAGTTTGATTTGGAAGTATTTTATAATCATCCTTTGATTACTTGTTACTGGTCATTGCTCTGATTTATGTGGTAGGATCTATGACTTTAAGTTATTATGTTGCCTCTTGGATGTTGTTGATTATGTCATTGTAATCCTTGAGTTTTATGATACTTTTGTATGTTGTTGAGTCTTGTGGTTTCCTTTTCGGATGTTCTTGGTTGGGGTCTCTTTCTTGTTAGCTCCTAGCATGGGGGGTGGGTCTTCGGACTCACATGGTCGGGTGGAACGTGCTAAGCACCCCATTGGGTCCCCAGTCGAGGATCGAGAGATGCAGATTGGTGCTGTTGCAGCGACTCCAGAGTTGTATTTGTCTTGGAGCTAGTTATGATATTGTGTATTCATCTGTTTATTTGTATCATGTTATCTTATGTATGGTTTCCATTTATGTTTGGAAATACTTTTGTATCATTGTACCTCTAGAACATTGTACTGTAATGTAATGTTAACTCGGTGTGAATATTGGCCGTGGCAATTGTTATTCCATGTGTTAAGTTATTTATGCATATGTTGTATTTATGTACTCATATGGTTTCTTATCAATGATTATCATGTATGTGTTATATTTTTTAATGTTTATTTTGTTATGGATTGTATCTTTGGATTTTATTCTTTATTGTCGTTGTGTGGATCTCAGTCTCGTAATGACTCCTCGTGTACCCCAAGGGATGTATATGTTAATGAATCTACTTAAATAAAATTCATGTCATGTCTTAATGTGTATTACATGTATGTTATGTCAATTTAAAAAAAAAAATTGTGCTATAATCATTGTTTATTTGTCCTTTGGGGTTCGCACGACGGGGTGTTACACATTACTAGTCTAGATTTCCAAAACTCATTTCAAAAAATAAGGTTCATTCCAAATAAACTAAATTACATAACAAATACACTTGATCTATTCTAATCTCAATATTTTCATATAAATTAGATTTAATCAAGATTAAAATATTTAAACTTACTTTTGATAATTGTACCAATGTCATTTAATGAAATTTAAACTACAATTATATTTCATTTAATAATGAATTATTATTTTTAGTAAGTTGCATTTACATGTATTATTTAACTCTTTTATAAATAGATGGTTAATATTAAATTGATAAGCACAACTTGATACCTGCCAAGCAATATTTTCATCTAATCCTTAATTTATTCCAAATTTAAAAGATACAATTAAGATAAATCAAATAGATATAAAAATTATAAATTCAAAGTAAGTATTCAATAGAATAAACTATTTCCATTCAAAATACATTGATTTTAGATTGGATTTGACTCATTTAAGTAAAATTTTGTGTCTTTTCTAAATTCAGTACATTTCAAAAATACCAATTTAAACTTATAAGTTTAAATTTCTTAGAATGAGTTCAATATTTTAAACAAATACAAAATAAACTTAAAATTTGATTACTTATTTTATTTGAAATGAATATTGACATTATTCATAATAATGGCAGATGAAACCTTTATTATAATAAACAATAGTCAATATGTGAAAAATAACTAGCATTATTTTTCATAATTTATTAGAATTATTCAATAAAAAATTAATACAAATTTTATTTCATATAGAATAATGAATGTTTCTTTGAATGCTAAATTTGTATCAAAATAGTAGAAAGACTAAAAATTTCAAAGTATAAACACTTATGCACTCCAAAGATTACAATGTGTAGCATGAATTTAAGCTTCTCATACAAACAATCTTTAGCTTTCTTTCTAAGTAATAGACATGTAATAATAGGGAACCATGATGGTTTCTCCTTAATCTACATAACCAATTTTAAGAGAGCACTTTATGGTATCAATAGATAATACAAATTCCCTAAGTGTTATAAAATTTTGATGTGAATCATTTTTTGGAGACTCTTTAAATCCATTACATAATACTAGTTTTCTTTGTGTCTTAAAGCATTTATTTGACATCTATTTTAAAATTAATATTAGTTTCTAAAAACATTAAAATAAAGTTAATTGTTTATTCTAAATATATAGGAGTCACATGTTTGTGCGCAATATAGCTTTGCTATAAGTGTTCATTTTGGTCAAATTGGGCCTCCTTCATGATATTATATTTTATGTGTTTGTAGCATGACTTCAAAAAAGTTCACACATTCTATTCTTCTTTGATAGTTTTACATGTTTACTTTTGTAGGAGACATAACCGATTGAGAAATTTTATTGATGATGCACTATTTTAGAAATTTCAAAGTATTGTTAAAAAATGTAAGAACAAGAACTAAACTTCAAAACCATTTGATCTTCTCTAAGATAAATAGTTGGTGTATCATTTTAAATTTATTTGTCTAAAAACTTGAAATTATTCACATTGAGAAAAATATTTGCATCAACTAAGTGTTCCCTATTGTCCATGCAAATATAAGAAAAGAAAACAAGGCATTGACCTACCGTGTGGTTAAATTTTGTACCTCAAGTAGTTTGTTTAGTTTGGAAATTATTTTCCATTGTGTCATTGGTTAGAGAAATCTAGGTTGTTATCTTGGTGGGCCCTCTCCTTTTCACTTTTGGTAGGTTTTGAGAGCTAATGGAAATAAATAAGACAAAGATCCCTTACGCCACATTATAATTTTTTTGTAACCTAAAGAAATTATCTATCTAATAATGGATTGTTGTCAAGCTATTGGTTGGTGATGAACATCATGGTAGTGACAGGTCCCTCTTTTCCACAACTGCAAAATAAAAAAGGTATAGAACATTTCAATGTTCTTTAAGATTAATGGCCTACACAATATTAAAGTTTTTTTTTTTAAGCAAAAGGAATATTGCATGTATATATATTTATTATAATATATAAAATTTACAATAGATACTATGTTCTTTTTCATAAGACATATTGTCTTGAACTGACTATTATAGACATTTTTACAAACTAGTCAAAAAACTTAGGCCAAAATAACCTGATGAACTTTCTAAGTACTTTTGATCACAATTATCAATTGAAGCCAAAAATCCTTATATTTCAACCTAAGAACTATTATATTTCAAATAAATTCAATCTCCATCGGTACTAACTGGTCATTTTCATCTTGAACTTCTTCTGTCATGCCATCAAGTTGCTCTTCTTCCACAATAGGTACAGGCTGAAAAGTGTTGGCAATGGCTCCAATATTTTGATTACCATGCCCTTCCATACTGCAATAACCTGCAAACTAAACCATGTTATAAGAAGAATCTCCATTATTTTGAACACCAACTTGTCGCTCTTCTTCCACACCAAATACTTGCTAATAATTGTTGATAAAAACACCAATATTTTTGTCACCATGCTCTTCCATACTGTAAATTCCCACAAACCGAGTCATGTTAGAAGAAGACTCACCAATATTTTGAGCACCCACATGCGGAAAATTAGCATCTTGCTCTTCCACTACAACCCATTCCAGAAAATGATCCTGAGGCTCTTCATTAATATTGAATTCATTGGCGATTTGAACTCCAAACAACTGAAACTGAACACCCACAGGTTGCACATTTACCTCTGTCATTTCCCGAACAAAACCTTGACCGCTTTCCACTTTAGTTTCATGTTCACCCACTGACTGATGCAGACTGTTCACACCTAAATGCACTTGTGCTTGGAAAGACATGGACATAGGTAGCTCATGATCATGTGTGAGAAGCACCGAAATTGCATGTGCTTTCTCTTTTACTTTGTTGACAAATTTTGGAGAAAACCCTCGTGCATAATTTCTAAGAACATTCAACATGTAGCTTGAATTATGTAGTGAAAGAGTCTTGTTAATTGCAATATATAATTTTTGGAAATCTATCCTATGTAGTAGGAAATTCCTAGGAAAAATCCCTCCTACATATCCATGCCCTTTCCAGAAATCATACCTTTGACAGGTTTGTGAAGAATCCCATTTTTCAAATAAACCTCATTTACAACTTTGCTTGTGACAAGCTCCACCAAATTGACATCTTGCAATAGGTCCATAAGATTGGATATAAAAATGGATAACATTTGAGAAGGATAGATTAACCTTTTTTCTTTCAGCTCCAAAATTTCTAGTCCAACAACCCTTTTTATATGCTTTATGAAGATTGAACAATGATCTCTAAACACTAGTTGCAGCTCAACATCTCCAAATTCTTCTGATATCTGCAGCTCCTAATCATTAACAGGTATGAAAACTCTATAGTTTCATGGGTAGAACTCCATTTGCCTCCTCCTACACTCTAGACAGAAAAGCTTAGGGGTTCTAAGCTCACCACTATTGGAACTATTTGAAGAAAACATACACCCTATTCTCCAAGCCACTCGCCTAGACAACAATTTCATTTGTGACATTTTGAGCACCATTCTCTCTAATTTATTTCCCATGCCCAAACTAAAAAATTCCTTTGATGGAGTATCTTATTAAATCTTGATCAAATTGTACTCTCATACCAAAGGAATTGTTTCTTAGCATTCTATGTCTAACTGCTAATTGGATTGTGAAGTATAAACTATAACCCACACTTAGCAGAGCGGAATGGCTACATAAACTTGTCTAAATTTAGATATGCCTCCTTTATATTTTCCTAATCAATTCATTGCAGATGGTACCAATCATGATTAATTCACACTCCCAGTTTGCACATTTTGAAACAATGTGCAAAATCATATATCTTGACACCTATAGCCTGCACAAGACACAAAATGTTAGAGAAAATAAGTTTCGTGCATACATCATGAGGATTACATCATAAATTTTGGCTGCCTTTAGGAATACTGAGAAGCATATTTTGTTCACCTCACTTTGAGACCTGGAAGGCACATTTTGCAACAAATTTCACACGCAACTCCTGGAGCTTAACTGCATGCTAGAGAATTCCCACAAACTTGACAATACTACCAATGGTACCACACTATACAGACTAACTCCCTCAAATTATCAGGATATGATGCAGGCTTAATACACATTGTACTTGACTAATGCCATTAGTACTAACCGACACAGTTTGACATGTCCTAATACATTAGCACCATGTGAAGTTTTGTCGACTTGAAACAACACAACTGGCCTCCCTTAAACCTCACAACTGTCAATATTTTTAAACACTTGGAATTTACTCCTGGAATTCAAACTTGGTGAGTTCCCTGACTGAAACATGTAAATGAATTCAACATATGTTTGATGGCAACCACTACTCTTACTATTTCAATCATGTAAATGGCCCTCGCATATACTTTATTTAGTAGATTCGACATAATTGAGCCATATAATAAAGTCTGACAGTTGCAACAATGAGCTTTAGGAGTAATACTTAACTTTCCTCTTTTGATAATAAGTCTTCAAGTATAGGATGAATTTTCCCCAGCTCAACCACATGAGTGATTTCATTATCTACTTGATCACACCCATAATTTGCCAAAAAATCTGCCACCATATTTCCTTCTTTGTATGTGTGCAAGATTTGATAATTACCTATCTTATCAAGCAAGGACCAAATCTATTTAACAATATACCCCAACTTGCAATTTTGAATCTTACAGTCCATGCATGCATTTATTAAGATCAATGAATCTCCTTCTACTTGGATCATGGGAAGCATAAAACTAAGAACTAACTTCAAACCTTGCAAAAGTGTTTGAGCCTCAACTGCATTGTTAGTCCCAGATAACAACTTAAAAGATTTAGCACATAACACTAACCCTTTATGATCTCTTATAATCACCCTTGCTCCAGATAAACCTAGATTTCCCCTAGAGGCTCCATCTATATTCAACTTAAAGATACCAACTGGAGCAGGTAATCAAACTATGAAAGCTTTGTTTACTTTATGAGCAAACCGATGGAGATTTCCTTTGAAAGGTAGAGATAAGAGTGGCAATGAAGACATCACCTTTGAGTCCCAAACAATAAAAAGTGAACCAACATGCTTAGCTTTATACACATATGCATTTATAGTTTCTGATATTGATCTTTCCAATAATATCAACACCTGATCAAGGTTCAGTTTCTCTTTGCTAAAAATGCATCTATTTCTTGCCCACCAAATAGCCCAGACAAATGAAGAAAAAATAATACACACTGCAAAAAATTGCATGGTTAGAAAGCTAAGAGAGAGCTTAACATTATTGTGGTGTTTTTTTTTAAATAACCCACCAAATCGATCTTGGACGGTAGCACACTGCAAGGATGTATGTGCACTTGTGTTGTCGTCTATACAGATCAAGCCCAGAAACTTCCAGAATGAGATCCTTTATTAGGTTAACTTATCCATCACATGCACACATGGAGATGAAGAAAAATTGATGCAGAGAAAGAAGGACTCAATACAACTTCCCTAACACTCTCAAACAGGACTTCAATACTAGGGTTGCAATCATGCACTTTTTCTCACACTAAACAAT
>VDFB02009580.1:1586333-1763017 GCA_007258455.2 Sequoia sempervirens | reverse complement strand
CCTAGGTGCACAAAGAATAATATTAATTTTTAAATTATAAATATTACATGCAAGATGAACAACACACCTTTTCCCAACAAGAATGTCACTTGCTTAATGACCTCCCAATTGACTTCATGAATTGCCCCATTGTATGTTAAAAAGTGATGAACTCAATTAATGTAATCATCCTCAACATACTCATTACACAAAGAGGTGTGACTGATATTATAAGTTATGCAAAAGATTCTCCTATTGAGGTAGTTTAATTTTGATAATAGGAAGTATCAACATGTGTGGTGCTAGATATTTATTAATTACAATAAAAAATTATTGCATACATGCATTTTAAACTCTATAGAATGCATTCCAAGATCTCTTGATTGAATCTACACCTTTCATGTATATAAATTTGTGCAAACTTTTATGGAGCTTTTAATTTTTTTTAAAATGAATAAATAGTTTGGCATTATTTATTAGGAACACTAATTCTCATCACTAAAAGACCATGTAGGTAGATTGGGAGACCATATTATAAACAATGCACAAAACAAACACAAAATCATCATATGCCAATCTTTAATGAAGGAATAGATAGTAACTCACCAACACAAGTACTATTGAATAACACAACCCACAAGTTATCCCGACCAAAACTCTTCTTTTTGTTTACTCATCGATGCTTTATTTGACCCATGATCAAGTTTCACTAAAACCATCTCAAGATATTGTATGTTTATGTGAATGTCAATTCAATTAATCAAATCTATTATGGGCTTTAGATCCTAGATTTCTTCCTAGTAGTGTATGGGACCTTAAAAATTATTCCATGATGAACTAAAGATTATTTCTTGGTAATTTTTTCTTTTACAATGTGAGATAGATTTACCAATGACTTTGTGGATTTTCACATACACTTAAATATCCTATTAACTAAATATCTATATAAGGCTTAAATTTTATGGTTGATCCTACTATCAAGCCATTTTTTATGATAGTTATCCATTTAAAGATCCTTTTTCTACTACATTTATGGTTTCTAGTCACTAGATTCAATCATTGTTTATACAAGGCCACCACCATAGAGCTTCACTAAGTCGTGGCTATTTTGGAGGCTCAACTCTTTCCTCCTATCTTATAGCTAAGTGTCACTAAGATTTGAAAACAAAATAAAATCACTAATAACCATACTTCTAGAGGAACAAAAATTAAAGCCAAGCTTCACTAGCTCAATATTGGTAATAGATTTTCCAAGGGATTTTTCTAGGCCCTATTCTTTGATCATCCTTCTCAATCCATAAAATAACTAGGGAAGGCTAGCATATTTGGACTAAACTAATTGATATTCGTTATCCTTTCATTCATTACTATGAACGTGTCTTCCAAGCTCCATAAGCCACTCCTAAATGAGATGTTGCTCTACTATAGTACTAAGTGTTGTTTACTGTTAGGTTTCTCAATCCTGATAGATCTTCTTTGCTTAGCTTCTCACTAAATACATCCTAAGAGAGGATATTTTTATGACCAATGATAAGGCCCCTAGTTATAATGTTTTTCCTTGTGAACTCTATAAAGATATCTAAATAATTGGTTGGAGAAGATCTTGATAAATTTCATCTTATATATTTTCATTATAATTCCTTAGGAAGTCTTACATAAAAAGTAGAATATTAAATTTTATATCTAATTTTGGTGACCACAAGGACATTTGCAACTAGAGACTAATCACCATGCTTAATGCCTCCTACGAAATCATTGCCAAGGTGCTTGGTTTGAAGTTTCACCATCTTCTTCCTAAGATTCTTCAACTTTAGCAAACTAGATTCATAAGATTGAGGTATATTCTTGACAATATCAGTATGGTCTAAGAAGGAATGAAATGGGCTAAAAATTCTCAACAACAAAGATTCGTTCTACCAAAGCTTTTGATTAAACATTGAGTGGTCATATATCCTTGCTTTACTTCAAGCTTTAGGATTTGGTCCCCAATCTATGCATTCAATAAACATTCTCTCTTTTTATTCTTATGTTTGCATTACCATTAATGGATATCTATCTCCTCCATTTGGGATTTTTTGGTCATTTGTCTAGGTTTCCCTTTGGTTGCAACTCTCTATGTGCTTGGTACAAAAGGCTTTGGCTATATATCTTGGATAAGACTATTTCACATAACCTAATTAAAGTTATTTCCTTCCTAGTTCCACAACACAACTTGTTAATGGTCACTTTTCCTATCCATCTTTCCTAATTCTCTTGGAATAAGAAAATAATATTACACACCTTGCAATTTTCCTAGATACAGTCTTTTGTAAGACTTCTAGGTTGAGTATTCAATGGAAAAAAAACTCAATGTTATAAACAATCTATTTAAACAATACCACTTGGCTAGAAATGGGTTGATCATGGGAGCTTTTAAAGTTCATTGTCATTCCTTTTCCTTCCAACCCTCTTCTTCCAACTTGTGGCAAGTGGTTATTGCCAAAATTGAGAAGAAATTATCCTTCTGAATTACTAATCCCCTTTCCATGTTAGGAATTTTTTAGGCGTGTTCCAAATTTTTATCGACTATGCATATTTACAACTCTTCATTTGGGTTCATTCAAAAGATTCCTACCCAAAGATTGAAAAAATTATAAGGGACTTTCAATGGGCCTCCACTAATAATAAGTTGAAGGGTTTCATTACATGGCTTGGTTTTTTTCTACCTCCCTCATGATTCTAGAGGCTTGGGTTTGGTTTCAATCTAATGCTAGGGATTAATATTATGTGCAAAATAGATAATTATAGCTCTTAAAGGAAATGAGGCTTGAAATATTTTAATTAGACTCCACATTTCTATTAGAGCACCTAAAGGGAATTAGGATTGAAAGGCTCTTGATCTTCATGCCCTTCTTATAATAAAGGAACCCCTTTAGATTTAGGGCAATTTTTCTATTACAAGTATATAGAAATCCTAGAAGGCCATCACACCTTAGCTCTTATGGGATGACATTGACTTCCATAAGGGATTTCAATCCATTAAAAATCCATTTGATGGTCACATGTTCTATCTTGTTAGAATTGATTACTTGTGGCCAAAGCTCCATGGATTCACACTTTCAAATTCTAGAATAGGATATGAAGATCTACTTGATATTTTTTCCAAAAATACTAACAATTTTCTCACTTGTCGTAAGGCTAAAGTGAAATATAGATTCTCTAACTAGCATTTAGAGACTATTATTAATTTAGTTCCCCCAATATGTTGAACAAAACTAGGTTTGTTGCATCATACCTTAGTGGAAGGATTGGCAATGGTACTTAGAAACATAATTTTGCAACTACAAACCTCACAAGTAATATGCTTGGCTATCTTTGCATCTTCACAAGGTGCCTGAATTGAATAAACAATGGCTTCTGTAATCTTTGTTGGAATCTTAGGAGCTTAAGGCCCATATTGTTTGGTTGACTATCCTTGAGCCAAGGTTGACTCATTTTGCTTGGTGCCTTCTCTACCAAGGTCTTTCTATTGGTACCATAATATTTCATTTGGGAGTTTCGAATCATTGGTTCCCATTTTATGGACAACAATAAACTCTTAAACACCCTTTTCTAGTTGTCTAGAAGCCTAGGAAGCTTGTAATTGGATTCATGAATCTTTCAAGTCTTTTAGGCCTAAGCCTTTCTCACACCATATGGTCTTATTGTGAGCTTGACCCAAATTTCATACTAAATTTGATCAAATATGACATTCTTTTGGGGTGGAAATTATTTTTAACATTTGGAAAGATACAACTTTTATGTATTCATTGGTTGTTCTATTGATATTCATTTCCCACTTTATACTAGTGATATGATTTACTTGAGCATTCTTATGTAGATTCAAGAGAAGGTTAACAAAGTTGCACTTGAAGTGGAAAATCTTTAGGTGCTTTTATATCATTGGGCTAATGCCTCTTGTATGTTTGCTAGAGTATTGCAAACTCTATCCTCCAACATGGGTCACTCTTTGCCTTGTGGATGTTGATATGGATACAACCAATTTTCTTGGGGAAGTCATAATTCTTAAACATGTGGTTCCCAAACCCTTCAAGAAGATCTATAGGTTGGTCTACTTATAGCTAGTTTCAACCATCTTGCTTACCTTCCACCTCCTCTTAGCCACATGACCAAGGGTGCCTAACTAGTTGGATTCCAACAATTTTCCTTGCCTTAACCATCTCACTTGCTTGTGACACTTAGTGTGCTAAGGAAAAACATAAACATGGAGTGATCACTAGTTGGGAGCATACTCTTGAAAACCAAGCCCTATTAAATTATGGGGCAAATCAGATGAGTGTGACTTGCTTGTCCCTTGTGAACCTTTCTAGTGATATAACTCTCATTGCTTAATAACTTTGTCTTATATTTTAATTATTTGAACTTGGTCTTATGTGAATTATACAATATAACTTCCATCTGTCATTTTTTTCACAATTTATATATTATTTTTAAATAGATTTTCGAGGAAAAAATACCTTCTTAGATATTAAAACATATTTTATTATAAATAAATTAAATATATAATAAGTAATCTTATTTAAATGATCTGTCTAGATATTCCATTCTATAAAATAAAGTCTTCCAAAAATTTTATTATATTTTACTGAATAAAGGTGTGGCATGACCATCCCTTATTCTAAAGGTTTTAGACAAATTCTTCCCAAAATTTTATTTACATTTTACAGAATTTTTTTCTAAATATGACCATCAAATTTCGGCCATTTCAAATTCTAAAGAATTTACACACCATCGAGTCGATCAATTTGTTGGAAATCAACCAATTAAGAAGCATAGCCTTTAAAAGGTACCACCTAAATTTGGCAGCCACCGAACTCTATTAAAATTATTAGATATGTTTTCTTCTTCTCGAAAACAACAGACTAACTAACTCCAAAGTAAAGGAGACGGCCACGAAATATTAAATGCAATGTATACATTCCTATTTCCAAAGTTTGATCCCAATGCATACAATCCGCAATACTAGAAAACAAACTACATAATTGCCGCGAAAATGACAGGAATGGCTCAAAGGAAGATTTTACATGTTCTCCAATCCTGCATTTCACTGTAAACACCATTTGGCCATTACTCTTTCCAGCTTTGCATTCACCACCCTGTCTGGGCCATTTTCCATATAACCGTCATCTTCAGATTCTTGAGAAAAACCCATATTGAATTTCAATTTGTCCTCCAAATACAGGGCATCTGATGGAGTCTTGATGAGTTTATCGAAGCAAATATATCTTCCACTTGCTCCTCCTTCACACATCTCCTGGTATACACAGACATGGGCCTCTGCTGCTCTCTGCACATCTACTGTGGCCAAAACTTTCTTCTCAAACATTTCTTTTGCACCTGCAAAGTGTGATCAATCAAGTTATAGAAGAGCATGGCAGATCACAATTTCATCCTTCAGATTTGTTTTTCTTTAAGTAAGTTTCTGCAATTTATCCACCTTTGAAGTAGGCTATGGAAGATGTGGAGTTGGAAGAAGAAAAGGCAGGGCCAGTGAGGAAGGCAGGGCAGATGGTCGCCATGTTTAGGCCTCCTCTTTCACTCGCCACTCTCCATGCTGCTTTCTCTGCCATTGTCTTTGACAGGGCGAACCATAACTGCACCCAATGCATTAATTGATTTCACCTACTCATGCAAATTGATTTCATCCTAATATATACAAAATGCCAATTAGGGAAAGGATCTCTTCACAGACCTTTCTTTCCCTGCAGAGACTTGGATCACTCCAGCATTTCTCATCCACTATAATGTTAGATCCAATTCCTTGACTGTGCCAGATGCAGGCAGCCAGTGAAGATGTAAATACCAGTCTTCTTACTGAAGATGTCAGAGAACAGGCTTCCACCACCTTCTCTGCTCCTTTTACTTCTAAATTCACCATATGCTCCTGCATAAATCATCAGTACAAAACTACCCATTTTCATATAATTCAAGTCATTCTTTCTACAGCTTTCTAAGTCACAAGTAAAATTTTCATAGATCAGAAAGACTATTGTCTGTCTGGTCTTTAAAAGTTTTCAAAAATATAAAAAATAGAGTAAGATAAATCTACAATAATCATAGAAAAAGAGTAAGGTAATGTTAAGTGATTTCTGAATTTGATTGTGTGCAATTTTTTTGCATCAATGTTTTGGATCATACTAGAGAGCATAAGGAGAGAATTCACACAAGTGTGATTTTTCCATTGATGCAAAAAATTCGCACACAATTGAACCCAGAAATCACTTAGCATTAAACATTATAGATTGTGGGATATCATTAAGAGTAAGATAAATCTAGAGAACCATAAAAACAGAGTACAAATAGAAAGTCATGAATTCTAGTTGCCTAACCGTGAATCCAGAGACACTGTATGGATCAATAAAAGAAGAAGTATGGAACACTCCATAGCACCCATCCAACACTTGAGAGAATGTATCAGCATCTTCAGTAGTTATATTACCCACTACTCCCACCACTCTGTTCCTATATCTTGCAAATTCCTCCATATCCCTCAATTTTTCCAACTCCTCTGAAAAAAACCAGAAAAGAAAGATTACATTCACTTTTTTCCTCCAATCTGAAAACACCATTGAATACTATAGCCCAAATAAAATTGCCTGAATACCTGTAGTTTCTACTGTGAGGCGCACCATGTATCCTCGCCGCAGCAAATTCATGGCAATCCAGAGCCCCAGATAGGACATGCCATTGGTCACACACACTACCTTGGGCAGCCCATCCATTTTTCCCTTTCGAAATCCCTTCACATCCCAGTCTTGTGGTAAGTGTTCCTCTGCCGGCCTGAGAATCGCCATGACCATTTTAAGCAGTACAAGATGAGATGCAGAATTTAGAACTTTGTGGCATAGAAGAAGAGCAACACGGGTCTTTCCAGATGATGTGGTCGGGTCACTTCAACAAAAGAGGTGAAGTGACGACAAGATGGAGAAGTTTGTGTCTGTGTGTAGAATTTGCAGTGCAAATGTGTAGATGTAATCATGTGATTTGCTATCTTCCCTTCTCACAACGGCCCTTCTTGGAATCGGATGACCGTCGGGCGGCGGTTTTTATATATTATATTTAAGTACTTCAGAATTATTGAGGCGGCCCTTGAAAACGGAAAATATTGATTTTCCTTACTAACGAAAAATATTCTGTCTAAATTTTGACAGTTTCGGTCACGTTGGAAAGTTTTTGTTTCTAATGTTTGGGTGTGATTTTTTTTCACTGTGTTAATATATTTTTGGTATTTTATTATGAAAAAATATAACACTCTTTATCATAAACGAAATTGATAGATATTTATCATGATTAAGTTAATATATATATTTTGCTATGTCAAAATAGAAACTGACAACTTAAATTCAATCTGTAGAGAAAAAAATGTTTTTAAGGGGAATTCGGCGCTGATGCGAAATTGCGTGATCCTCGAAATCCGGGTTAAGGCGGCATACCAGGTGTGTTCTTTCCTGCGTAGGTTAGGTGTTTATGAGCATTTATGTTAAAATCATCGTCATCCTCTTCTCTCTGCCGTTCGGCAGAGGCCGTACCCCCTAACCCCCCTCCGGCGGCTCCCCTAACATTTATGGCGTCTGACAACGTTAGCCCAAACATTCCCGAGTCTTCTCCTCTGCAGTCGAGACCCAAAATGTTCTCTGAGGCGGTGGCGAAAGCTGGGGTTTCCATCGACGCAGGTGCGAGGTTTTCCATTGCTAATCCTAATGAAACCACCGATGAAGGTAAGAATTGTGGGGTTGCTCCCACATCTCTCTCTATTTCTCCTAATCCCGAAATGCTTGCTAAAATTTGTAAGGAGAAAAATAGACTCAAAAGTTCTGCTATCTTTTTTTCTGCTGTCGATTTGGATAAATGTCCGCCAAGGAAATTTATGGATGATTGGTTTCATAATTTTTGGAACTTGAAGCTTGGCTTTCATATTTCATTCTGTAGACAGATTCAGAAAGGATTGTTTGTTATTTTTTTCACCTCCCATGAAACCCAAATGGAAATTCTCAAGAAACAATACTGGACCGTCGGAAATACCTCTTTCCGCGCCATCGCGTGGTCGCCGGAAGCCATTCATGAGGAAGTCCTCGCGCTTTCGGCCCCGCGTTGGATTGTGATCAAACAGATCCCACCTTTCTTATGGCGGTTTCTCCCGCAGTTGCTTGAACCTCTCGGTAAGGTCATCCGCATGGACGATACCGTTAGACTGGTCCCTCACATGGATGCTAGAGTTCTTATTTCTCTGAACCCTGGTTTTGAAATCCCCCCTGAAATCAATATTTGCATTTCGGAGGACAAATTTGTGTGCCCCGTTGATATTCTAGGGGGTCTAAACGCTTGCTTTCTGTGCAGAAGGGAAGGGCATCTAAGGAGAGACTGCCCTATCATAAAGAAGAAACCCCTGCCCGCCAAAACCCCGCACCCCCGCAGTTCACCATCCGTTGGGAACCCTATCCCGGATATGAAAGTTGAGAATGCCCCTCCGTCTGAGCCACCCGCAAAGCTCGACCCCCCTTTGGCGCCTTGCAACCCATCCTCCGCCTTTGCTCCCCCTCATTCTGGGCTCCAGGGTGATCCCTTCCCTCCCGTGGATAGTGCTCCTAATGCCGGCTTCACTGCGGTTGCTAAAACTTCTAACAAGAGACGACGAAGGGCCAATAAGCAGACCAATACTGAAGCTGATGGTTCTCGAACCCTTTGCTCTCAGTCCTACCCTGTCACCGTCAACTCCGTCGTGTCCGAGCCTAAAGAATCGCTCCCCAGCCCTACCCCTTCAGCTTCGGATATGTTGGAATGTTTTTTCAGATCTCAGGACCCGCCCCCTTCCATAAGATTCCCTCCTAAAGTGTTTCGTGAACTTGGTGATGATTGTATGCTAGAAATCATCCCGGCCAATAATTTTTCCGAGGCTTCGACCTCTCTCACTCAGAAACATTCTGTTGATCTGGAGTATGTATCTCATGAGGATTCTGAGAATGACGATGATGGTAGAGATGCCCTTCCCATGGCCAAGCGAAGAGGGAGACGCTTAGGTTCCAAAAATAAAAACCCCTCAAAGAAAAAAACGGGTGACTCCCAGGCCATTGCGGTGGCTTCATTGGCAGGTACATCTGAACTCAGCGTTCCCTCCTTATTTACTCCCCAATGAATTGTATCTCGTGGAATATTCGGGGGCTTGAATCCCCTGACAGAAAGTGGATCATTAAGCGGTTCCTTGAAACCTGTAAATCTTTGGACTTCCTCATGCTGCAGGAAATAAAGGCCACTGGATACATCTTGGATGTCAATCTCAATTTTCTTTGGAAAAATGCTATTAAAGTTTTTACCAACCACCCTAGAGGCAGGGGGGTGTTGCACTTCTAATTAACAACAAATGGGCCAAGTTTATCTCTGGTAATGGTTCCTCCCCCTGCAACAGGGCGGTTTGGGTCACTCTCAACGTCAATAACTTTATATTTGGCATTTGTTCTGTTTATGCCCCGAATGATTGCAAGGAGAGAGCTTGTCTCTGGGACTGGTTAACCGCTCTCCCTAACATTCCTTGGCTTGTTGGGGGAGATTTCAACATGGTTGAATCTCAGGATGACAAACTGGGTGGCCGGCCGTTTGCCTGGAAAGATTCTGAAAAAATGCAATGGTGCAAGATGTTAAGTTCCAAACATTTGTTTGATCCTTTATCCGGTGCTAAGGACTCTCACCCCGGATTATGGCATACCTGGTGTAATTTCCAGCAGCCCCCCTTTAGGATTTACTCAAGGCTTGACCGTTTCTATGCCACAAAACTTTTTCTCCTTTCTCCCTGATAATCTTGGTCGTACGGTCTTGGTTACCCCCACCTCTCTCTCCGATCACCACCCTATCTCTTCTTGTATCAGGATCAATAGCTCCCCTTATCCTTGCGAAAGACCCCACCCCAAATTCTTTCTTAATACTAATCTGCTCAGTGATGAAGACACCCTTTGCGCCATCCGTATCATTAGCATCTTAAACAGGAAAAATTTCCCTGCCATGTCTCACTTAGATAGATGGAATTTGAATCTGCTTTCCTGGCAGAATCTCTTGCGGACCTTAGGGAAAAAATGGTCTAAAGACTTTAGGTTTGTTGAAAAGAAGCTGTCCTCTGATCTGCAAATTGCCGAAAGGAATATCCAGGCCAACCCTGCCGATTGTGAGCTTATCTCGCAAGTTGTGAAGGCTAAAGATGCCCTTAGAAAACATCAACAGGTCAAGGTCAAGGGTGCCATGGTCAGATCCCGTGCTCACTGGCTTATGTGTGGGGACAGAGGCTCCAAATTCTTCTTCAACCTCATCAAACAAAAGCATTCTAATGAGAATATTGAAAGACTTGTTGTTGATAACATTGAAATTAATGATCCAGATAATATCAAGAAGGCCTTTGCCAGTTTCTATCGCAACCTTTTCACCTCTGAGGATTCAGAGGATGCTGCCCTCTTGAGAGACCAGATCCGTTCTCTCATTCCCAATAGGATCTCCGCGATTGAAGCTAATCAGCTGTCCAAAGAGATCTCTCTTGAAGAAATTGAAAATGTCATTAAGGAGCTTAATAATGACAAGGCCCCTAGCCCGGACGGGCTGCCTGTTGAGTTCTACAAGGCCAATATAGATTGGATTTGCAATGACCTGCTGGATATTTACTCCGAGGCCATTGCTACGGGTTCCTTGGGATCTTCTATTAACAGGGGAATTATCAAACTGCTCCCCAAGGATGGGGACAAAGCGCTCATCAAGAACTGGAGACCTATTACTCTCCTCAATGTTTCCTATAAAATTTTTGCCAAAATTCTGGCCCTCAAGATTAAAGATATTCTGCCCAAGTTTGTGTGCCCTACTCAAACGGGTTTTATAAAAGGGAGATATATCCTGGAAAATTTGATTACCGGCTGGGAAGCCATGAGTTGGGCTCGTGTCTCTAAACAGGACTCTGTCATGTTCCTTCTGGACTTCGAGAAAGCTTACGACAGAGTGGAGTGGAATTTCATTTCCATGATGCTCGAAGCCTTTGGTTTCCCCAGTGTTTTCTGCAATTATGTGAAAATTCTTTTCAAAGATGCCTTCGCGCAGGTCGATGTGAATGGCTACCTTACTGACTCTTTTCCTCTTGAAAGATCCATCAGACAGGGGTGCCCCTTGGCCCCTGCCCTGTTTGTGATCGTTTCTGAAGCCCTCTATTACATCCTTAGAGATAATTCTGTCTCCCCGGCTATCAAAGGTATATCTCTTCCCAATGACAGTGAGCTCATTAACTGCCAGTTCGCGGACGACACCGCGATCTTCCTTGAGGCTACGGCTGACAACTTCGAAACCCTTTATCACAAACTCAACATTTTCTGCAAAATCTCGGGCGCCCGCCTCTCCCACCTTAAGTCTGTCTGCCTTGGGTGGGTTGAGCAGCCACCCATCTGGTTCAAGAGCTATAACTTTCAATGGGGTGGCCCTAACAAGATAGTGAGGTATCTTGGTATTCCCTTCTCCATCGACCCCTCCCTTAAAGATATGTGGTTCTGGGTCAAAGACAAGATTGTGAAGAAGCTCCATAAGTGGCATAACAGGGCCCTGTCGCTGGCCGGCAGAGTGCAGGTTTGCCAGAAAATTCTGTCATCTTATAATATCTATTACTCCTCAGCTTGGATGTTCAGTAACTATCAAATCTATGAAATCCAAAAAGAGATTAGGAAGTTTCTCTGGTCTGATGGCAAAGGCAAGAACAAAATGCATGCGGTCAAGTGGGAATGGTGTCACACCAACAAACTCCTTGGGGGGCTTGGCTTGAAGGATCTTAAGCTCCAGGGGATTGCCCTGGCCGCCAAGTGGATCTTCCACTCTCTTGATGGTGATGATCCCTGGAAGGTCTTGGTTAGAAATAACATTGAGAGAGGTATCCCCAAGATAGCTAAGTCTTGGAAGAATCTTCCTTTTAATGATCTTGTCCTTGGTGATTTTCCCGTGAATGTGCAAGGATCTGCTATTTTTAGATCCATCTGGAAAGCCTGGAATTTTGTGAAACGTTTTATAACTAACAGGTCCTTCCATGATGATGCCCATCTTTATGGTGAAAGGTCCATTTGGTGGAACCTGAATTACTCTGGCAAGCCCCTCGCCCTCTCTCAGGGCTGCTCGGCTAGGCAATGGAACAGCAAAGGCATCTCCCAATTGGCTGATTTATTTGAGCATGACAGATTAATAGACTGGGAGGTTCTCAGTAACAAATTTAACCTTCCCGGCTCCCAGAAGAAAACGTATAGTATGATCCGCAAAGCCACCAGAAATCTCCCGACCTCCTGTCAAATTGACTCCCACAGATTTTTAAGCATCAAGTGGCCTGATGGGACTGTGCTTAACAAAATCAAAGCCAAAAACATTTATAACACTATTGGGCATTCTGAGGCCGTTATAGATCACATTAACAAGGTCTGGTACTCTTCTTTAGACACCCGTGCGTGGAAGAACTTGTTTGAAAATCTTTGGAAAGGTCCTACTGAACCTAAGATTAAATGTTTTAACTGGCTGGTTATTCTTGATAGACTCCCTATCAGAAAAGATCCCCTTGGTACTGATGTTTGTCCCATGTGCAGGTTACCCGAGACTGGTAGACACATTCTTTTTGACTGCATTTTTGCTAAAGAGATTTGGCTGATGTTTGGCATTATGTATCCTTCTCTCTTTAACATCTTTGAGATTATTACCGGGCATATCGTTGGCTTGAAACATGATACTAATTTATTTTGGAAAATCCTCTCCTCGGGGATTTTGTGGCAAATCTGGAAATGTAGAAATGAAGAGAGATTTCAGAGTAATCCCAGAATTCTTACTGAGTCTTTTCGAAAACTCATCTACCTTAAATTTTTTTTGCAGGTCCACACTACTATGTTGATTGAAAAAGAGAAGCTCAAAAGGTTCCTCAAAAATGGCTCCGCCACGTTCTTCATATACGAGATGCAAGGAGGTTATGCTTGGAGGCAGACTATGGACAATCTGCAGCTCTTTGAGAAAACATGCAAGATCCTGACCCAAGAAGTGAAGAACAACAGGAAAGTTAACAAGGAATAGGTCCTGATGTTGGCTCAGATTCAGGAGACCAAGCACATTGCCTGGATGGAAGGCGCCTTGGGTTGGGTGGCTTGGGTTGATAGCATCGATGTAACTTTATGCTAGTGGCTGCTATGTTTTGTATCAGCTTCTCTTCGTGCTGTGCATAGGTTGTATATATATTTTTTGTACTACTGTTCTCTGTGTGCTCTTGATGTGAGGCCTTGCCTCTCTTGAGCCGTACTTTTCGTTCCTTGGTGATGCCTTGGGGCTTATGTTTTTGATCTATCTATATATAATATAAAAAAAAAAAAATAGAAACTGACATAAAGTATATTTTAATTAATTTATTATGACAAACTTGAAATTGATTTTAAAATATATATTAATTAAAATATTAAAATATTTCTATAGTACCATTATGATAATAATAATACTAATTTGACATGATATTTTAAAATTTAAATTTGTGTGGACTTTTAAAATAAATAATCTTTTTTAAGGAGATAAAATGTTATTTAAATTGTAGAAAAGACAAGCAAATAAGGGAGAAATTTGGAGAGCTCGAAATTTATGGAAAAATAAGATATTTATAAAAAGACAATAGAAGGGATCAAATGTCTTTAACAGTCCCTCATTTGTCTTACCATGATTTGGATTAGAAATATTGAAATGTGATGTAGTACTAATATTAGAGAACCCAATTAAAAGTTGTCCAGCCCAATAACATTAACTGCCAACCATGATATAAATAGAGGATAGATAGATTGGATACAAAGTAATTCAACTTGTAAGTGTGGAATAAGTAATGAATGAAATAATAAACAACACTTCTTAATGTGACATTATATCAAGAGAATCAACAATTAAACTAATTAAAATAAAAGAAAACTCTTGAAAGCGTCTCATTGTTCTCTATCTCTAAAGATTTATCAAATCACTAGAAGACTCTCAGATTTGGTTAGCATTGTGATTGTTAAAATGCCTATTTAGTGAATGGGATGATGCAAGATACAATAATCTAATGATTGATAATGATTTCTAAAAGCTATGATGTAATCTTTTTGATGCAAATGACATGAAATAGATAAATAAAGCTGTCATAAACTATGATGAATCTAAATGGAATGCCATGATTATGATTCTACTGATTGCTATGTGATTCTATTGCTAAATGCTTGAATGTTTGATTGCTATTTTTGTAGAGTAAGATTGCACAAAGATGGGATCCATTTCTTGTAGACAGAGACTGCATATATAGATTTCCTGACAGCATCCTTTGAAGGGGCAACACAACAAAGGTCTGGATTTGATTTGAAGGATTGAATGGTGAGAGTTGAAGAAGTTTGAGTTGATCATGGAGATTGTTCATCCCAGAAAAAAATCTTGCCAGAGGATAGGAAGAATCAGAGGAAGGAGATTGACAAATTGATTTCCAATTTGTCTTCAATTTGTCTCTACAACTTTCCCGTGAATGCTAGTTGAATTAATTAGATATAAAATATCTAATTTTATTGGTGAGTGAATAGAGGAAATTGCCTTTATTTGAATATTTTGATTTATTCAAATTAGCAAAAGAGAATAATTAATTTAATAAAACAAACTATAGAGATTTGTTTATTAAATAAGTATAGAAGAGATATGATAATTAAACAACAAAGTATTTAAACTTGTTTATTTAATTAAGAGGAAATAATATGATAAAAATAGAAGAATTAAAAGTGAACTATATAAATAAATATTTCTATTTATTTATTAAGTAGATGAATTTTAAGGTTAATTAATCAAATAAATCATATTTAATTAATTATATTCTCTAGACCATTTTTAGGTGTATACATTTTTCCCCTCTTTGAAGTGATGTGTTTACGCATTGCTTCAAAGAAAATTTTGTCATTGCTGCTAGTATTGACAAAAAAATTACAATGTCTCAGACATTGATTTTTAGGTGATGATGGATATATTCCCTCTCGGGAGATAAATTGATGAAAAATTGATTTTTAAGATTTTTCAATTTTTTTGTGATTTTCTGATGATTTGATACAGTTTTGATGATGGAATAATTTATCTCCCGACAAAGAGTTTGAAAGATGCCCCTGTGATGAGTTTTGAATTAATCCTCCAATAAATAAATTAAATAAATCCCATAAAAATCCCTTTAATTAACCTTTAAAAGGTTAAAATGGAGTAAATTTGAATTCATTTGTGCATTTGGAGTTTGAAGAATTTGAGAGTGAGAGCAAATTAGCAATTTGAAGCAAGATGTCATTCCTTTACCACACTCACCGATTTGAGCGCGTGCAATGACACAATCGCCTGACCACCTACGGACCTCCGATACGTACCCATGAACTTCCTTGTTATTCGTGTTTTCTCATTTTTTGCGCCATTTTTCAGATTTTAAATTTTTGGTTTCTTTTAGCACTTTCGTCATCTGTTTTAGCGCTTTCAATAAAGTAGAGCTTAGGTTAATTTTTGTAGTGCTTTGATAGGTTAGTTTAGTGCTTTGAAAGTTATAGCGCTTAGGATAGGTATTTTAGTGCTTTTAATTTTTGTTTTAGCGCTTTGACTAGTTTAGTGCTTAGGATAACTGTTTTAGCGCTTTGACTAGTTCAACACTTTGACTGCTTGAAATGGCGCTTTTCCCTCTTGAAATGACGCTCTTGATGAATTAGCACTTTGAGTGCTTGTTTTAGTGCTTTGAGGTGTTTTAATGGCGCTTTTGATATTATGGTGCATAAAAACACTCTTTTAGCACATTCAAGTCAGAATGATGCAGTTTGTCAATTTTATCCTTGATTTTGTCGATTTTGATTGTGTCACCTGTTGGTTTGATATGATTGATGATCTCAATAGAGTAGATGATAGTCAACCTCATGATATGCAAGGCTTGATGATTGATTGATGATAATTATCCTCACGATAGGAAAGAAATAATTATGGTTTGATTGATATACCTCATGATAGGCGAGGTTCAATGATGTTCGCTCACAAGATTTAATGAAAAGTCTCACCAAGAGCTAATTAGATTTGATAGGATAATTAATGTTTGATGATTTTAACAAAGAGTACTAACTTTGAACATTTCATGATGATAGCAGGCTTTGACGAACTTGTAGATTCGAGAGCGGTTCCCTAGGACTTTCAATTTGATACCACAACTCGTGCAGCCCAAGATGATAGTTATTACACATTCTGGTTTGTCTTCATTATTAGACATGCCCTAGATTAGGATTAATCAGAGTCTTCTGATAGCCGTAATAGAGAGGTGGCATAGTGAGCATAATACTTTCCACCTTCCTATTGGCAAGATGATAGTCACCCCTGAGGATGTCTGGCGAATTCCGTGGATACCAGTTGTTGGTGACATTGTAGTTTATGATTCTTTAGAGTAGGGCAGGACCAATGCTCTCCATAGAGTATTTCAAGATGATTCTATTTCTAGATATTGGATTCCATGATGTGAGATGGTGGATGCTTATGCCACCCTGCCTACAGTTCTTGCTAGTTTCATTAGAGGGTTCCTTTGTCCTAATTGCAGGTCAAAAGGACTTTCTGTTGGTTGAGGCCGTGTGTTGGAGAGCATGATTGTGCACGGGACGAGATATGCTTGTGGCATGTGTATGCTTGCCCATACGTATAATGATTTGCATTCAACTGTCTACCTTGGAGGTCACAATTTGTCATCAGGAGTTACTCTAGTACAGGTGTGGGCATGGGAGCATATAGCTATTACATGTCTAGTGATAGTTAGACAGAGACCTACCATGTGACCATATGTGCATAGATATACAGGTTGTCTTACTCAACCTAGACTGGGTAAGTTAGATCATTGGAGGAGAGTATTGGATGATGCAGAAGTTGTTACATGACGACCTTATCTAGATTGCGAGTAGTGGGATGATGATGATGTATAGTTTCCTTTCCTTTGCCAGTCGATGATGCTAATTGGTCAGACTCGTTGGATGTTAGAGAGATTTTTTTTCATATGAGTGCTCAGATAGTATGGTATTGTTCAGGGTATGCCCCAGGGTGTTTCCCATTATGCTTGGCGTCAGGTAGATTCCACTAATTGGGGACCGGGTATTTCATATGATGCTGTTGTTTAGGAGTATCAAGCTCTATAGCCTATAGTTTGGGATATCTGTCCTGATATTGTCAAGCCACCTATTACAACTGATTATGTAGAGTATCTAGTTCTACATCTTTTTCCAAAGATTACCATTCCTGATGAGCCAATACCATTGCCTATTGAGGAGGAGGTTGTTGTACATGGTCGCCGATGGAGGAGAGAGGAGGTTGATGAGGAGGAGGTGGAGGATGTCAAGGACAGTGGTGATGAGGAGGGCAGTGGTGAGGATGAGGATAGTACTGATGATGATGAGGGGTATGGAGGTGGTGGAGATGGGGATGGAGATGGTGGTGGAGGACTAGGTGTAGCCAGTGGGTTAGGTCAAGCTAGTGGATTAGTACCAGTTTTGGATGTCAGAGACATCATGGTGCCTCTTAAGAGGCGATCACTGATAGCTCCTATAGAGAAGCATGTGTAGATTGGTGTACCCTCCCAACAACAACAGATGCAGATTGCAAGTCTACAGGTGCAGGTACAAACCTTATAGGGTTAGCTAGTTCAGGCTCAAGGTCTCTTATTGCAAAAACAAACTTAGATGTAGACACAGGCCTAGTCTCATACACATGATCTTGCTCAGGTACAGGGATAGTTGGCAGCAACTCAGACATAGATTACCTCTTTGATAGCCAAGAGAGATGTCGCTAGACGGGTTGCAGAGCAAGCACAATTGACTGCCGAGAGATTGCAAAGATTGGCAGATGGTACCTCTATAGTAGATTATATGTGAGAGGTTGTCCGTGTTGGTCGGGAGGTAGAGTACTATAGAGGTAAATTCTATGATGTTGTTCCTTCATAGCAGAGAGTGAGTTATGCACAATCTTAATCTTGTAGGTCCCAGTCGAGGACTATGAGTAGAGGTGTGACACAACCGCTCCCGAGAGACCCGAGAGATCCCGATGCATCTAGTGGTGGAGAGACTAGTCCCGAGATTCCTGCACCGTCTGGAGCTAGCAACACATAGCTTTATGATTGTACCTTTTGTTGTATTTTGAGATGTGATGTACACTTTGATTATTTTGATTCACAACCATTATTAATGATATATCTCTCTTCATTTCAAAAATCATTGTATACACGACATCATGATTTTGAGATCTATATGATATGCAGTGGATTTTATCGTTCTATTACGTTTTCTATATTATTCTATGATGGATGCATTTTCTATGTTCTATATGCCATGTGATGATCCTTATATTATGATGTTATGGATGCAATTTATAATCATGATGACATGCTTATGATTTATGATGCTTACATGTGATTATGTGAATAATGATGATGTATGGATGCATGATGTATGTAGTATTTACATGGATGAAATAGATGTATGATGCGTATTTCCAAATTATATGATAATGTGCCTATATGCATGATAATGGATATGATGTTTTAATGAAATATGATGTGATGTAAATGAGATATGTGCACTTTATTCCTGTGATATATTTTAAATGCAAATACATGATGTAATAAGTGGATGAAAAATGATGAATATAATGCTACGTTGAATGTATGATATAATGAATGGACGTACGATATGAAAATGTAATCACATGATATTGAGGATGTTTTTGATAGTTTTCTCATGCAGTTTTATGATGCGTGATATGAAAAATATGATATGATCAATGCAATTTATTTGATTAAAATATATGAGTGATGAAATGATATATTAAATGCTTTCTAATTTATCTACAATGAAAATGACTATGCATCTACATGATAATGATGATGTTTTTGTTAATTTCAAGTATACTCAATCCCTTATGAGTTGATATCATCGTTTTTGAATCCTATACCAACTTTTGTAACAAACACTCTGCAGATGCAAAACTATTATGAATGCAATCTATTTTATCATGCAAATCTACATGCAAACATTGCATCTTAACAATCCATTTATTGTGCTTTGTATCATCATAGAGCTTTAAAAATGTTGAAAGTGAGTACAAGCATCGATGGCATAATTTAGACCATGATGACCTGAGTACTACCATGATTATTGATATTGAAAGTGAACACAAGCATCTAGGTATAATTAAACCGAGATGACCTGAGCATTTCTTGCATAAACAAACAAGAATCAATCACTTTCCTATGTGAATTTCAAATGTCATTAGTGATACTTTGTAGAGCACGTCTCACGACAATTCACATAATAATAATGATTAATTCACATACATTAGACAAAGAAAATACCATTCTCCTTCCTAGCTTCTCTAGTTCAATACATCATCGAGTTGCTCCAAAGAAATGATAACAAAGATCAAAGTACAACTATCCAACCTTTGCTTAAAGTATTTCAACCATTATTCAGATTAGATCATCCATTTTGATTTGATTTTCTGATGTTTTTGTGATTTTTTGAGATTTTGACCAAAAACCTAACCTAAAGACTTATCTTAGGGGCCTTGGGGGTTGATCAAAGATTAGCCTTGCCTACATTATACATGCAAAGACCACGTAGTTCGACTAGACAACTTTGTTTTTGACTTTTTGACCGATTTTTGACCTATTTTTGGATTTTGATATGAATATGGATGTTTGATGCATTTCTGATGGTGATTGATGTTCAATGTTGGGTTGTGTTTTGATCATTGTTTTTGTTGCATTTGTCTTACTGTTGTTTGTCCATTTGTTTGTCATTTTGATAATACATTACATTAGTCTGATAATACATCTCAATGAACACATATACAAAATTGCATAATAAGTCTTCCCAAAGCACGTGGGAGTGATACATCAATATATAAAATATATCTGGAGTACAAATATACATCTGGTAATAATGAATCCTGGATCAAAATGCCTCAACAAAACTCTGCACTGAATGGTACAATTGCATCCAAGGGGACCCAACAAGGTGCGTAGCACGTTCCTCCCAACCACCCTCGTGCTGGGAGTAAACAAGGAAGGATCCCCGACCAAGCACATCCAAATAGTAAGGCAAGACTAAACTCCAGACACAAAAAGAAAGAGAACACAAAAAAATATCTCATAATGACAATAAATCTCCAAAACATAACAATAGACCACTTCCAGAGGATTTCAATAAAACAACTCAAAAGGGAATGCTAGAGGAGAGTGTCATCGCATGGCCTTACATGGATTATCCAGACAACCTATCACAAGGTGCTGCCTCCATCTATGGTTATCCTGACAGCCTATCTCAAGGCGCCGCTCCATAGGGTTACTCATGCGAAACCGTTAACCTCTCGTGATGATGAGGCAATGATCATGCCAACCATGACCTTCTCAGCCTACCTTTAGTTTATGAAATACCTAACAGGCGGACGAGGCATCCATAATTATCTTATTAATATTGTTACTACCCACCCCCTAATTAATTTCTTAGGTTATCACTTATTACTCTAACTCTAACGTGGGTTACCCTGATAGCCCCTTTGTGCGCTGGCCCCCACGTAGAGCCACTCTCTCTAGAACCCAAAACATAAAAATCCAATACCAAGGAGTTGTACCACAAGAACAATGAACCAATAAATGGAACATCCCCGAGGCAAAACCATCTCGCCAAAATCATATGAAACAACATCCATAAAATGGTACAACCCATGTGTAAACTCAAATCACAAACATAGCTAAAACATAAGGCCAAATATCAATTTACAAGATAAAAAATAAACATGAATTTTCCCACCTCTGGAAGTTCCTAACCAACAACTTAAGCTCCTATAGAAGGATAAACTAACTCAAGGGTTTTCCCATAGGACATAAATCCAAAAAAGAGAAAACCACAACTGGCTCAACAAAAATTCGACAATGCAAATGACTAGAGAAAAATAAATAATTGCTTACACAAAATCATTCAACTTAATTTAAATCACATAGCTTATTTCTAATTTACTCAATTAGACTATAACATTACAAATTTAACATTATCTAATTTATTCCATAATTTCCAAAAATATAACCATTATATATATACACTTTTAAGCATATATACATATATACGTATATATATATATATATATATATATATAACATCTATTTAAAATCATGCTTTTAAATCATATTATAAAAATTAATAAAATAACTCACTTTATTTACAGCAGATATATATATATATATGTATATATTAATAATATGTATGTATATATATAAATATATATATACATACATATATATATAAATATATATATATATATATATTAATATATATATATATTTATATTTATATATATATATATATATATATATATATATATATATATATATATATATATATATATATATATATATATATATATATATATATATATATATATATATATATATATATATATATCATAAAACACAATCTTAAAAAAAAGAATTTTAAAAGAGAACGATTTTTAAAACCGAAATCCCATGCAGATAGTATTGCACCTCCCATTGGGGAGGTCATAGCCCACATGGCTCATGCACAGCCTCGACTGCTGTGTGTAGCCCTGTGCGCAGTACCTTCAGGGGTGGTACCGGCCGTCTCCCCCCCATAACATATAATTTTTTTTTTTATATTAAATTCTTTTCCAAAAAAAAACGCAGGACACAACCTGCAACATATATATATATATATATATTAATAACAACATAACACAAATTTCGAACTAAATATATATATATAGGTGTATGTATAATTATATTTGCCCAAATAATACAAAATAAATAAACAAATATGATGAAAACTAGTCCAATTCATTTTCCTTCAATCACAGAATAAATATGGGTATACAATTTTAATACCCTAATAAATTGATTTTCTTTCAAATCAAGAATTTTAGCAACAAAATTTATTGAAGAAATTCAAACGATTTTTCAATAGATTTCTACAGAAGATTTAAAGGTTTAACACAAGCAATCTTTCAACAGGAAAACCTTTTTCAAAACATAGATATCGATTTTGAATATGACAGACATGATTTTCGTTTTCCCTTACAAAACTATCAAAAACAAAATAATAAATTAATCGAAAAGAACCTGAAGTCCTTCATTTGATGATGAATCCAAACACAACCTTCTTCCTTTTTCGAAAATAGAATCCCTCTGCAGTTCCTTCTCCAATTCCATCTTTCAACTAACTTGTGGATCAATATTATATTTTTCCTTCCAAGAACAATTTTAACAGAGAAGCACAAAAACCTCTTTTTTCCTTTTCCAGACACAACCAAAAACCACTTCTCTCTGTGTGCAGAAACTTCTCTTTTCTCACAATAAAATAAGGAAAAATAAATAAAGATATTTTTTTTTTCAAAAATCCAACCCATCCATTGGTTCTTTTTCTTGCTTTAAAAACAACCACTTATCTCACAATCTTTAATTAAAAATTCATTAATTTTCACATTTATCCTCACATGATATTATCCTTAGATTTAATAATATTAATATTTTGAAAAAGACAATTACAATTATCACAAACATTATTTATTTAAATTAATTACTCTATCCTTTTTAATTAATTAAATATCTTTTAATTTACAATATTTTAAATCCAACATTTAGCTAAATTACAATTACATACAAATAATCATATCCACAAAATAATATTAATTAATCCCATATAAAATAAAGATAAATTAAATAACAACTAACCACAATAAAATAAATAAACAACAACAATACTGAGACAAAGACACGGTCAAGACCATAACACTGAAAGACTCACAACGAGGTGATGGACTTGGGATGGGGACACTTCCTTATGAACTCCCTTTTTCAACATCATACCCGTTGGGTTAATTTAATGCTCGCCTTGTCCTGCCGAAGCAGGTGGAATCGAGACTTTATTTCTGCAATTCCTGTATACAAACAAACATCAAGTAACATGTAAATCTCCATTGTAGACACACCGTGAAAGGAAATCACAGGGTAGCAGGGCGCTTGCAAGCGAGTGATGCTACTCCGTCCTTTCACCAAGACTCACTAGCAAATACATCAGAAACCATAGCAACATAGAATCACATCACCACATATAATATTAAAGAAAACCATAGCATAACCAAATAATATAACCACCACATAATGTATCATAAACATCCTAGTAATGTCAAGTGCAACAAACCAACCAAACTATGAATCCACACACAACCAAGTCGGTGAACTAATCACCATCACAAACCAAGTATCAAACCAACACATAAGAGTATCAAAGAGTATCAACAACATGAGGGGTATTACATAAACAGATCCTGGGACTTTGGACATGCATTACTATTTCAAACACAAAAATAAAAATAACTCATTCTCTGTTTGCAGATGATACCATCTATTTTGGTAGATCAATTGTGGATGAAGCCATTCAAATCAAACAAGTGCTTGACAGGTATTGCTCAACATAAGGTTAGATAGTTAATGCCTCCAAGTACAAAAAATATGTTTTCAATACAAAAGAGGCTATAAAAAGTAAAATAATCAAAATACTGGGGTTTAGGCAAGCAAAGTTGCCATGTGCGTACCTAGGTATTCCTTTTTTCAAAGGTTGAAATAATGCTGCTTATTGGGTTAAAGTAATAGAAAGATTAAAGGCAAGGATTCTAATGTGGAAAGCATGATGGTTATCATTATCAGGCATAATTATTTTAATAAAATTAGTATTATTTGCAATCCCTAACTATTTTCTGGTAGTTCTCAAGGCACCAAAGTCAATTATCCTTGAAATTGAGAGAATTATCAAAAAATTTCTATGGAAGTGTAATATGAATGATTGCAAAAAAGTACCTCTAATATCCTTGGACAGTATGACGTTGGAAAAATCTCAAGGAGGAGCTGGTATTCACAACATCTCAATTAGGAACAAGGCATTTGGGGCCAAGTTAGTTTGGCAAATGTACACAAAGCCTAAAGTGAAGTGGTGCAAGCTAATGTAGGCTAAGTATCTTGACACTCCAAACCCCTTGAGGATTCTTACTATTTCAAACATGCCTTCAGGATCGACCATGTGGAATTTCTTGACGTCATGTCAGTCGATTATTACTTCATTCATTACGTGGTAAATTCATGATGGGAAAAGCGTGAAATTTTGGGAGGACTCATGGAATGGTAAGCCCCCTTTGAAAAACATTTAGGAATTACAACAGGTAACGACCGTATTGTCAAGATAATGGGGTTAAAACTTTCTAGATTATGTACATTCAACAAAAGGCCTAACAGGTAAAGTAATCTAGAAAAAGCATTATGATTCATCCCTTTCGGCCAATCAATTTTCATTGCTTCAAGATTTTCTAAAAAGTAGAATTTTGTTCATCTCGGGGAAGCTTGATAAGATTCTATGGTTTCCTTAAAAAGAGGGCTCCTACTCTGTGAAGCAAGGATATCAAGCTCTAATCTAGCTTAGGGATTGGTTGGTCTCATAGAGGGCTTATTCATTTTGCTGGAATAACAAAATTCTCCCAAAAGATGGGAGTTTTGCATGGTTAGCTTTATGAAAGAGAATTTTAATGAGTGATCACTTAACTAAACTGAGAATTTCTGATCCTTTCAAGTGTCTTTTATGTGAGGAAGAGCTAGAGAATGTAGACCATTTGTTTGTTCAATGCAACTTTATGCAAGATTTCTAGTTGTTCGTAAAGAGCAAGTTGAAATTACACAACCCTTTGCCAAATTCTATTTGGGACATCTTCTAGAGCTGGCTATTATTATATAAAACATCTTTTCTTGCTCCTGTATGGCAAGTTATTCCACCACTAGTAATATGGAATTTATGGCGGGAACACAATTTATGCATTTTCAAGAAATCAAGTTCTCCAATTGAGGTCGTCAAAGTCAAGATTGAAAAAGTAGCTTTAGAGGTGGTTAATGCTTATGTTCTAAAACATAAGAGGATGTCCTTCTTGTTCACAAGTTGAGATGACTTTGTTTTGAAGAGCTGGAAGAACATAATTTTTCCTTTTGTAGGAAGTTTACATCAAAATAGCAAAGTGAAGGTGAATATAGAAAAGAAATCAAATGGAAACCCCCATGTTCTAATTTTTTCAAGCTTAACTTTGATGGTGCTTCGAGAGGAAATCTAGGCATCTTAGGGGCAAGAATTTTTATCTAAGACTCTTTGGGATCAGTAATAGTGGCTAGTTCATTTTCACTTCCAATGGGCACAAATAATGTGGTTGAGGATCAGGCAGTCCTGGCAGGATTGGAAATTTCCCTCAAATTGGGTATTGCACAATTTCATATCGAGAGGGATTCCTTAATTATAATTAATTCCTGCAAGGAGAGAAAGGTGCATAATTGGTGTTTGAAATATATTTTACAGAAAATATGGTTTTTGTTGGAAAAATTTCAAACTTTTATCATCTCGCATATGTATAGAGAGGGGAATGACATGGTAGACAAATTGGTGAATATGGATTGTGATGGGAAGAAATTTGTTGTGTATAATGACATAGAATTGTAAGCATACCCGAAAGTTGCTGCAATAGCTGTTAAGGTAGCCACGACTTCGGCCACATGCAAAAGATGGAGGTGGCAACAACAAAGATTTTGTTTGATGGGTGGCGTCAGTTGTGGCACTGTTTGCTCATCCTTCTGGATAGTCTCTTCATATATATTGAAAATATAAAAAGAAAAGACAAGCAATAGATGAAAGGCTTACAAGAAAAGTTTTTGATGAAATTTTGAAGCAATAGTTTTTAGAGCACCAAGTTCCAGAGCAACAGATCTAGAAAACATAGTTCAGATTTGGCTAGAGATATTTCAATGGTATCAGAGTAGTAAGCCCTTAAAGAGTGGCAATAGAAATGGATCCATAATATATAGGCCTATTATTTTGATATTGAGTACGTTAAGGGTAAGAAGAATGTGACTACCGAGGCCTAAGTTCCGATACAACAATTTTTGTAGCACCAAGTTTTGGAGCAACAAATTCAAAAAAATTAGATCAAATTTGGCTCAAGCAAGAAGGGTGTAGGGTCCTGTCCCAGACATGATCTTAATCTCATAGGAAGACTCAAGGGAGAATTCATTCCAGGGGCCGTGCAAGGGTGCTTAGTTCATTTTCTTCATGCCCAAATCTATCTTAGTTTTAGGCTGAAAAAACAAGTTTTGTTGTGGATTTTTGAATATTTTTTATAATCAACCCATTTTCAGTAGCAAACTTGGGGCTAGCAGATAGCTCATCACTGTAAAGGTGTTTTTGGGATCATATAAACTATTACCTATTGTAAATTTTTATTATCATTAGTATATCTACATCCCCCTCGCCTTTTGCTTAAAAAAAACAAAATTATAAGCAATAAATGAATTTATTATAGAAGGTTCTCCACCTTTCCAACCTTCACTTGATGAAGAGTGAGTTGGCTTATTATGAGGAGTGTGTTGCCTACCTTTCTCTTTCCTTGATATTTGATAGATCTTGTTTAATGAGCTTGAAGATAATTTTATAACAAAAGGAACAACACGAATATATTTTTCTTTTCTTTGCCTAGACACACTATTATTAAAATATTGGAAAAGCTATATAAATTGTGAATTCTAGTTAAAATGATGCACCTTCTATTCGAGCCAAGCTTGAGATAAAGAGAAAGGATTTAATAGGTGGAACACTTTTTTCCTTAATATCAAAAGAAAATTTTATACCCTCAATGATGACATGGCATGAAGAGGGATAAGAGGAATGTGGATAGGGGTAAGTTCTTGGAGATGGGGGGTCCAAAATGGGGTTTTTAAAAATCATATTTTTTAAATAAATAAACTTAAACATTTTTTTGGTAATTGGGGGAATTGGCAACCCAATAATAGGTACTTGTCATGAATGCCATTTGCATGAATGCAATTAGCAGGGAAACCCATATAACCCTAGGTCGACACTAGTGAATGAGATTTGAATTTGGGAGGGAAAGCTACCATGCACTTAGAGAAAGCAACCAAACCCTGAGGGCAATGAAACTTGAACATTGACAAACACTTAAAATTCAATAATTGAATTGAACAATAATATTAGCATTTGAATAGATCTAGTTTCTAACTACTATGTTATTTTGAAATAATGTAGTTTAAGGGGGTCAAACAATTATATTTCTAGGAGGCACTCATTTTTCACTAAAATATAATAGACAATTAGATTATATCCTCTCTTTTTATAGTTTCATTATTATGTTTCAAAATCCTTTGATGGAAAGTTAGTTAAGGTCATGTAGTTTAAGCTACCTATATTTTATAATATTTTTTAATTAATTATGAAATTAGACACATGCTAAAAATTAAGTCATTGAGCATTCTCCCCTAACTACTAGAAAAACTATATATATAAAATAATGCTAAAACTACTAAAAGCAAACAAATATCAAAACCTTAGTTTATTTAGATCATTAAAAAATAGTTAGAAAAATAGGAACTAGCTTACTTTTATAGTCGAATGTATAGATAATTATTTAAAAACCTATTAAAAGCAATAAAACACTTTTGTTACCATCCAAGGTATACCTTGTAGAATTTATGAAACACAAAAATAACACATATATAGAGAGTTCTTTTGAATTCAAAATTATCTTGAAGGAAATTTTGGTTAGATTAGGTTAAGTCTATACGCAATAGATAACTATCCATTTTATATTTTTATCTCTTGATAATCATTGTAATTAAGATTTATATAGAAATATTAAAAATAATGAAGTGTATTGTTTGTACAATCCAATTTAAAGAATATAACCTTACTAAGGAGTTCTAAAATTGTGATAAAACTTCAATTCTAGTGCACCAATATATTAGATTTGTGATGATAAAATTGGTGGGATACTTGAAATTAGAGAATATTAGCACTTGTTTATTTTTTAATGCCAAACACTACACAAGTCTATCACAATAAGATGCACTTCATTTTAAAGAGCTATTTTATTGACAAAATTTGTCAAATGATTCATCTAAGTATGAACATGATATTTTTCAAATGATTTGGGTGTTGATGTGAGTGAACATTTATTTTGAAGCATATTTCATTAATCTATGTTGTCAATCATTTTAGATCATTGATAATTCTAATAAATCAAAAAATAATTTTCATGCAATCTATTTAATCATCAAAGACTTCTCAACAATATCACTTACTAAAATGTTGATTAAGAATGATAAAAATTAAACACAAAGATTAAGAACCTAAAAAGGAACTCCTAGATCAGACTCATAATATGATGGAAAAGTTCTTTTATAAAAGATGATAGAAAAATCTTAAAATTCAAGAGCATTAGACAAGACATGTTACATATTTGATAAAATACCTCAAATAGATATGTTTTCTTGAACTACAATGATTGCATGATATGTAGAAAATGCATTTGTTTAAAATGCTTTACATACTCTACATAGGGATAATCATATGTATAAAAATAAAATAAATGTAAATAAATACATTGCCAAACCTTTTGTACAATATATTTTTTACACAACATACAATGTCAAACCTGTCATAGTTTGTAATAAATATTTGAACTGTTTCTAAGAAAATTATTTTATTTCATTTTATTTTCTTTTGTTATCAATAATAATGAAGAAATGGCATATAAATGCCAAGATTAACAAAAAATAATATCTTCTAGATTTTTCATGTTCACTGAGATTTAATAAAGGACTTGAAATCTACATATAAATCCAATCATAGTGCCACTTGTCTTTTAACATTCAAAGAGAGAACACGAGGATTGAATAGCTCACAAATAAGACCTCATATTAAATTGAATAGATGCATTGAAAAAATGTCATAAGTGGGACCATAAAATAGTGGACAATAAGCTGCTAGAAGGTAAAGCAACAACCAAAAAGAATATACCTCTAACATTAATGATTGTGAAAATTCTTCATATTAGACAAATTAACCTAAGTGACAAACATGAGACCATCAAACATTGAAAACATTATTAACAAGGTTCCACTATAATACTATGGAGGTAAAGGAGTAGCCAAAAGAGATATACCTATTATATTAAGATATATAGAAAAGACTTCTCATAAAAAATGACTCTATTACATTAACACTCTAATAATTTGCGTAGAACAACAAAACTATTCATATCTATTATTCAATAAAATAATAGATAAAATGATTATGATATTCTAAAACAAATTTTAGAAAATATACATTAAAAAATCTCTAGTCTGAAATATTTTTAATTGCTAATTTTCATCAATGTTACTCTTATTGCATTTCCAGTTTCCCGTCTATTTGAGTTATAAGCCAAATCAGTCACAATTGTTTTTCCTGCACTCTAGCGAAAAATGTGAAAAGATAGAATATGCACTAGAATTGTGTATATTTCGTTGTTATGGGGTGTAAATAATCTTTGTTTTTGCACTCCACATTTAGCAAACTCCACAAATGAAGGTAGGCATCTTTATTTGAATATGCTTTGTTTGTCAAGATTTAAAGGCAAAGTTTGTTTATTTTCTTGTAATTGCTTGGGGTTTTAGTGACCATATTGATTTCTAAGAGACTTTATATGACATGTAATTTATAGCTCATATAAATTGAAGATATTTTTATAAATAAATAGTTTTATTCAAATAAGTTAACTATAATTATTATGTGAAAACTTTTAGTAATAAAAGATAAATAGTCAGAAGAGAAACTTAAAGAATTTAAGATCTAAATCTCTATGGAGAAATATAGAATATATGATTATAGAATAAAGAGGAAAGAGACAATCAATATCTATATTCCACCACTTCATTTGTTTTAACATCATTTGTATTATAATTTATTGAAATGGTCTTTGTTTTTGTGATAAATCTAGTGATGCACATGTCTTTAAGACCATTCAAAAAACTAATTGAGAGATGCATATTATCATACATCTCTAATATATCTCTCATTTTTTATTTTTTTTGTCAATTAAATATTGTTGTAGAGTAGGAGTATGCTCAAACCTCGGTATACCTAGTGGTTGTGATGTGTGGGCAACAATGGTGTTTAAAATGAGAAAACCTCACAAGAAAAACTAAATACAAGTATTGTGTGAAGCAATGGAATCAAAATAGTGATGAAAATGATCACAATCTAGATTATGAAAGAGGGTAAATGACTTTAGATCTAGGGGCAGTAGCAATTGAGGGAGACTCATCAAGATTTACATTTAGCATTTTTCTTGTGGGAGCAGAGAGTCATCTCAAAAGAAGGCTTTGAGATTTTAGCTTTCTTGCCCATTACAGTAATCCAACCTTCCTCCACATGCATCGCCTTGTCAAGCCAGACCAGCTCACTATTATCCTGAAGATGAATGCCTGCCGCCATAGTCTTAGAGATTTCATCATTATTCCTTTGCACAAGCAAAGACTTATCTGAAGAGCCACCAAACATGGAAGTCATGGTGCTATCACTAGGACTGGCCCCCTGAGACCTAGTCACCTATTCAATAGGGGAAGCCAAAGTAGCCCCGCCATTTGAGGTAGTCAGAGGATGCCCCAAGACCCTGTGGTTCAGAAGCAACCACCTCAGAAAAACTTCTATGTTGATCAAATTTCTTCACAACCTTATAATGTTGTTGTGAAGCACCATTCCACCAGGTAGCCTTCTTAGCTTTTTTCTCAAATCCGCATTGTGCCACAACATGACTTGTTTTAAAACACCTTGTGCATCGGAAGGGAATTCCTTCATAATCCAAATATTGGATCCAAGAACCCTTTGAAGATTTGAGTAAAACCTCAGCAGGCAGTCCTTTTGAAACATCAATTTCAACTAGAATATGGGAAAAGGTGGAATGATAATTATCAGAAGATTCCTCATCCACCAAAAAAATCGCCAAGGGCTTCACCCACATCCTCCAAAAGAGAGTCACTCTAAAGGTGGAGGGGCTGATTAGGCAACCAAACCCATATCAAAATCTTGTTAAAAGTTTCAGACATAGGGTTGAAATCTAAATGCCAGGACTTAATCATCAACAAATATTTGTCCTCCCAACTAAAAAAGTTGTCACATAATATAATATTTCTGTCCTGGGCATTATCAAACTTAGCTACAAAAAACCCCTTAGACATGGGGAAAATGTACACTTTACTAGAAATCAGAGGCCCCCATTTGGATTATTAATTTATTTGTTACCAACTAATAAAACCTGTAGTATAATTAATAAAAAATATTGAATTAATGATCTCAAAGCTTTAATTTCTACTCTATTCTTCACATATTTGGTAATTTTAATCATATATTTTATTGTCTTGTGGGGTTTTCAATACTCTGAATTGCTTTCTGTCTATTTTAGTTATTTTCAATCAAGACAAATCAGTCGCAATTGTCTTTCGTTGTAATGTTGTGTGTGAATAAACTTTGTTTTAGCATAGGTTATTTTCCACTCTACATTTAGCAACTCCACAGGTGAAGTAAGGAATCTTTATTTGAATACACTTTGTCAAAATTTAAAGGCCAAAGTTGGTTTCTTTTGTGTAATTGCTTGGGATTTCAGCGACCATATTGATTTCTAATAATTTTTCATTCTTGAATAAATGTTTTAAAATTATTATGGAAAGAAGAATCCTCTAAAATGTGATTTTTTTTGAGAATATAAAAGATTGAATGTAAAGTAGTTTAAATAGTTATAGTTATAGAAATTGTTACATGAGCAATAATTTGATTTTTTTTATAAATAAGTAGTTTTATTCAAAGAAGTTAAATGTAATTATTATGTGAAAATTTATAGTAAGAAATATATAATAATTAGAAGAGAAATTTGAAGAATTCAATCTATCTAAATCTATTTAAAGAAATATCAAATAATATGAATATAGAATAAAAAAGAAATATATGATCAAACATATTTTTTTGTCTTTTTATTTGTCTTAACATCATTTGGATTAAAAATATTAAGATGATCTTAGCTTTTGTGATAAATCTAGTGATGCACATTTCTATATGACCATCCAAATAAATAATTGAGAGATTCATATTATCACAAAAATCTTTAATATATCTCTCAATTATTTATTTGGTGTCAATTAAATATTGTTATAGCGCAAGGGTGTGTGCAAACATATGTGCACCTAGTGGTTATGGTGTGTGCACAATAATGGTGTTTAAAATAAGAAAAGCCTATGGGGAAAACTAAATACAAGTATTGTGTGCAAGTAATGGCATCAAAAGTGTGATTACAATGATCATAATCTAAGATTATGAAAGAGAGTAAATTAATTTAGATCCAGGGGTAGTACAAATTGAGGGTTTAAGTCAATGTTTCATGGTTATGGTTGTAGAAGAGGATTTCTAATGCCTCTGCAATGGGGAATCAATGGAAATGGATAGAAAAATGAGGAGAGGAAAAACCATAGGGATTTCATGAATTCTATTCTTAAAAGGTGCTTCATAATCTTTGATCTTCGAGTACAACTTTCTACCCTTTCTCTTCTAATGGTGTCATTATAGAATAACTATGCATTGATCAAGGTTATTATGTTTCCCAAATAATGTGTCATGAAGAATGGATGGAAAATTATTTATAAATTTTAATATTATATTAAGTTTTAGGGTTTATGGTGATCAAAACTATGGTAAGGGTTAGGTTATAGATAATCAAGGAAATATTTGGCTCACTAGGAAATACTTGGACTCTAGCACTTAGGGCACTATGGTTATGACTCTAACACCAAGGGTGCTATAGTCCTTTTATGGTATAAACTCCATATTTAAATGGATGGTTGTGGATAGTTTTCTAAAGTTTAGGTTGCTTGCAATATCTTACTATGATCACCAAAAAGATAGATCAAGGTGAAAATGGTCCTATAACATACTAAGGGAAATTGATGTTTATTGAGTGTTAAAACTTAATGTGAAATTTTTATGTCATGTGGTTTTTAACACTATTACTTTGAGAGGAATTATAAAATCACAAGGGGTATTGTGCAATGGTGTGAGATTGTTAACAAAAAATCTCACCTTTTATTTTAAATTTGATAGTCATTTACTCTTCAAACTATTAATATTTAATTATAAACATAATATTAATACTAATAATAAACATAATATTTATCCTATTTATGGGAAGTGTTGGGATAATTTGGTGCAGGAGCACTTGGCAAAGTTCAAGGATTGGCAAAGTACTTGGTTTATTGAAGTTTTGTTTGAAGTTCTTGTCTTTGTTTTGGTTTTTCTTTTCATAAGGTCATGTTGACCATTGTGTTGGGTATTTAGGGTTGATTTTGAACTTTGGGAAAGAAGTTGACAAGTGCAAAATAGTTTTACAACATCATTTTGATGAATGGTAAAAAGTTGCCAAAGTTTGCAAAACATAGTGGGTTTTATAAAGTTTGTTTTAGGTCATCTAAAAGGCTCGACCCATGAAGCTCAACTGCTTGGGAAGCCTATTTAAGGCATGACTCGACCCTGAGGCAGGGTTAGAGATTTTATTGTTGACTGACATTTTTGTAAATTGAAGGAAACAATGTTCAAAATACAGTTTTTCCTGTTCTTTGCGTTCATCTTGAGCTTTAATGGAATAAAACTACTGTTATCTTGTTTGTAGCATGTAGTGTCAAATTTTTCCAAGCTTGGTGTGCCTTACATTTATCTTTGTAAATATTTTTCTTCTTTTATTTGTACATAGTTTGTCCACTGTCATTTTCAGGCCTGTAACAGGCAATTCTGGAAGTATGGAGTCCTAGAGAACCTTCCCACCGTACAAATTGTACGGCCTTTTGGGATTTGTGTCTAGGCTCCCTCTTTGTAAATATGGTAGTTTGTAGGTTTTGTTTGAGTGCAGGAGCTGCCAGCATGATGATGCCCTAGGTGAGCCAGTGCAGGTCCGGTTGGGGCAGACTTGAAGTAAAAGGTCCATAACTTGTAGGGGAAACGAGATCTTGGAGAGATTTTTTTTGGAGAATTTAGGGGGAGGTCTTGATTAAGCATGGTGATCAGGAAGAGGGTTTATCAATTCATTTAGTAGGAGAACTTTTTGATAGTCTAAAAATAGCTTTGAGCAGTTTAAAACCCTAGGGTTCTTGACCATTCTTGTATATGGACAGTGTACAACCTGTACAGGGATAAAATCATAAAAATATTTAGGGTGTAGGCATGAGAAAAACTGATTCTTAAAAAAAGAACCAGAGACTTTGGTGGGTTTAGAAGGAAAAGGAATTTGATCCCTGTTCAGAGGCCTAATTGGGCTCTTAGGCTAGTAGCCCAAAAGTAGGGTTTGGTGTAAGCGATGGTTAAGTGGAGTTAGGAGGGTCTTAAAGAGAAAAAGGTGAGATTTTTTTGAAGCCTTTGTATCATCCTCACACCCCTGCAAAGTTGTGTTCAACGTTTTGGAGGTTTTAGCCTTTAGGGCAGATTAAGGGCTAAGGAAGAGTTGTGGCAATGAACCAAGGTGGACTTGGTGGTTGGAGTGTGTGATAGAAGAGGGGTTGGTCAGAAAAACCAGGGGCACCTAGTCATGAGTAGGGGCCTATAGGTTAGATTGGTGAAGCCAAGCACCAAGGAGGTCTTATAAGGAAAGGCCTAGAGCAGGAACCAGTGATTGGTTCCCCCAACCCCACTCCCTATCAGATTGGTATCAGAGCAAGTTAAAGATTTGGAAAAAATCTTATATGTCAGAGGTTGAGTCCAGTGATTATTTCACCATGGTGACCAATGTAGAACTGGCTAAGATGGTTGAAGAGCAGGAAGAAGACAATAAACAATTCAGGTAAAGAATAGCCCAACTTGTGGCAGCAGTGCGGAGTGCACAGTTTGAGGGAAGAATACCAAAGGAAGAAGAGGTTGCAGAGGAAGATAAGACCCTTGCACCTGACCCTGTCTTGAAGGAGGAGCCTTTCTTGAAGGCGTTAAAATCCTTGAGTGGAAAAGCACTTGAAGGCATACCACTATTTAGTGGGAAAATGGAACCAGACCTAGTCATGGATTGGATAGAAGGCATGGAGAATCATTTTGAGTGTGATGGAGTCACTGAAGCCGAGAAGGTGAAGGTTGCTAAGTCAAGATTGAGAGGATCAGCCTTGACATGGTGGAAGTTTATTCAGACAGAGAGGGAAAAAGAAGGCAAACAACCCATATCAACTTGGAAAGGAATGGTTGCTAAGATGAAGGAAGCCTACATGCCAGATGACTATGAGATTCAATTACACAAGAAGAGGCAAAGTCTAAGGCAGAAAGACCAAGATGTAAACACCTATACTGAAGAGTTTCAAAAGCTTTGTATGAGGTCTAATGTGACAGAGGATGAGAGCCTCAAAGTGGCTAGGTATCTTAATGGCTTGAAATGGAACATCCAAGAAGAGATGGCTCTTTTGAGTCCTAAAACAGTACATCAATGTTATCAGTTGGCTATCAAGATTGAGGAAAGGAACAAGAGGAAGCAAGATCAAACTTCTAAGGGCAGAGGCAAAGGCAGAGATCAAAGAGATCAAAGAGGACAGCGTGGTGGCTACCAAGGAAGAGGCAGTGATCAAAGAAACCAAGGTGAGTCAAAACTCACAGAGCATGGAGGTGAAACGTCTTCTAGAGGAGGATACAACAGAGGAAGAGGACCTCAAGGAGGTTCAAACAGAGGAAGAGGAGCAGGCAGGAGCAATTCTTATTTTGCAAACATGAAGTGTTACCATTGCAATCAAATAGGTCACCCTGCTTATAGATGCCCAGAGAAAGCTTCCTCATCAAGCAATGAAAAGAGAGTGGCTTCTGCACAAGAGGACACCATGAGTCCTAAATCATCTGAGATCAGTCACATAGAATCTGAGGTAGGGGAGAATCTGATGTTTAACAGAGTTTTGATTAGGCAACCAGTCAAGGAGGAACCTAAACAAAGAAGAGCTCTTTTTAGAGTAAGGTGCAAGATACTTGGTAAAGTATGCAAGGTTATAGTAGACTCAGGTTCAACAGACAACATAATCTCAGAGGAGGCAGTAATGAAACTGAAATTAGAAAAGTCACCTCACAATAACCCCTACAAGGTCACATGGCTGAATAAAGGGCATAGTGTTTTAGTTAATGAGCAAGTAACAGTGGAATTTTCTATTGGAGGATATAAAGATAAGTTGGTTTGTGATGTTTTACCCATGGATGCATGCCATCTACTACTGGGTAGACCATGGAAGTTTGACAGAAGTGTTAAGTATGATGGGAAAGAGAACACCATATCATTCAAGAAGGATGGGAAGACTTTCAAGTTGCAGTCACTGTTAGAAGAAGATGAAGGATAGTCCAAGACGCCAAACATCATGTTGAGTAGTGGTAAAGAGTTCCTTAAGGACCTACACCAAGGGAATGAAGGGTATGTGGTTGTGTTACAACCTAAAGAAGAAGATAAGGTTGAAAAGACAGTCCTACCGGAAGCAGTCCAAAAGTTGCTTGATAGGTACAAGAGTATAGTCAGCGATGGTACACCTACAACTCTACCACCAAAGAGAGCAATAAGTCATCAAATTGACTTCATACCTAGAGCCTCATTGCCTAACAAAGCAGCATACAAACTCACACCAGATCAAAATTTGGAGGTAGCTAGGCAAGTGCAAGAATTATTGGATCAAGGCTTGATTCAAAAGAGCATTAGCCCATGTGCAGTGCCAGTGGTTTTAGCAACCAAGAAAGGAGGTAAGTGGAGGTTATGTACTGACTCTAGGGAAATAAATAGGATCACCATTAGGTATAGGTTTCCTATTCCTAGAATTGAAGACCTGATGGATTGTCTTGGAGGTGCTCAGTTCTTCACAAAGTTGGATCTCAAGAGTGGATACCATCAGATCAGAATTAAGGATGGTGATGAGTGGAAGACAAATTTTAAGACAAATGATGGGTTATATGAGTGGAAAATGATGCCATTTGGCCTCTCAAATGCCCCTAGCACGTTCATGAGACTAATGAATGAAGTGCTAAAGGAATTTACAGGTATATTTGTGGTAGTGTACCTTGATGACATCCTCATATACAACAAGACAACATAAGAACATTTGAAACATGTGGAGCAAGTTCTTAGAAGGTTGCAAGAAGAGAAATTGGCAATCAATCTAGAGAAGTGTGAGTTCTTTAAGCAAGAGCTTATCTACTTGGGTTTTGTAGTGTCCAAAGGATCATTGAAGATGGATCCAAGCAAGGTGGAAGCCATTCTAAATTGGCCTACACCAACCACAGGGACATAGGTAAGGAGTTTTAATGGATTGGCTCAATTCTATAGAAAATTTATAAGAAACTTTAGTGGTATATGTGCACCAGTTCTAGACACAATCAAGGGTGGTTTGAAAACAAAGTTTAAGTGGACTCAAGAGGCTGAGAAAGGGTTTGAAAAACTAAAACAAGAAGTGGCAACTCAACCTATTCTATTATTGCCTAGTTTTGACAAGTTGTTCACAGTTGAGTGTGATGCAAGTGGAGTAGCAGTAGGAGGAGTACTTAGTCAAGAAGGTAGGCCTGTGGCCTTCTTTAGTGAAAATATTAATGAATCCAAGCAAAAGTACTCTACCTATGATCTAGAGTTATATGCTTTAGTGCAGTCCCTTAGGAAGTGGAGGCATTATTTATTACCCAAAGAGTTTGTGGTCTTTACTGATAACCAGGCACTTAGTTATATCAACACCCAAGAAAAGTTAAGTAATAGGAATTTGAAATGGATGGAATACATCCAAGCCTTCACATTCACTATCAAGCACAAGAAGGGACAAATGAACAAGGTTGCAGATGCATTAAGCAGAAGGTTGCTGACAGTGTAGGAGATATAGCTAAAGAGCATTGGATTAGAGAGTTTCAAAGACCTCTATGGTGAAGATGAAGACTTCTTAGAAGCTTACAAGGTATGTTCTAATTTTGAGAATCATTTTCATAGCCAATATTCGGAGTATACATTGCAAAATGGACTGTTATTTAAGGGTAATCAGTTATGTGTTCCAAGAGGGTCAATGAGGGAAAATATGATTCAAGAAAAGCATAATGGCAGTCTTGGTGGACATTTTGGCATCAATAAGACTTTAGACCTAGTGCAAAGGTTCTATTACTGGCCTAAGTTGGCAAGAGATGTTAGAAGGTATGTGGAACAGTGTGTTGTGTGCATGAAAGCTAAGGGAGGAGCTAGCAATGCTGGTTTATATCAACCCCTGCCCATTCCAAATAGACCATGGGAGTGTGTGAGCATGGATTTTGTGGTAGGCCTTCCTAAGACCAAAACTGGTTTTGAAAGTGTTTATGTAGTAGTGGAAAAATTTAGCAAGATGAGTCACTTCATTCCTTGTAAAACTACTCATGATGCTAGCTACATAGCTCACCTTTTCTTCAAGGAGGTTGTAAGGATCCATGGCTTGCCTCTAAGCATTGTTTCTGACAGAGATGTGAAGTTCATGAGTCATTTTTGGAAGACTCTATGGAGCAGATTAGGTACAAATCTGTCATTTGGATCAGCTTACCATCCACAGACCGATGGTCAAACAAAGGTGGTTAACAGAGTGTTGGGTAATCTTTTAAGGTGTCTAACCAAGGAGTATGGACAGACATGGGATATGGTTATCTCCCAAGCTGAGTATGCTTATAATGACAGTGTCAATAGAACTACAGGGAAAAGTATTTTTGAGGTTGTGTATGGGATGCACCCAAGAGGAATTTGTGAGCTCAGGGACCTTGGATCTATGGAGCATAGGAGTGGACATGTAGAAGACTTCAGTCAGACCATGAAGGAGATCCAGGAGCAGGTCAAGAAGACAGTTACTGAGGCTACACAAAAAGTGAAGGAGAAGGCAGATATGTCAAGGAAAGATGTGCAATTTCAAGTAGGGGACTATGTTATGGTCCACCTTAACAAATCAAGGTTGCAGAAAGGAATGTCAACCAAGTTACAAATGAAGAGAGTGGGTCCCTGCAAGGTATTGGCCAAGTATGGGCAGAATGCATACAAGGTGGAGTTACCTACTGATCTAGGGATCTCACCAGTATTCAATGTTGCTGATTTGATCAAGTATAAGGGGACAGTCAAGGATTTGAATCAGGACAGTAAGGAGATATTCAAGGATGTCAGCAACATAACACTACCAACTCCAGACAAGCTACAAGTAGAGAAGATCTTGGAGTCAAGGGTGAAGAAGGCTACAAGGCACAAGGTGTACATGGAGCATCTTGTCAAATGGAAGAACAAGCATGAATATGAAGCTACCTGGGTAGAAGAAGCAAACTTTAAGAAGCAAGGCATTGATATGTCTCTGATCTCTCCTAAAATTCCTTAGTGCTTGAACTGAGAGGGGGAGAATGGTGCAGGAGCACCTGACAAAGTTCAAGGATTGGCAAAGTACTTGGTTTATTGAAGTTTTGTTTGAAGTTCTTGTCTTTGTTTTGGTTTTTATTTTCATAAGGTCATGTTGACCATTGTGTTGGGTGTTTAGGGGTGATTTTGAACTTTGGGAAAGAAGTTGACAAGTGCAAAATAGTTTTACAACATCATTTTGATGAATGGTAAAAAGTTGCCAAAGTTTGCAAAACATAATGGGTTTTATAAAGTTTGTTTTAGGTCATCTAAAAGGATCGACCCATGAAGCTCAACTGCTTGGGAAGCCTATTTAAGGCATGAATCGACCCTGAGGTAGGGTTAGAGATTTTATTGTTGAGTGACATTTTTGTAAATTGAAGGAAACAACGTTCAAAAGACAGTTTTCCCGTCCTTTGCGTTTTCATCTTGAGATTTAATGGAATAAAACTACTGTTATCTTGTTTGTAGCATGTAGTGTCAACTTTTTTCAAGCTTGGTGTGCCTTACATTTATCTTTGTAAATATTTTTCTTCTTTTATTTGTACATAGTTTGTCCACTGTCATTTTCAGGCCTGTAACAGGCAGTTCTGTAAGTATGGAGTCCTAGAGCACCTTCCCACCGTACAAATTGTACGGACTTTTGGGATTTGTGTCTAGGCTCCCTCTTTGTAAATATGGTAGTTTTTAGGTTTTGTTTGAGTGCAGGAGCTGCCAGCATGATGATGCCCTAGGCGAGCCAGTGCAGGTCCGGTTGGGGCATACTTGAAGTAAAAGGTCCATAACTTGCAGGGGAAATGAGATCTTGGAGAGATTATTTTTGGAGAATTTAGGGGGAGGTCTTGACTAAGCATGGTGATCATGAAGAGGGTTTATCAATTCATTTAGTAGGAGAACTTTTTGACAGTCTAAAAACAACTTTGAGCAGTTTAAAACCCTAGGGTTCTTGACCATTCTTGTATATGGACAGTGTACAGCCTATACAGGGATAAAATCATAAAAATCTTTGGGGTGTAGGCATGAGAAACACTAATTATTAACAAAAGAACCTAAGACTTTGGTGGGTTTAGAAGGAAAAGGCATTTGATCCCTGTTCAGAGGCCTAATTGGGCTCTTAGGCTAGTAGCCCAAAAGTAGGGTTTGGTGTAAGCGATGGTTAAGTGGAGTTAGGAGGGTCTTAAAGAGAAAAAGGTGAGATGTTTTTGAAGCCTTTGTATCACCCTCACACCCTTGTAAAGTTGTGTTCAACGTTTTGGAGGTTTTAGCCTTTAGGGCAGATTAAGGGCTAAGGAAGAGTTGTGGCAATGAACCAAGGTGGACTTGGTGGTTGGAGTGTGTGATAGAAGAGGGGTTGGTCAGACAAACCAGGGGCACCTAGTCATGAGTAGGGGCCTATAGGTTAGATTGGTGAAGCCAAGCACCAAGGAGGTCTTATAAGGAAAGGCCTAGAGCAGGAACCAGTGATTGGTTCCCCCAACCCCACTCCCTATCATAATCCCTCTAAAAATCTAAGAATTGATGTAAAATGACACCTACTAGATGAGGGCTAGGTCAAAGTAAAATTTTATAGGGTATCTAGGGGAAACTCAAGGCCAAATTTTTATGGGATATCTAGGGGAAACTTGAGGCCGTCAAGAGCAAGTTATATTCTAAGAGACCAAATATGCAACACACTTGTAGAGGTAGCTAGGAGGTTTCTAAAAGGAATGAACAGTGAAGTTGAGATGCAAGAAGTGTGGATAGGGATAAACCTATGTAGATGAATGAGCTTCAAAAATTTGCACTTGGAAGGAGACTCGATGATCACAATTAACACCATCCATTGACAAGAGACAACCATTTGGAAGATTAAGAAATTCATCCCATAAATTATAGAAATCCTTGCCCAATTTGAAGACTATAAGGTATCACACATATATAATGAATGAAATGAGGATACTAACAAGATGTCAAAAATAACCATTCATCAGGTAGCTAATCAAGACAGATTGTCTTCAAGTGATCTAGTTGCAATCAAACAAGTGGAGGATGCTTGATGGGACTAAAGTGGCTGAAGGGCATTTAAGCCTTTAATATGTAAGCTTTAATGAAGGGGAATTGTTGGTGATAGAAGAAGCTTATATAACCATGGCTCATGAATTATGGACAAGAAAAAATGATGGGGTCCACCATTTGCCTCAATACTAAGGAAATATAAATGGATTTTTGGGGGGTGATCATAGACCACTGACTGAGAAATTCCTTGGAGATGGAGATGTTGAAGGAAATCAAGGTGATACTGGGTGCTAATTATCAACCTCCAAATATCATTATTAGGTTAACATTAACATTGCCTCTATTTTCATAGCTTGTCTACTCCAAGCATGGGAGGACAAAGGGATGTCAAAATGGTTGATGCGAAGATTGGTGAGAGCACATTGGCGGGAGGATATGCATAATTACCTGGAAATGGTAGTTGTGGGTTGGGGGATGAGGCCCAATGGAGGGGTATGGCCCCAACTCACCCTTCAATATAACATACTCTAGTTTCCATTTTTAATCTAGAGCATAGGAGAGGATGTAGAGTCTTTCATGTCTTTGATGTAAAGTTATATATAAGTTTATTGACACAATTATCAATCCATTCACCATATCTTTCATGTCTTTCCACTCTTGGTCAAGAGTTGAGAAAATTAGTAGTGGAGTTTGGAAGTATTAATGAGAGTGATGTTGGGTATATTGGTTTTGTTGTGTGACCAAAATAATTAAGGTTGATGGTTTTGATGGGTGTATTAGTTTTGATGTGTGACCAAAGGAATTGAGGTGAGGAAGGATGTGTATCTAGAGAGTTAGGATACACTATTTTTTTAATATTGGAGAGGTCATATCCTTGTTTAAAATGAGGGATGATAATCAAATCAATAGTATATTCATGTTGATTAGGATTGTCATTATTAATTTCATGAGTTTATGGTTGCCAAAATCCACATAGCAGTCCATTGTCATGTTGGGACTATTATGAAAACCAATAAGATCATAAAATCCCATGAATACATACTAAAAAATTTAGAATATTTTGGTTTCCTAGGGTATTACACATAAATATTTAGCTATAGGGTGTCATTATATCCTCATAAATGAGAAAAATAGGACAACCCTAGGCTGCCCATATGAAAGTTGTTAAAAAAAAAGTTACTAAATTGAAAAATTACAAATTTGTCAGTAGGTTTGACAAATGGGATATGCCAACACATCTATGTGGGTAAGTAAATGCTAGGGAAGGTCTTTGTTCATTCTCCAAGTAACCCGATCATTTCAAAGTGCACTATTTTGACATAGTCTCTTAATAGCCCTAAGAGAAAAAACCCACTGAACTATGACATGGTGGTTCTTGTGGCACATAAGAATGTTTTATCTAAACCTAAAAGTCAATAATGTGAAATCCCTCCACATTAACCTCTCTCAATTTTGGTTGACTCAACACCATTTGATCATGCTAACTTAGAATACATACTTGCAAAAACTATCAATGGAGAGTAGTGGAAATTTGAAAAGAAGAATATTTTTTGTTTTATGCATCTTGGACCAAAATCAATTGCACCAACACATTTAGGCTAGTAGGTAAATGCTAGGGAAGGTCTCTTTTCATTCTCCAAGTCACCTGATCATTTTAGATTACATTATTCTAACGTAGTCTCTTAAGAGCCCTAAACTATCAAACTATGATAGACTGGTTCTCAGAGCTCATGACACCTAAGAATGTTTTGTATACACCTAAAATTTGATATGACATCTCTCCAAATTAACCTCTCTTGATTTTGTTCAACACTGTTTGACCATGCCAACTTAGAATGCATACTTATAAAAACTATTAATGGTGAGCAATGCAAATTTGGAAAGAAGCATATTTTTTGTTTCATGCATCCTAGACCAAAAACGACTATGCCAACATGTCTAGGTGGATAGGTAAATGTAGAAGTTGAGAAAATACAACTTCATAGGAGCCCAATGATCTCTGCAAGCTAAGAATACCTGTTATAGGGAGAAGCAAAAAGAAGCAACATAGAAAATAGTAAAAATGCTCAAAGATGTGGAGCTTTGTATTTACCAATGTAAAAAAGAATAATTCATACAAAAGAAAAGTTTCAACCACATATAGGTAAAAAAAACCTAAAATGGAAAACCCTAGGCTTGCACATTAATAATTAATAAAATAATTAATTATTATGCACCTAATGTTAGCTTAAGTGTAAAAGAGATAAAAGGGAACTTTAATTAATTAAACAAATATTGTTTAATTAATCAAGTAAATAACCAATTACTCTAACACCCCCCCTTAAGCTAGACTTAGGGAGAAGCTAAAACCTAGAAGCAACTACTAAAAGCAAAAAATAATGGGTCCCAACAACAAGGCCAGATCAGGTACCCAAGTACAAGGAAATCTCTATGAAATGGAGAAAAGGAGAAAACCCAGTGGGAAAAAACTCCTCTTCAAAAAGAGATAGAAGAACATGCTGAAAGAAACATGAAGGAAGGCCTCATAAAGAACCCCCAAGGACAACTTCCTTCACCCCAAGCATAGAGTGCAACTGAAGATAGCATGGCGATGCAAAAGGCTTTGTGAAGATGTCTGCAACCTTCTCAACAGTGGGAATATACTCCAAGATGAGAGAACCATCCTGAATTAACTGTCTGATGAAATGCATATGAAGCTCAATGTGCTTCGTCTGCTGATGCTCCACCAGGTTGCGAGAAATGTGTATAGCACTCTGATTGTCACACCAAAGAATAGTGGGACTATCAGGAGGAAAACCAAACTCAGTCATCAACTGTCGAAGCCATAAAATCTCCTAACTAGTGAGCACAACAGCTTGGTACTAAGCCTCTGTAGATGATAATGCATGAGCAGTTTGCTTCTTGCAAGACCATGTGATAGGAACACAGCTAAGGAATAACACAAAGCCAAAAGTAGACTTTTGATCATTGACATCACCAACCCAATCTGAGTCAGTGTAGCCAACAATGTGAGGATCCCCTGATGTGTAGTGAATGCCATAAGAAATGGTGCCTTGAATGTACCTCAAAATACGTTTGGCAGCTTGCCAGTGACTCTCATGAGGATCATGGGAGAATTGAGAGACAAGGCCAACCACAAAGGAAAGATCAGGATGAGTGTGAGTCAGGTACAAAAAACTGCCAACCAATTTCCTGTAAAGTGTAGAATCTACTTAAGGAGTGGGGCAAGTAATAGTCAAAAAAACCCATGACTGAAAAGGTGTGGGGGCAGGCTTGCAATCAAGCATGCCAAAGCGCTGAAGCATATCAAGAGCATACTTCTATTAGTAAATGGAGATCCCATCAGAAGACTAAATTACCTGAAGACCAAGAAAATAGTGTAGAAGACCGAGATCTATCATCTCAAACTATTCCATTAAAGCTTGCTGAGCATGCTGAATCATAGAGGATGAGCTACCTGTGACAAGGAGATCATCAACATATAGAACAAGAATCAAGATCGCACCCTCAAGATTCTGAATATAGACTGTGGGATCAAAATGACAGCGTGTGAAACTAGTGGAGAGCAAAAAAGAGTCCATCTTCTCATACCAAGCCTGATGGGCCTGTTGAAAGGTGTGACTGATCACAAGACAAACGCTCACAAAACATATCAAAGGTAGGCATGGTAAAACAAGCACCCAGGCCATCCATGGTGGAATAGAAGGAAGAAGCAAATATCTGAAATGGACCACGAAGCTTCGAAAGGATCAAGTAAATGCACTATGTGTCTAACTTATCCTTGCCACAATCTGTAAAATAGTGCATATAGTTTTGAACTTGTTCAAAAAGTCCTCAATAGTGGGAAATGATTAAGGTAATAGTGAAACCAGCTCTGCCTCAATTTGTAATGCTCATAACTCATTAATGGTCCCAAAAAGTGTTTCAAACTTCAACCACATGGCTCGAGGAGTGAGCAAAGAATCAAGGTGAAACAAAAGACTGTCTAAAACGTGTAACACATAATAATCATTACCATAATGACCTACCTCAAAGAAAACGAGCAATGTTGGGTGAAAAACTCAAACTATAGATAGAAAAACACTCCCTATTCTATTATGGAAAGATTGACTATAAATATTTATTATTCTAGATTCATGGATTTAATGAGTAACATCCAGAATATGGAATCTTGAATAAATCCTACAACTACACTCTCATCCTTAGAAAACTGATAAACACACTTAGAATAATTGTGAGATGGATAAAAACCACCATAAAAATGAGATTCAATCTCATTTAAATAATGGGAAATCATTATATGAAATCTATACATCCTCCCATCTATAAATAATGGAAGATCGAATAAAATATTAGAATGCCTCATCTAAACAAGACCACAACCCTCGTGACCTGAGAAGCCTCGTCATGTGAGACTTCCAGGTGTGATAGTTGTGTGATGTAACTCAACTGAGGAGTCTGCCATGAAACCCTGCACCTGTACTTGCTTGTGTTTTTTATTATTATGCGATCTTTTAGAATAGAGAGAAGATGCAGAAGGGTTTGATTGTTTTGAGAGTTTTGGTGTTTTGGTTTTCTGATATAAATGATAGAAAGCAAGAAAAAAACACCCCCCACAAGAGATAAACCCAAAGCCTAGTACAAACTGAGAAAGAGGAAGCAATGCATAAGCAAAAAATATTCAAAAAAAATTCTCATGTACCTTATGAAAATTCTGAGAAAGAATATCAGAGATTTGAATAGAGCATGCTGAGAGCTTTCCAATGCCTATTCGTTTTTGAAAAAGGAGTCTGTTTGCACCTTCTATGGCCCCAGAAGTGCAGAAAAAAACCCCACTTTGACTGGAAATAAATACATTCAAATAGAAAATATGGAAAAATTACTAGTACCATGGCATCCGACACGGAATTAGCTTTCCAACAATATCTCGTTTGAAAAAAAGAAGATCGTATGCCCATTTTATACTTGATTTCGTGAAGTCTCTTGAAAAAGCACAATTCTGCCTCCTTTAATCCTTGGGGGCTAAAAGATTAAGCCCTTGGTCCGTTGAGCGACCAGGGGGCTGGTAGTAGGTTGAGGGCCAAAGCCCTAGGTCACCAATGTGACTGGTGCACTGGGAGCTCGGCAGTGGTAGCAGTTGGCGGGCTGGGAGTGGTGGTGGTGGCGGCTGGCGGGCTGGGAGTGACGACGACCAGCTGGCTGGAAGCGGCGGTGACGGGATGAGAGCCACTGGCGGCTGGTGGCGGCCACCCTCTGAATTGGAGGCGCCCAAAAAGTCCAAAAACCTTCATTTTTAATTTTTTTTTTTGAATTTTTTTGCCTCGAAAAATGTGTCTGGGGCCGTACAGACCCTGGGCTAATTTTTTTTGCCTCCTAGATCAATTGTGGCCAAAATTGTCATGCCATATATGAAAATATGGGTTTTTGGCTGCTTTGAATCCAATTGTGAGGTTCGTTTGGGCCCAAAATGCACCCAAAAAATGGAGTTACCCAGATCCACAAAAAAACTTCTAAAACCCCAGATCTACTTCCAATGCAAAAATTCTCAAAACAAGAACAAGTAGCTGCAGATCTGAAGCTCTAATACCATGTAGAAGTTGAGAAAATACAACTTCATAGGAGCCCAATGATCTCTGCAAGCTAAGAATACCTGTTACAGGGAGAAGCAAAGAGAAGCAACATAGAAAATAGTAAAAATGCTCAAAGATGTGGAGCTCTGTATTTACCAATGTAAAAAAGAATAATTCATACAAAAGAAAAGTTTCAACCACATATAGGTACAAAAAACCTAAAATGGAAAACCCTAGGCTTGCACCTTAATAATTAATAAAATAATTAATTATTATGCACCTAATGTTAGCTGAAGTGTAAAAGAGATAAAAGGGAACTTTAATTAATTAAACAAATATTTTTTAATTAATCAAGTAAATAACCAATTACTCTAACAACAAACACTAGGGAAGGGCTATGTTTTTTCTCCAAGTCACTCGATCATTTCAAAGTGCACTATTTTGTTGTAGTCTCTTAAGTGCCATAAGAGAAAAAAAATATCGAACTATGATGAAGTATTTCTCGAAGCTCATGTCACCTAAGAATGTTTCATGTGTACTTAAAAGTTGATATGAAACCCCTCCACATTGAAATTTCTTGTTTTTGGTCAACTTAATATCAGTTGGTGATGCCAACCTAGAATGCATTCTTGTAATAACTATTAGTGGAGAGCATTGCAAATTTGGAAAGAAGTATATTTTTTGTTTCATGTGTTCTGGACCAAAACCTACTACACTAACACATATAGGTGGGTAGGTAAGTGCTAGGGAAGGGCTTTGTTCATTCTCCAAGTCACCTAATTATTTTGGAGTGCACTATTCCATCATAGTCTCTTACGTGCCATAAGAGAAAAAACCTCCCGAACTATGATGGAGTGGTTCTTGGAGCTCGTGGAACCTAAGAACTTTTCTTCTGCACCTACAAGTTGATATGAAATTCCTCTGCATTAATGTCTCAAAAATTTTCAACTGAACACCGTTTGACCATGCAAACTTAGAATGCATACTTGAAAAAAATGTTAGTGGAGAGTAGTGCAAATTTGGCAAGAAGCATATTTTTTTTTTCATGCATCTTAGACCAAAACTAATAGTGCCAACATATCTAGGTGGGCAGGTAAATGTAGTCTTGTAAGAGCCCTACGAGCAAAAAACTATCAAACTATGATGAAGTGGTTCTTAGAGCTCATGACACCTAAGAATGTTTCGTCTGCACCTACAAGTTGATATGGTATCCCTCCACATTAACCTCTCTTGATTTTTTGCAAATCAATACCATTTGACCATGCCAACTTAGAATGCATACTTACAAAAACTGTCAATGGAGAGTATTGAAAATTTGGAAAGAAGCATATTTTTCATTTCATGCATCCTAGACCAAAATTGACTACGCCAACATGTCTAGGTGGATAGGTAAACACTAGGGAAGGGTTCTATTCATTTCCCAAGTCACCCAAACATTTCAAAGTGCATTATTCTAGTGTAGTCTCTTAAGAACCTTATGATAATACACACAAGATACACACACATGATATTTATGAACATACATAGACCTTGAACATACACACATACACATGATATTCATGAAAAAAAATACATATACATGAGATTCATGAACATACATGCATTATATTTATAAACATACATACATACACATACATGCATGAACATACATATACATGAGATTAATGAACATACATACATATACACATGATATTCATGAACATACACACATACACATGGATATACATACGTACACATTAGACTCATGAACATACATACAAATGAGATTCATTAACATATATACACTAGATATTTATGAACATGTATACCTATGAGTATCCAAATCTAAGAAATCTAGCTACATACCATGTGCATTGTTAGCATACACTTGAAACATCACATCCATAATCAATATAACTAATAATTTCTATATCATATTTTTCATGTCCCTATGTACAAATACATCAATGCAATCTTCACTAAATCAACTCTGCAAAACATACACAGATCCAAAAATGTTCCCATAAGGCACCTATCTCCTATAGCTATCATCTTAGCCTATCCCTCTTTATGCCTATATGTCATTTTCATCTCTACAGCCCTGAGGTGATCCATGTCCTTTTCCTTGTATAATTCACTCCTCCTCACTCAATTCGATAGATTATCAATAGACTTGAAAATTGTTAAGCCCATACCATAAATAGACCTACACATAAATATTTAAAAAATATTGAGTACAATCAACATGAACTACTGTAACACCCCGTCGCACAAACCCCAAAGGACAACTAAGTACACAATAGTTTTAAAAAAAAAACATAAAGTAAAAGCTCTATGTTAACTATTGCAACTTACATGGTTACAAGTACAAACTAAACTCCTAAGTCCCTTGGGGTACACGAAGTGACATTACGTTAACTACTCATTAACAAATTTGACTAACCTAACATTCATTTCCACTAATATGAGTTCTCATATAAATAGTGATAAATGATAAGCATTAAAATAAGAATGAACCACATAGATGCTATACAAGATTAAATAGCCATTAAAACTTGGGAACAATGAGAACTAATTTACTCAACATATATCAACATCAAATATAATTACATCTGTGAATAATGTTTGGATTACAAAGTGTGATAATACAATACATAATGATACAACTAAATATCAATAAAAAATTATCCAAGTTACAAAATACATTATCCCAACACATGGGCAAGTTACATTATAATTTACAAGATATGACAAGAGTACAAATATATACATCTGAGTGAATATAAATCTGGTACATTTTGTCTCCACAATCTCTGCACTGAAGGTACAATTGTCAAATGGGAAACCCAACGGGGTGCGAAGCACGTTCCACTCGACCACCCCCGTGCTAAGAGTAGTTAAGAGAGGATTCCTGACCAAGGACGTCTAAGGTAACACACAAGACTCAACTTCAAACATGGAAGAGAATTCACACACATAGGAAACATAACAACAAAAGTCTACTAACAAAACATGACAACAATATACACCAAGTCAAAACAATAAACCACTTCCATAGGATTCCAATTTAAATCAACTAAGGGGGAAACTAGAGGAGAGTATCATCGCATGGCCTTCATGGATTATCCTAACATCCTATCACCAGGTGCCGCCTCCATCTATAGTTATCCTGACTGCCTATCTCAAGGCGTCGCCCCATAGGGTGACTCATGCAGAATCGTGTGTTCCTCGTAGAGACAAGATCATGATTATGCCAACCACGGCCTTCTCAGCCACCTTTAGTCTTTGGAAGCCCTAACAGGTGAGTGAGGAATCTATAATTATCTTTTAGTGCTTACTACCCATCCCCTAATTGATTAGTTAGGTTTTCAATTTTTACACTAACTCTACTGTGGGTTATCCTGACAGCCCCTTTGTGCCCCAATTCCCACATAGAGCCACTCTCCCTAGAACCCCTAACATACAATTAAAAAAAAGGGATTGAACTCTCAAGTTCACAAAACAGAGGATAGAAATTCGTGAGGCAAAAACCATCTCGCTATAATCTTATGACTCAATTACTTAACAAAACGACGCAAATCAATGTATACATAAGATTACAACCACAAAGAAAGTGGAATTAAATACCCAAAATAGAAGCCTCCTAACTTAATATACCAAATTCCCTAACCTCTGGAAGTTTAACGACAACGCTATCTCCTATAATAAAGTTAACCAATTAAAGGAACACTCATGTTGTTAACTCAACTCAAGAGACTCAATAATGAACACCATAAAATAAATCAATTGTTTACTCAAAATCAAGGAAACGATTAATAACATAAATCCACAAATCATACAACATTAGCGCACAATGAGAATTTTCTTTACAAAGATCAAATCATTAATTTCCTCAATTTGTTTCACTAATTGAAAACATTTAAATAAAATCAATAAATCATTAACTTTTAATTTCATCTAATAGGAAAATATAAAATCGTTTTGAATTACTATCGTGAATATAATATTCTACAAATAAATCATATATATTTGTATATATATCATTTTATAAATATATAGTATATATATATAGTATATATATATATAATATATATATATATATATATATGTATATATATATGTATATATACTATATATACATATATATATACACATATATATATATATACATATATATATATATATATATACTATATATATAAACTATATATACATATATATATATATATATATATATTTATATATACATATATATATATATATTAAAATGAATTAATTTTAATAATTCTAAATTCTGAATTAAAAGAACCAAAAATATATATATATAAAATAAATTTTATTTTATTTTATTTTTGAAAAAACAAAGGCCCACTTGGGGGCTGCGTACCTCCCCATAGGGGAGGACGTAGCCCCCAAGGGACTGCGTACAACAGTCCAAAGGACTGCTAGCGCAACAGTCCTTTGACTGCTATGCGTAGTCGTGAAGGGCTGCGCATGGGTGGGGGGTACGGTGGTACCGTCGCCTCCACCACAAAATTTTATTTTATTTTATTTATTTATTTATTTAATTTATATTTTTTATATATATATATTCTAACGAATTTCGGGGTACGAAATTTCGTCAGTTATATATATAAATATATTTTATATATTTTTTAAAATTTGCTTCAGTACGGATGACAATTTAATTACAAAAAATATCAAGGTTTTATTTTAAAACATAAATTTAACAATATATATATATATATATATATATGTAATTTACACACAGGTAAAATTTGAGTTCTTTGGAATAGTATTTTATCCCATAAAAAAGAAGGATTAAATTGGAGAACTATATACTGTATAGGTAATATTTATAAAATTTGCACAAAAGTTTACTAATTTCTTGATTTTTTCCCAATTTCCCTTGCACAAAGTTTTTCTAAATTCCTCTGTTTTAAATAGAGAGGTTTCGTTTTAAAATTCCCTAAGAGGTTTTCTTTTAATACTGAATCTTTCTGTGCTTCTATTTCAAGAATTTTATTTAACTAAATTCATCAATTCTTCCTGTGTAAGTTTTCTACAGGGTAAGACAAAATTTTCCTATAGAAGCAAAACAAAATTTTAACGGCAGCAGCCAAAAACATGGTTTTCTACAGAAAACTTCTGATTTCCTCAAAAGAAGTAGACAGTTCCTCTTACACAAACAAACATCTTTTCCCAGAAGAAAGCATTTGAAAAGAAAACAAAATGAAAATAGTAAAGAACCTATTTCCTGTAGCCTGTGGAAGTAAAAATTGTGCCAAGCCTTGCCACGGGAGCCTCCAGCTATAAAACTCCTCCCAGAAGCTTCACCTCAAGCCTACAAATAAAAATTCTGAAACTCTTGCAGATTTTTCCAAATTTCTTACACAAAATACACCAGAAAATCTCAGAACTCTAAAACGCAGTGCTACCCACTGTTCTCAGCCAAAATTTTTCCCGTGAAGAAACTTCTGTTACCCCATGCCTCTTTTCTTTCCGGGAATAATTTCCCCAACAAAACTCATTAATTTCCCCACTACTTCCCGTACAACTCCCATAAAAGAAAATTTAATAATTTAAAAATCAATTTTGTTCTTTTATTTATATATATTTTCTTCTTCTAATAATAATAATTTAATTTTAATTAAACAATTTAATTAGCTCCAAATGCATTAACAAATTTAACATTTTAAAATATCAACTAAGTAAATTTATTTTATTTAAACTATTCATATAATAGGGAATATAACTCAATTAGCTTAACTAAAATTAATTAAAATTAATTAAATTACAAGCTAAAATATTAATCGACACTAACACATTCACATACAAGTACGAATTGAAACAAGGACAACAATAGACTCACAAAAGATGAACTTGGGACGGGAATTCTTTCCTAACCACTCCTTTTTTCAACATCAATACATTTGAGTTTATGAGACATGCTCAAACCTCACAAGCAGGTGGAGTCGATGTCCAGTACCTGCATCTTGCATAGAAACAAATATTGGGAAGCATATAAATCACCATAGCAAATATATCGTGAAAGGTAATCGTAGGGTAGCAGGGCACTTGCAAGCAAGTGATGCCACTCCGTCCTTTCACCAAGACGCACTAACAAACACACCAATCATTAGAACAACATAAAACTCACAACATCACCATATATATATATACATTATCAAAGAACACCACAAAATAGTCATGTAACATGATCACCATAAGATATACCATCTAACAGCATAGGTAAAATCTAGTATAGCAAAGCAACCAAACCATAAATCCATGCACAACCAAAATGGTGAATTGATCACCCACACAAACAAGTATGAGATAACACATAAGAGTAACAACAACATGAGGGGTATCACATCCTCCCCCCCTAGAGTATGGCTTACTCCTAGAAGCCACTAAATAAGTATGGATAGGTGTCTCTAATACAGGATGCATCCTCCCATGTCGCTGAAGTCTCATCATTCGGGTCCCATTGAACCCGCACCTGTTCAATACCTCTGACCCTAAGGGCGAGTCTCCGATGCTGAAGCATGACCATGGGCTCGAGTGCTAGCTGCCCGTCCTCGACCTGAAGAGCATTCCAATCAAGTACGTGAGTAACATCTGGAAAATATGGTCTAAGTACAGAAACATGAAAAGCATCATGTATCCGTGATAGACTGGGTGGCAATGCTAAGTGATAAGCAACGGGGCCAATCCTCTCCAAAACTTCAAATGGACCTAAAAAAAAATGTGCGAGCTTGGAACCCTTTCCATAACGAATTGGGCTCTTCCGCGGTCGCACTCTCAAAAAGACTCAATCACCAACAAAGAACTGGCAGTCAACTCTATGTGCTTTTGCATATTTCTTTTGTCTATCTTGAGCTGCCACAAGATGCTCTCTGATGTGAACTACCTGCTATTCCATGACCTGAAGCATTTCGGGACCAAGGAGAACTCTGTCATCAAGACGGTCCCAACTTAATGGGGTCCTACAAGGACGACCATATAGTGCCTGGAAGGGAGCCATACCAATTGTGCTATGATATCCATTGTTATAGGAAAACTCTACAAGATGAAAATACTCCTCCCAATGCGACTATTGATCCATCATGTACATACGAAGCATGTCCTCAAGAACCTGATTAACTCTCTCTATCTGTCCACCTGTCTCAAGATGGTAGGCAGAATTGAAGTTTAGCTGTGTACCTAAGGCACACTGCAATGATGTCCACAATGCAGATGTGAACACTGGATCTCTGTCAGATATGATTCTCCGTGGAATACCATGCAAGTGGACAATATCTTCCATGAAGATTCTAGCAACTGATGAAGTTGTGTATGATGAACAGACTGGTGAAAAGTGTGCCACCTTGGTCAATCTGTCAACTGTGACCATGATAGCATCATGACATCGAGAATTCATAGGAAACCCCACAATAAAGTCAATGGAAATTATGTCCCACTTCCATTCTGGAATGAGATGAGGCTGTAATAGACCTACGAGATGCTGATGTTCTGCCTTGACCCTCTGACACTCCAAGCATCTAGCTACCAAATCTGCAATATCCCTCTTCATGCCAGCCCAAAAGTATAGTGCCCGAAGATTTGCATACATTTTCTTAACTTCCAGGTGAGCAGAGTAGGGATCTCGATGTGCCTCAGTCATGATTAGAGTCCAAAGACCCTCAATTGAAGGCATGTAAATGCTAGCCATATACCTTAGAAGACCATCTGACTCTAGTGAGTACCGTGTAAATTTTCCCTCTAGAGCTATACCTAACTCAATTTCTGACTTCACTTCCAAATACCAACTATCAGATGGAAGTGCTATGAGGACTTGACTCCTCAAATCTACTTCAAGAGCCACTGCAGAAATCTCATGTCTCTGCCGACTCAAAGCATCTGCTACCACATTTTCCTTTCCCTACACATATTTGACCTCAAAGTCATATTCGCAGAGGAATTCCATCCATCTTCTCTGCCTAGCATTTAGGTTCGGCTGAGTAAAAATGTATTGCAAACTACGATGATCGCTATGAAGCTCGAACCTATGACCCAACAAGAAGTGTCTCCATCTCACAAGGGCATAAACCATTGTGGCTAGCTCCAAGTCATGTGTGGGGTAATTAAGCTCATGGTCCTTGAGCTTACGGGATTCATATGCAATTACACATCCTTCTTGCATCAAGACAGATCCTAAACCCTCCAAGGAAGCATCGGTGCACACCGTGAAATCCCCAGTAGGATCAGGAACCGCCAATATTGGTGCACTAGTCAATTTGTCCTTAAGGGTCTCAAACGCTGTTTGACACTGCTCGGACCAAATGAACTTCTTCCCTTTCCTTTGAAGAGAAGTAATAGGATATTCTATCCTAGAAAAACCCTGTACAAACCTTCGATAGTAGCCCGCTAAACCCATAAAGCTACGAATCTCTGGAAAATTCTTGGGTGCTGGCCAATCAACAATAGCTTGGATCTTTGATGGATCCACTGCAATACCTGCACTTGAGATGATGTGCCCCAAGTACTTCACCTCTATTTTGTAGAACTCACACTTAGCCAAATTGGCAAACAACTGATTGTCCCTCAAACATTATAATACCTGCCTCAAATGTTCCTCGTGCTCCTCCATTGATTTAGAGTACACTAGGATATCATCAAGAAACACAAGTACGGACCTATCCAAATAGGTACGGAAAACTCCATTCATTAGGCTCATAAACACTGATGGTGCATTAGTTAACCCAAATGGCATAACAATAAATTCATAATGCCCATAGTGAGTATGGAATGCAGTTTTATGAACATCAGCTTCGGCTATTCGCAACTGATGATAGCTGGACTTAAGATCGATCTTTGTGAAGACTTCAGCTCCTTTTATTTGATCAAATAAGTCATCAATTCTCAGCAAAGGATACTGATTCTTGATTGTCACTTTGTTGAGCTGCGTATAATCTATACACAATCGAAGAGAACCATCCTTCTTTTTCACAAATATAACTGGTGCTCCCCAAAGGGAAACACTAGGATGAATGAACTCTTTCTCTAAAAGCTCCTCCAACTGCAATCTAAGCTCTTGCAATTCTTGTGTTTTCATACGATATGGAGCCCGAGAAATAGGCTTAGCTCCAGGAATAAGATCGATTTTGAAGTCGATGTCACGCTTTGGTGGCATTCCAGGGATTTCACTAGGAAAAACATCAGAATATTCCTTAAGAAGGGGGTAATCATCCAATGAAATCCCTTGACTCTCATTCGAGTCCAAATCATCAATTGTCACTGCAAATAACTGACAACCCTGTCTAAAACACCTTTTTAATTGCATAACTGAGATCAAATGTAGTGAGATAGGTCTCTGAATACCAACGATCTCAACTTGGTTACCCACATCATCCACACAACACACTACCTTATGTCGACAATCAATTATGGAACGGTGAGCATTCAACCAATGCATACCTAGAACCACATCATATGAACCAAGAGGTAGGATTCAAAGATCCACCGTAGTTGTGAGTGACCCAATTTGCAAATTACAAACCTAAACTAGTGACTCAACTGCAACCTTTTCCCTGGATGCCAATTTGACCTGCCACTTAATGCCTTGCCTGGCTGCCACCAATCTACCACGTTCCACTACTGAAGGAGAAATAAATGAATCTGATGCTTTGGAATCAAAGAGAATAGATATACTAGTACCATTCAACACACCTAATGTCTCAACTATAGTGCCTTGATGTTCAGCTTGGTGATTGTCCACTGCTGCAAATACCCGATGTGCTCTCCCTGCATCACCCATTGTCGGCTCAGAAGCAACTGGTCTCTGGATAAATCCTATAGTGCTCCTCTGCGGGCATTGTCTAGCAATATGCCCCTGTTGCCCACAAGAGAAACAAACTGTACCAGATCCAAACCCTCTAACACCAGATGATGCACTCGACTGCTGGAAATTGCCCTTGGAAGGTGCCGACTGTGTACTCTGAGTAGGTGGCACAAAATGATCCTATCTAACTTGCTGCTAGCTACGGTTCCTTCTGCTCTGAGATCTGTCTCCTTGCTGTGATTGTGGTTTATTTTGTTTGGGCTGTGACTGCTGCTGCTGCTGTGAACCACCCTTAAAGGGTGCCCGAAAATTCCTAGAACTCCCTGTAGCCTAAGGTTGTCCACCTCTAGATCCAAATCTTGAAACTGGAGCACTACCAATCTGAACTCCTATGTGTCCCCCTAATGCCGTAGCCAAATTTTCTTCCACAAGGCAAGCCTTCTCAACAACTATTTCCATTGTCTTGGGTTCAAAGACCCTGACTCCACCATTGATGTGAGCATTTAAGCCCCTGACAAAATGTTGCATGAGCATTGCCTCATCATTTTTGATCCCTGCATATTGTTTAAGCTCATAAAAACGACGCTCGTATAGTTCCACAGACATTGCCATCTGCCTAAGTTCATGGAATTCATCTGCTCTACGCTGCCTCCGGTGATTAGAAAGAAAACGTGCCCTGAACCTCTCCATAAATAATTCCCAAGTAACCATGCTGATGTCAATGTGTAATTTTTGTTCCTCAAGTCTCCACCAAGTGGACACGAAGCCTCTAAGGTGCATGATGGCGCACCTAGCCCTAGTGTTACTGCCATAGGGATGCATTGCAAAGCATCTATCCAAATCGATCAACCAAGTCTCTGCCTCAAGACCCCCACCAGATCCATCAAATGTAGGAGGTCGTGCTCTCAACAGGTCTCTCATATGACCCGCCACTATTGCATCCTGATCAACTGTGTTTTCCCAGTGTCTAGGGGATCTCTCCCTTTCTCTATCCAACCTCTGATCCTCATCCTGCTTAGGGCCTAGGTGATCCAATATCTCCTCTAACATATGCTGCAACTGACCACCTATACCAGGTTGTTCTGGATTTTGACCATCACCACCTATTGGATTACTTTGGGAACTTTGTAGTTCCTCACGCTCTGAACCATGTGAGCTCAGAAGTGATGGACTTTGGCGGTTGGCCCCATGGCCACCACCTCGGCCTCTTCCTCGGCCACGACCTCTCCGCCTAGGCATGATCCTGTACAACAATTGAGCTATGCAAGACCAAGAGTTACACAAGGTTGCCTAATGGACTCAACTACCTAGAGTACCCAGTGTTTGCAAACCTGGCTCTGATACCAAGTTGTAACACCCCGTCGCACAAACCCCAAAGGACAACTAAGTACACAACAATTTTTTTTTTCAAAACATAAAGTAAAAGCTCTATGTTAACTATTGCAACTTACATGGTTACAAGTACAAACTAAAATCCTAAGTCCCTTGGGGTACACGAAGAGACATTACATTAACTACTCATTAACAAATTTGACTAACCTAACATTCATTTCCACTAATATGAGTTCTCATATAAATAGTGATAAACGATAAGCATTAAAATAAGAATGAACCACATAGATGCTATACAAGATTACATAGCCATTAAAACTTGGGAACAATGAGAACTAATTTACTCAACATATATCAACATCAAATATAATTACATCTGTGAATAATGTTTGAATTACAAAGTGTGATAATACAATACATCATGATACAACTAAATATCAATAAACAATTATCCAAGTTACAAAATACATTATCCCAACACATGGGCGAGTTACACTATAATTTACAAGATATGACAAGAGTACAAATATATACATCTGAGTGAATATAAATCTGGTACATTCTGTCTCCACAATCTCTGCACTGAAGGTACAATTGTCAAATGGGAAACCCAATGGGGTGCGAAGCACGTTCCACCCGACCACCCCCATGCTAAGAGTAGTTAAGAAAGGATTCCCGACCAAGGACGTCTAAGGTAACACACAAGACTCAACTTCAAACATGGAAGAGAATTCACACACATAGAAAACATAACAACAAAAGTCTACTAACAAAACATGACAACAATATACACCAAGTCAAAACAATAAACCACTTCTAGAGGATTCCAATTTAAATCAACTAAGGGGGAAACTAGAGGAGAGTGTCATCGCATGGCCTTCATGGATTATCCTGACATCCTATCACTAGGTGCCACCTCCATCTATGGTTATCCTAACTGCCTATCTCAAGGCGCCGCCCCATAGGGTGACTCATGCAGAATCGCGCGTTCCTCATAGAGACGAGATCACGATTATGCCAACCACGGCCTTCTCGGCCACCTTTAGTCTTTGGAAGCCCTAACAGGTGAGTGAGGAATCTATAATTATCTTTTAGTGCTTACTACCCATCCCCTAATTGATTAGTTAGGTTTTCAATTTTTACACTAACTCTACTGTGGGTTATCCTGACAACCCCTTTGTGCGCCAATTCCCACATAGAGCCACTCTCCCTAGAACCCCTAACATACAATAAAAAAAAGGGATTGAACTCTCAAGTTCACAAAACACAAGATATAAATTCGTGAGGCAAAAACCATCTCGCTATAATCTTATGACTCAATTACTTAACAAAACGACGCAAATCAATGTATACATAAGATTACAACCATAAAGAAAGTGGAATTAAATACCCAAAATAGAAGCCTCCTAACTTAATATACCAAATTCCCTAACCTCTGGAAGTTTAACGACAACCCTATCTCCTATAATAAAGTTAACCAATTAAAGGAACACTCATGTTGTTAACTCAACTCAAGAGACTCAATAATGAACTCCATAAAATAAATCAACTGTTTACTCAAAATCAAGGAAACGATTAATAACATAAATCCACAAATCATACAACATTAGCACACAACGAGAATTTTCTTTACAAAGATCAAATCATTAATTTCCTCAATTTGTTTCACTAATTTAAAACATTCAAATAAAATCAATAAATCATTAACTTTTAATTTCATCTAATAGGAAAATATAAAATTGTTTTGAATTACTATCGTGAATATAATATTCTACAAATAAATCATATATATTTGTATATATATCATTTTATATATATATACATATATATATATATATATACTATATATACACATATATATATACTATATATACATATATATATATATTAAAATGAATTAATTTTAATAATTGTAAATTCTGAATTAAAAGAACCAAAAAAATATATATAAAATAAATTTTATTTTTATTTTATTTTAAAAAAAAAAAAAGGCTCACTTAGGGAGGCGCTTCATGGGGGAGGACCTTAACCCAGGACACTAATGTATCAAAGGTATGGGGTATAGAATGTGCTCCTCCACCACAAAATTTCATTTCATTTTATTTTATTTTTATTTAATTTTAATTATTTTTTATATATATTTTGACGAATTTGGGGTACAAAATTTCGCTAGTTTATATATATATATTTTATATATTTTTAAAATTGGCAATGACATGATTTAATTACAAAAATATCAAGGTTTTATTTTAAAACATAAATTTAACAATATATATATATATATATATATATATTACACACAGGTAAAATTTGAGTTCTCTGGAACAGTATTTTATCCCATAAAAAAGAAGGATTAAATTGGAGAACTATATACTGTATAGGTAATATTTATAAAATTTGCACAAAAGTTTACTAATTTCTTGATTTTTTCCCAATTTCCCTTGCACAAAGTTTTTCTAAATTCCTCTGTTTTAAATAGAGAGGTTTCGTTTTAAAATTCCCTAAGAGGTTTTCTTTTAATACTGAATCTTTCTGTGCTTCTATTTCAAGAATTTTATTTAACTAAATTCATCAATTCTTCCTGTGTAAGTTTTCTACAGGGTAAGACAAAATTTTCCTATAGAAGCAAAACAAAATTTTAACGGCAGCAGCCAAAAACATGGTTTTCTACAGAAAACTTCTGATTTCCTCAAAAGAAGTAGACAGTTCCTCTTACACAAACAAACATCTTTTCCCAGAAGAAAGCATTTGAAAAGAAAACAAAATGAAAATAGTAAAGAACCTATTTCCTGTAGCCTGTGGAAGTAAAAATTGTGCCAAGCCTTGCCACGGGAGCCTCCAGCTATAAAACTCCTCCCAGAAGCTTCACCTCAAGCCTACAAATAAAAATTCTGAAACTCTTGCAGATTTTTCCAAATTTCTTACACAAAATACACCAGAAAATCTCAGAACTCTAAAACGCAGTGCTACCCACTGTTCTCAGCCAAAATTTTTCCCGTGAAGAAACTTCTGTTACCCCATGCCTCTTTTCTTTCCGGGAATAATTTCCCCAACAAAACTCATTAATTTCCCCACTACTTCCCGTACAACTCCCATAAAAGAAAATTTAATAATTTAAAAATCAATTTTGTTCTTTTATTTATATATATTTTCTTCTTCTAATAATAATAATTTAATTTTAATTAAACAATTTAATTAGCTCCAAATGCATTAACAAATTTAACATTTTAAAATATCAACTAAGTAAATTTATTTTATTTAAACTATTCATATAATAGGGAATATAACTCAATTAGCTTAACTAAAATTAATTAAAATTAATTAAATTACAAGCTAAAATATTAATCGACACTAACACATTCACATACAAGTACGAATTGAAACAAGGACAACAATAGACTCACAAAAGATGAACTTGGGACGGGAATTCTTTCCTAACCACTCCTTTTTTCAACATCAATACATTTGAGTTTATGAGACATGCTCAAACCTCACAAGCAGGTGGAGTCGATGTCCAGTACCTGCATCTTGCATAGAAACAAATATTGGGAAGCATATAAATCACCATAGCAAATATATCGTGAAAGGTAATCGTAGGGTAGCAGGGCACTTGCAAGCAAGTGATGCCACTCCGTCCTTTCACCAAGACGCACTAACAAACACACCAATCATTAGAACAACATAAAACTCACAACATCACCATATATATATATACATTATCAAAGAACACCACAAAATAGTCATGTAACATGATCACCATAAGATATACCATCTAACAGCATAGGTAAAATCTAGTATAGCAAAGCAACCAAACCATAAATCCATGCACAACCAAAATGGTGAATTGATCACCCACACAAACAAGTATGAGATAACACATAAGAGTAACAACAACATGAGGGGTATCACAACTACAAAGTTAACTGAGCATTCTCTCAAACCAAATATGATGCAAGATTAAGGATCACTACTTATAATTCTATTGTAGATGTCACCTTATGAATTATATGTGACCACTGCAAAATTTATAACTATTGATCTCAATCCCCTATTCACAGTATAACTTTATTCTCCAAAAAACCTACATTTATAAATAAGTTAAGAAAATCAATATTCAAGACCTATTTTAAACTCAACAATGGTGGATTTATTTCCATCATAACCTCTTCATTCTCCAAACTTGAGTGAAATATATCTACATATAAATATTAAATTTTTTTAGCATAATCAACATGAACTACAAAGTTAACTGAACAATCTCTTGAGCAAACCAAATATGATGCAAGATTAAGAATCACTACTTATAATTCTATCATAGATTTCACCTTATGAATTATACGTGTATACATTACCATTATAACCTCATCATAATCATAACACAATAGTAGATGGATTGATTTGAATCACTAGGAAAATATACCTTTGTTCTCCAAAAATCCTACATTTTTATATACAAGTGAATTATTATGAAAAATAAGATTTAACCTACTTTTAAAGTACTTTTAATCCAATACATAGAAAAAAAATGATTCTAACTAAGATGAACAATATCATACCTTTCCCATAGAAAAAATAGATTTGCTACTCAAGTGTTCCTAGGGGGTCATCTCTTACCTTTAGAGTATCCAAAATTGCTTCAAGATCAACTTTACTAATCGTCCACAGTTCTTTTGTTCTTTGTTTTGCATGATGCTTCAATTACTTAACATTCATTGCTACAACTAGGTGTGAATACATGAGTATGTTTTTGTGCTTCTCAAAGTACTCAAATACAAAAATTCCATTCTTTCTAATCATATATGTTCACAACCAAGTTCCAACAATAACAACTAATCTTGTAGGATATGTGAACCCATCATCATTTGTCATAGGTTATGTTAGCCTTTTTTTCCTTTAACACATTGTGGCAACTAATATTCCGATCTCTCTTCATTCCCATATGGTGCAACAACTGCATAAATATGTCTTGGTTGTACAAGTCTCAAATATGGTCATAGTCAGATGAACCATTCATTTCACTAAGTAAAGATGAACAAGATCGATATAAAGGGGTTAGATATTGTGGAATCCATGTATCTACCCACTCACTTGACTCACAATGATCCCACTCACATTTAGTATAATCTGACAAAAACAAGCTAAATCTCCTATCCAAATAGTTCATGTACTTACACTTGAGCTTCAAAATGAATGCATCTTTGACAATTCCTTGATTTTTCTAACAATCCAATCTCTCTCCCACTATCCCCTAATAAATTGACTAGAATAACCTACACATTTTTGAATAAAGTGCCCCTCCTTGTGACAATACATAGTTAAACCACTTAACAATAGAACTTGCATCACTAAATGTAGTGCCACCTCTAATATTTAGTTTTTCTTTAACTAGAGCTCTCTTTACACATACACCTACTCCATTATGCTTCCCTTTTCTATGCCTAGCTTTAAAAAAATCCAAATATAAGGTATACCCCTCTCTGCATGAATTTTTCTTTACCAATAAAACACATGAGAATTTTTGAATTGAATGGTGGAATTATTTGACCAAATGAGATGTTGAACCATTCTAATATCTTTTTCCTACAAGAACTCATTTTTTTTTAAAACAATATTGTACATACTTTGATGAATGAGATTGATCATCACTCATGTAAAAATGGCACTCCTTGACTATCTTCCTATTCTCTTCTATACTACCAAGGGCATGTTTGTATGTGATGTGAAAAAAATAGCAATATGAATTGAATTGTAATATTGAGATTGGACTTCATTTTGTGGTTGCAATGTGTAGTTTTCTGCAAAATAAACTACAAAGATAATAGTTCCAATCAGGAAAAAATTCTTACACACACTGAAATGTTGATCTAACCATCTAGACTTTTGGTTGTGTCTTGCATACTTGTAAAAAATATTTTTCTTAAAATCTGAAATAAAATCAACAACACTTACTTCTCTTGTAACCAACTCACATCTAGAACCTTCACCTCCACTCTTAAAAATATATTTCACTATCTCAAATCTCTTGTTCTCAACCATTTTGTTTCCAAAATCATACTTGTTGCCCTCATGAATACATGATATAAACTTTGATAAACCACTATATTGCAAACACTTTTCATTCAAACAATCATTTTTATAGAAAATACAACCATCATCTCTAGCACATAAAAAAAATATGATAAGTCCCTCGATGACTTTTGTAGTTGCATTGCACCACACTCCTATAGCATTTCGTTATTATGCAAAGTAGAAAAAATATTGCATATGTAATAGTTTATGATACATAGAAAACTCCACATGGTATTTGCAACATGTATTATGAAGTTTAAGATGTGCACAATAAAATAGCTTACAAGATTCAAATGCCCTTTGAGAGATTTTCAAATTTTGATGTGTTTTACAAAATAGTTTTTACAATGTTGTTTGGCTATGTTCTAACTAATTTTTAGGATGTGGTGTGTGGTCTTTATAAAAAAATCTTAATTTTAAAACATTTTACATTGGGTGATACTATAGAGTTAGAGTACCAAAATTGTTGAATTTCATCCTTTATGGTATTTTTTAGCTTCTTGATCTTATTGCTAGTGATTTTGATAACATTTTACGATTTAACCTTAATTCAACACATGTTTGCCTCAATAATCGATCCTTTCTTAATTGATTTATTACTAAATCAGTTTTTATTACTCTACAAGAAGATTTCTAATCTTTTTCCTTATTAGTCTTTCCAATAGAATTGAGTACATTAAAAATATTTTTAAAAATATTGTTATTTCGATCAAACTTTTTGTTTACACGAATCTTCAATTTCATTGGTAAAGGTCTCATTTTGTATGACTTTAGCATTTTTACAAAAAATTGAGATTGTTCGGTTAATGTATTATTGGAAAATTATTGATTGAAAATTTAGGTAGCCCACAACTGAACGATTCATGATGACCTTTTTCCTTCAAGTTTTTATATTATATTCTCATCTATTCCAACTAACCATTTTGGGGTTCTTGAATGTTTTGCAATTTTATTGGACTCATTATTAAAAGATAATTTAAGATTTCATTTTCTTCTTCACAAAGGTCCTCTCTTCTTATGTAATTTGGAGATACATTAACTTCAATTTTTTCGTTTGTGTTATTGATTTCATCAATGCTATGAATGAGTGGATTATGAAGTGTGATTTGAATGTCATGGGGTTCATATCCACATTCATGTAGTAAATATTTCCATATTTATTCTTGTTCTTCTATGATGTCACTCTTATCAATAGGCGTTTCATCACATTTTGCAATATTTTCAATTTCATTGTTCAACATTTTCAAATTATATTTCATGTTCAACATTTCAATTTTCAATTTCATGTTCAACATTTTAAAATTCATGTTCAATATTTTAATTTTCAATTTCATGTTCAACATTTTCAAATTGTATTTCATGTTCAACATTTTCATTTTCGATTTCATGTTGAACATTTTAAATTCAATATCATAGTCACTTTCAATGCCATTTAAGGGTAAAGAAGAGCCTTATCCTTGAAGAGTATTTGACAAACCTTTTGATAGTTACTAGTTTCTTGAGCTTGAGACAAGATTTTTGTAGCCTTTTAAACAAAAATATTGGTTTCAAGATAAACTTTGTTTTAAAGCATGAGACAAGGAATGTTTCAATGAATTGACAATTATTTTTTCAATGTGAGACAAGTTTTCGATGAAAAACTATTACAAAATATAGCTATAATATTAATTTTTGTTTGTGCATATCCATAGACTAGATTTTATTAATGTTGAAAATGTCATTCAAGGAGACAAAAATATTTTAAAGTCAACAATATATTTTATCATGATGTATGTAATAGTGCTCATGCCAGTCAAGTCATTAATCAGTTTGAAATTTGATTCAATGAATTGAATGCATTGGATTGGACATGTAATTTACAAAAAGAATAAAGGAAATTTTGGTTTTTGCATTTACTATTCTCAACATTGACCAATAGGAAGAAAGATAAATGATATTATTATAATTATTTAAAATAGAAAATTAAATGTAGACTATATGATTGTTGGCCAATTTTTTAATTCTAGATGCTCATTGGTTAAATTAAAAAATAAAATTGAATGTATCAAATGCATTAGTATTCCCGCCTCCAGTAAGAACTAATAAATACAATGCTAAAGCTTTTGAACAATATATTTTTTACACAAAATAGAATGCTAAACCTATCACATCTTGTAATAAATATGTTGTTTTCTAAGAAAATTATTTCATTTTGTTATCAATAATAATGAAGAAATGACAATAGATGCCAAGAATGACCAAAAAAAATATCTTGTAGATTTTTCATGTTGACCGAGATTTAATAAAGGATATGAAATCTACATATAAATCCAATCATAGTGCCACTTGTCTTTTAACATTCAAAGAGAGAACACGAGGATTGAATTGCTCACAAATAAGACCTCATATTAAATTGAATAGATGCATTGAAAAAATGTCATAAGTGGGACCATAAAATAGTGGACAATAAGCTGCCACTATAATTCTATGAAGGTAAAGCAACAACAAAAAAAGAATATACCTCTTTAAACATTAATAATTGTAAAAATTCTTTTTTAGAAAAGTTAATTTACTTGACAAACATTGAAACCATAAAGATTGACTCTATTACATTGACACTCTAATAACTTATGTAGAACAACATGACTATTCATATCTATTATTCAATAAAATAATAGATAATGTGATTCTGATATTCTAAAACAAATTTTAAAAATATATACATTAAAAATTCTATAGACAAAATATTTTTAATTCTCCACATATTTGCTAGTTTTTATCAATACTTTTATTGTGCTTAGTTTCCGTCTATTTGAGTTATGCTCAACCAAGCCAAAGCAGTCTCGATTGTTTTCATGCACTCCAACGAAAAAATGTGAAAAATAGAATACGCATTAGAATTGTGCCAAAGTTTATTTATTTTCTGTAATTGCTTGGGGTTTTAGTCATCATATTGATTTCTAAATATTATAATGTTATTTTTTCATTCTTGAAAGATTGCTTTAAATTTATTATGGAAAGGAGAATCCTTTGAAATGTAAATGTTTTTTTTAAGAATATAATGGACTGAATGCAAAGTAATTTAGCTATTATATGACATAATTTGAAGATTTTTTTATAAATAAATAGTTTTATTTGTAATTATTGTGTTAAAGTTTTTAATAATAAATAGTTAGAAGAGAAATTCAAAGAATTCAAGATCTAAATTTCTATAAATAAATATAGAATAATATGATTATAGAATGGAGATGAAAGAGACAATCACACATCCTTATTTCTCAATTTCATTTATCTTAACATCATTTGGATTATAATTATTGAGATGGTCTTAACTTTTGTGATAAATCTAGTGATGCACATGTCTTTAAGACCATTCAAAAAACTAATTGAGAGAAGCATATTATTGTACATCTTTAATATTATCTCTCAATTAATTATTTGTTGTCTTTTTAATATTGTTATAAGGTAGGGGTGTACGCAAGCCTAGGTAAACCTAGTGGTTGTGGTGTGTGGACAACAATGGTGTTTAAAATGAGAAAACTCCATGAGAAAAACTAAATACAAGTATTGTGTGAAGTAATAGAATCAAAATAGTGATGAAAATGATCACAAACTAAGATTATGAAAATAGGTAAATGAATTTAGATCTAGGAGCAATAGCAATTGAGGGTGTAGTAGAATTTTCATAAAGGATATGAAAATAATAATGAATAAAGGACATATAGATGCTAAGATTGATGAAAAAAATATCTTCTAGGTTTACTATGTTCAACAAGATTTAATAAAGAACATGAAATCGACATATAAATCCAATCATAGTGTCACTTGTCTTTTAACATTCAAAGAGAGAACACGAGGATTGAATAGTGCACAAATAAGACCTCATATTAAATTGAATAGATGCATTGAAAAATTGACATAAGTGGGATCCTAAAATAGCGGACAATAATAATAATGAAGAAATGACATATAGATGCTAAGATTAACATTATTAACAAGGTTCCAATAAAATGCTATGGAAGTAAAAGAGTAGTCAAAAGAGATATATTTATTATATTGAGATGTATAAAAAAGACTTCCCATAAAAATTGAATCTATTATGTTTACATTCTAATAGTTAGACTATTCATATTTATTATTCAATAGAATGATAGATAAAATGAGTGATATTTTGAATTAAATTTGAAAAAAATGTACATTAAAAATCTAATCAAAATACTTTTATTCTACTATCTTATTAATTTATTTGTTACCAACTAATAAAACCTACTAATATAATTAATAAAAATCATTGAATTATTGATCTCAAAACTTTAATTTCTACACTATTCTTCACTTGTTTGGTAATTTTCATCATATATTTTATTGTTTTGTGGGGTTTTCAATACTCTAAAATTGCTTTCTGTCTATTTCAGTTATTCTCAATCAAGACAAATCAGTCACTATTGTCTTTTGTTGTAATGTGGTGTGTGAATAATCTTTGTTTTAGCGTAGATTTTCCATCCTAAATTTAAGCAACTCTACAAATGAAGTAAGGAATCTTTATTTGAATATGCTTTGTTTGTCAAAATTTAAAGGGCAAAGTCTATTTCTTCTTTGTAATTGCTTAGGATTTTAGTGACCATATTGATTTATAACTATTATAATGTTATTTTTTCATTGTTCAAAGATTGTTCTAAAATTATTATGGAAAGGAGAATCCCTTAAAATGCGAATGTTTTTAGAATATATTAGATTGAATGCAAAGTAATTTAGCTATAGAAATTGTTTACATGACATTCAATTTATGAGTAATAATTTTAAGATTTTTTTTATAAATAAATAGTTTTACTCAAAAAAAAAAAAAAATTGTAATTATTATGCGAAAAATTCTAATAAGGAAAGATAAATAATTAGAAGAGAAATTTGAAGTATTTAAGATATAAATCTCTTTAAAGAAATATATAATAATATGATTATAGAATAAAGAGGAAAAAAATGTCTCAACATTCTTATTTTCTTTTTTATTTGTCTTAACGTCATTTGAATTGGAATTATTGAAAGGGTACTAGCTTTTGTGATAAATATAGTCATGCATATGTCTATAAGACCATTCAAATCACTAATTGAGAGATGTATATTTTCACAAAAACCTTTAATATATCTTTCAATTAATTATTTGATGTCAATTAAATATTGTTATAGGGTAGGGGTGTGTGCAAACCTATGTGCACCTAGTGGTTGTGGCGTATGCATAATAATGGTCTTTTAAATGAGAAAACCCTACGGGGAAATTAAATACAAGTATTTTGTTCAAATAATGGAATCAAAAGTGTGATTACAATGATCATAATCTAAGATTATGAATAAGGGTAAATGAATTCAGATATACGGGTAGTAGAAATTGAGGGTGTAGGTATAGTTTTCATGGCTATGGTTATAGAAGGATTTCTAATGCCTTTGCAATGGGGAATCAATGGAAATGGATAAAAAAATAAGGAGAAGTAAAATTATAGGGATTTCATGAATTCAATTCTTAAAGGGTGCTTCATAATCTTTGATCTTCAACTACAACTTGTTACCCTTTCTCTTCTAATGGTTTTGTTGTAGAATAACTATATATTGATCAAGGTTGTTGTGTTTTCTAAATGATGTGTTATGAAGAATGGAGGGATAGTTATCTTAAATACAATATTATATTAAGTTTTTCGGATTAATGGTGACCAAAACTATGGTAAGGTTTAGGTTATTGATAATCAAGGAAATATTTGGCTCACTAGGAAATACTTGGACTCTAGCAATCTAGGGAACTGTGGCCATGACTCTTAACACTAGGGAGTGTTATAGTCCTTTTATGTTATAAATTCCACATTTAAAGGGATGGTTGTGGATGGATTTCTAAAGTTTAGGGTGCTTGCAATATCTTACTACGATCACCAAAAAAATAGATCAAAGGTGAAACTGGTCCTATAATATACTAGGGGAAATTGACATATATTGAGTGCAAAAACATAGTGTGAAATTTTTATGCTATGTGATTTCTAACACTATTACTTCAAGAGAGGATTTCTAAAATTTAAAGAAGGGGTAAAGTGCAATGGTGTGAGGGTGTTAACAAAAAATCTCACCTTTTATTTTAAATTTGATAGCCATTTACTCTTCAAACTATTAGTATTTAATAATAAACATAATATTAATACTAATAATAAACATAATATTTAATAATAGATATAAATATAAATATCTTATTTCTTTCTATAAACATAACTTTCAAAATAAATATAATTTTTTTTATAATACATTTGAAGAAGAAGATAAATAAAATTAGTTATTACTTGCTTAGATTCACTATGGTTCACCATAGTTGTAGCCTATTTGGACAAAGGGAAAAATGAGAAGAATAGGTGGTGGGTGTGGTAAACCACAGTGCATTTAAGCAAGTAATAATAATTTGTATTTACTTATCTTCTTCAAATGCATTATAAAAATATATTTTTATTTTTTATTTGTGTTGATAGGAATATTTATTATTAAATATTAATATTATGTTTATTAACTTTGGCACTATTGATATGAAGTAAATAATTTTATAAATTCTAGATAAAGATATTTTAAATAAATCTCTCTTGCCAAGAGATATCTCTCGGTGTCTTTTAGATAGATATATTTAAGACATCTATACTAGTAGATATAAATGGTTGTTAGTTCTCTCCAAAAGGTTCTAGATCTATATTAAAATACTTTTAAAATTAAATCTTGATCATTTCAAAATTCTTAAGAAATATCTTTTAGCTTATTTTTTATATCAATAAGAAAATGAAACAAGTTGGAGGAATATGCATAAGATTTAGAATAAGGCACAAAATTTAGGCAAGAGGGACATTCCTTGCATATGAAGGTTCTATCTTCCTAATTGTTTTTGATTAAAGGGTAAAATAGGTTTTGAAGGGAATCAAAACCGTACTAACACAATACTACTAAAGAAAAAGCACAACCAAACAACAACCAACTAAAAGAGGAAAAACAAGAAAAAACAAGAAAAAACAAGAGGATTAAACTCCATCTCCTTCAGTGTATTAGCTACTTCTAACTCTTGTTTGTAGAAGTTATGGTACAAAGTTGCAAGGCCCGACAACTCTTTCTTTTCTTCATTAAATGATTTCTTTTTGCTACCTCTAGTCTGAGAGCTCAGACCATTTGTATCGCTATGCATCATCTACTATCCCTTATCCATGTTACTTTGTTCCTCATTATTTTTCCCTACAAATTTCATCTCAACAACTTGCTCTTCTTTTGGCTCCTTAAGATTTTCAATTAAAATTATAATGCCTTAAATTTGTACTATTTTGGATGGTACAATGGCTCAAAACTTTTTTCTAGATTTTAATTAATATTATTGATTTTCTCTTCCAAACCTATACTTATTTTCTCATAATTATTATTCAAATCATTAATATCATTTTCCATATCATCCATCCTGTCCTTTACCTCCCTATTTGCTAGCCCATGCCTATCCCTTTCCTCATCAAAAAAAATCTATAAAGCTTTGATTTTGACATTGATTTTAATTTTTAGAAATAATCATTTAGTCAATTTAAATTGACATGTTACCCCTTCTTTCACCAAGCCTAGGATATTGTATATCTCATCATTGTTTGCATGAAGGTACACAAATTCCTCAAGAATATCATGGATAGTATCAATTCCTTGACCATCCATGCCATTGCCCGCATTTGGAAAAGGGTTATTACCAATCTTCTTCCCCACAACCTTCTTCCCTTTGTCTCTTCCACCATCCTTAATCTTTCAACTCTACATTCCCATAGTTCTTGTATTTTCCCCCTCATTCGCATCTTCGGTCTAGGATCCATCAGACTAATAAATCTATTTATTTCTTCTTTGGGGTTTTCTTCTACCCGGTTCTCTTTCATTTCTTAGGTTTGTCCTCCTCCTTTGAATTCAAAATCAAGTACATTTTGATAGAGGCTTCCCCTTCATCCTCTTTGACCCAATACTCATCATCTTCTTCCACGCTAGTATTAGATATCATGTCCAAATAATGGACAACCATGGTGTTGGCACTATTATCTTTTCCCCCCCTCCATCCCCATTAGTTATAATTGATCTAAAAAATCCTAAATGATGTACATCATGCATTTTTGTGACTCTAATTTTTGCTCTCCCCCTTTGTTAAGTTGCATTCAAGACCCTCATTTGCAAAAAAATAATCTCGTGTGACACCCCTTACATAGGTGAAATTGGTTGCTCTTTCAAAACTAGAATAAAAAAACATAGCATAGACATCAAACATGAGCGTATGTCACCAAATCCACCCTAGCCGATCATATTTTCCTAGAAAACACCCAAATCCTTTCCCTTGAAAATAAATTTTTAAAAAAGAAACTCAAAGAATCTATTGAGACCAATAACCACACCATGAATCTCAATCGTGATGAAGATTGGATCTTAAGTTCCTCTTGGAAACCTCTTTTATCTCACCTCAAAACCCTCCACTCCACCTCCCTTCCTAGCTCTCCCTCCCTCACCCCCCTTTTTGTTTCATGCTTATCCTCAATCCAACTTTCTCCTTATTCCCTCTTTTCCCCTCTTTTTGTTTCCAAGCTCTTCCTCTTGGTTCTCACCCCCTCCCCCCTAATTTTCTTCATCCTCTTCACCCCTTGTTCTCTTTTTACATTTCCCTTTTACCTTGTCCCTTATGGATCGTTCTCCTTCCTCCTTTTTCCTCTCTTTTTCCTTTGTGCTCTCTCCCCTTTTCATCTCCTATTCTCTTTCCTTCCCTCTCTCCTTCTACTTCCTTCTTCACCCATCTCCTTCTTTTAGTTTTTAGTCTTTAAATCTTTTAGATTTGGTTCCCTCCTTTTATGGTTTTAACTTTTTGTTTCTCTGATCATCTTAATATATTTAATTTGCTCATAAATTAACCTATGCTATCACTTGGTTGAAAATCAATTTCATTAATTTTTGACTTCATTTTTATGCATTTCCTTGTTTTTGCTTTCATTTTCTAATAAATTGTTGTAATTATTTTTATCCTTTTAATTTTATATTGAATTATCAATTATCTTTTAATCTAATCATATAAAGTAATTAACCTTTTCAAAATAATTAAAAGATAATTCTCTTAAGATTTAAAATAATAATAAACAATTATATCTCTTTCTTATTAGAAAGTCCAAATTAGAAAGTTTAAACAAGTGCCATGTAGTGGCTAGTACTTGCCTTTATAGTATTGTAATTATTGTTTTCTAGATTTGAAAAAAATTAGATGTAAGTTTTATTAATGTGAATAAAAATAAATGTAAGTTTTGTTAATTATAGTATTTTAGTATTGATTATTAGTTCTTTGCATGACCTAACCCAAACTCTAACAATAAAGAATTATAGAGTGGCATTACAAAAAAATCTATGAGTTAATATTGAGAATAAGATTTGGAATAAAGATATTAGATGAATAAAATTTAGAACATTATATCTATTAATCATATTTTAGTGATTTTTATTAGTAATATATTTTTTTTAATTTATTTTAATTGTTGAATAGTTCTAACCATAATTTTTAACTTATTCTTAATTCTAATACTAATCCTAGTTATAATGCTTTTAGGATTATAATTAATAATAAGAGTAGAATTATAATTTAATTAATAATTATAATAATTTTAGTTATTTTATTTTTATTTTTATTTGTATTTATTTATGTTTGAAGTTAATAAAATTTGGAAAATAAAAAAAGTGGCAATGTCAAATAGTTTAAGATTTATTTTAAATTTTTATTTTAATTGTGTAAAATCAAATCCCTAAGAATATTATTTTATATGCTAATTTATGGATGTGCTTTAATTTAAATTTTATTTTATTATTATTTTAATAGTGGGAATCTAAATCTCTATAAAATAGCTAATTGATATTTGTGACATTTTCTTTAATAAAAAAAATACATGTACATAAATATAGAAAATTTATGTATGTATGTAGAAAAACCACTTAATTTAATTTAATATATATATCCTATTAAATAATCAAAGTATTATATTATTAAAAGTAACATTTATTTAGCCCCTGCGAGTTAGCATAGTCGGTTCAAGTGTCGGGTTTGCTCCCCAAGGTCTTGGGTTTGATGCCCGCCCCATGATTTACCCTGCCACACACACTTGGGGTAGGTGTTGGTTAGCGCATGGCCCCAGGGATTAGTCTTGCCTCAAGCTCGCCCCGAAAAGGGAACACGCTGGGCTTGAGTTGCGGGGATACCCTGAGATATCAAAAAAAAAGAGAAACATTTATTTATTTTAGAAAAATTTCATGAAATGACTTTATAAAGCTAAAATTAAAAAATCATTCTTAAAAAAAAGTAAAAAAAATAGTTTAGCTTGTTTTTCTCTACAAATTCGCCCATAACACCCCAAACTTCTTAGCTAATTATGTTGAAGAAAAATAATTTTTACAATTTTTAAAGTTAAATATTTAACATGTTATAGAGACCAAAACACAAAAATCTCTCACAACACACATATTCCAAATTACACAAACTCTATAAATATTTAAGGCTAATTCGACAATTACTTGTGTTGAATTAAATCGATGACAATTGCAAAATATCAAATTAACCACAATTTGAAAACTAATCAAATACATTCATTCTTGATTTCATGGAAAAAAAACACATTACAATCATGAAGCAACACCCTTGCCTCTCTGTTTTGTTTAAATCTCCAACTCACCTCACACTGCTCTATTGCAAAATTTTACCAGGTTGTCTCCATCATGTACCAAGTTCCTCTACACATCTTCTCTCATTCCTATTCTAAATATGCACTTAACTCAACCTTATTTGGGGTCGTGGTTTTCTTCCATGAAGAGCAATTTCGAAGCAAACTAATTACAACTATTTCACTCAGACCTGTATCTTTTCTCACTGTCATCTACCATCAAATTTCACTTGTAAATATCTACAATCATTTCCCATGTATGCACCTCCATGCATAGTCTTCCTTGGCTCATGTTTCCCTCCAATATCCCTGATTGCTCTCTTCATTTTATCACATGACAACTCCATATGCTTCATCTAGTGTATAGGATAACCAAAATCAAATATTGCACCATCTTTATAACCAAAGGGAACTTTAATTAATGCCTTCTATGACCCAATTTCCCTCCTTCAAACCTTTCAAATCTCATTCAATCCTTTAACATATATAATTTCCTTTTAATTTAACCAAAAACTCATTAATTGGAGTAGCCTGCCCATTCATTCAAACAATCAATGCATAATACTATTGGCCTTTCTCTCAAGTGTGTTTTGGCTACCTCCATCATACTTTCTAAGTGTCTGAAATATTATCATATCTTCTATCAATGCTTGCCTTAAAATGTTTTCACCTTCCGTTCTTATGTTATGTGCCCAACTGCCAACATATAATAACATTTCGTCTATGCCTCCTTCCATGCGTGGCTTGCCAAGGCTATTCAATTCTTTGCATTTAATTTTATAAACTCATGATTCCCACCTACCATATTTAATCCATGTTGAACCATTTTGATTTCTTAGTAATCAAACTTTACCATGGTGTGGGTCTTCCTTCTAACCTAGGCGCGCCTTCAACTTCTCCAAATTTGCATTTTATCAATTGTTTTTTGATGCCCTTTCATATTCTACCTTTGTGACCCTTCATGCAACTCAATCTATTTTTTTTTATTCTCTATTGAACAATGTCTCTTCACATTCTCTTCATAACTGTTCAACTCTTTTGATTTTGGTCCTTTGTAATTTTTTAAATCATGACTTTTCCCATTTCTAGTTCATATGAATTTTGATTTTGATTAAATCAGAATTTAATCATACAAAGAAACTGATAAGAAGATGAAACACATATATTCAACTTTTACAATTGACCACAAAACCAAATGGAACTGCTAACAGAGAAAAGAAAACTAAAACCAAAACAACGAAACCAAACCAATTTTTTTTTGGTCGATCTGCCGATTGTGCTTCACCCGTGATGCTCTTGCATGAAACATGCTAGGTAAGAAATTGTGAGCATGGGCTCACAAAAGTGGAGTTGAGTGATAGGATTACCCTTCAAGAATGCAAACAATCTCTAGCGAACTCCATTGCTTACAGCTCGGCCTCCTCCACCGAATGCTCTTCCTCTTCTCACAATTCCCTCCTCTGGCACGTCTTCACTGCACTTTATCCTACATAGCTCCATTAAGAAAATTTTGTCATTGGGGTACCTTGAGAGCATGTATGGATATTCCATGAAGCAACCGACCCTTAACTATGTGAATGTGGTAAAATGAAGGTAAAGGAAACCATACTTGTTCACCACTGTCTACGATTCATTAGAAACCCTTTTCTTTTCCAAATTATGATCAAATGCACACAAGAATGGAGCAAAGAAAGAAAAATTAACTCTTTTGAAATGGTGAATGCTTCCATCAGGAGTAATATGAGGAAAGTACTTGTACACTGGATTCACTCTTTTATTGTTAACCCAAAAAAATCTATTATTGTAGCAGTAACATACACCAAGTAGGATGTCATGTAGAACCTCAGTGATGTATGTACTTTGATCAACTAATCATGAATTGCATCACTAATCTTTTGAACCCAGAACATCTATTGTTTCCTACTTAATATGATGTATAAATACATCCAATCTTAAAATGTGGATGAGGTAGCCAAACCTTGCACTCTATTGAGAAGAGTGATCAAATAGTTCACCTCTTCAATGAAATCGTTGTGAAAAATTCTCTTAGGCCACCTTGGAACAGTTTGCCTTGGTTTCTTCAATGATTTTTTGCTAATCACCCTCTTGGTGGAATCTAGATCTTTATCATATTCTTCGTGTGCATATTCCTTGGTGATATCTACATAGGAATCAATACTTGGAGTTATGAAAGCTTTGTCAAGAAACTCTGCATCTAACCTCATGACCACATTTCCATTGGCATCCTTGATGCTTCGATCATTTCTATTGTAATGAGTGGCAACTTAAAGAAAAAACTCTGGATTATGTGCTACAACAGGAAATGAAGCTACTATCTGGATATTACTTTCAACTATAGATCTCATACCATCATCTAATGGTTGCTTCTGAGTCTTTTCCACAAACTTGGACATATCAACATGTCCAATTTCAGTGCCTTTAATGTTATCAATTTTTGATGATACTGAAGTTACTGGGAACACTCCTTTATATTTATACTTCATTGCTTTTTCCTTGATCGAAGAGGGATTTGTCAATTGAGGAGCAACTGGAAATAAACTACATATTCTTCCAGGAATGTAGATGTGAAAATCTTGGAATGTGTGCATGACTAACTACATTACAAAGTTTATTATCTCGTAATGTTAGAAAAGCGTGCATGGTTGGAAATTGTAGTAGTGGGAAGAGTCTAAGCTCTTGCATAAGGTCAAAGGGATTAAGTGTGATGGAGGCAAAAAATGAAGCGAAGTGAGTAATTTGGAAAGCAGAATGCAAAATGGAAAAATTTCCTAATGTTAGCAAAATTTTGAAAAGTGGGTGTAAGGTCGTTGAATTTCAGCGTCATTGTGCAGGTAGATGTGATGCATTGTGTAATTGCACTTAAAAATAGAGCCTCTACATGTTGGTAAGGAAAATAATGTGAAGTTTGCAAAGTCAAAAAAAAATTTGACCCTATGAGTGGAAGGAACGCTTGAGTGCAATGTCACTAAAAAATAATGACCTTGCATGTCAAAAAAACATTGGTTTGTTCAAATTCAACAAAAAACTCTGACTTTGCATTTGGGAAATGCTTCTAAGTACATGATCGGTGAAAAAATCTGATCCTGCATGGGGGGTAAAATTTTCTAAGTGTAACTTTGGAAAAAATTGCTTCTTTTACGAGGGAAACTTTGAAATTCATGATGTGACGGGGAAAAACCTCAACCATGCATTATTCTCGATTGTTTCATATACAAAGGAGGAAAAAAATGTCTCCATTGCATAAATGGGGTCAAGATTCTATGTTTTGGTGGTGATTTTCCCTAACTTGACACAAACTTGGCAAACGACAAACTCAAGTCAAACACTTTTGTATGAATCGGTGGAGATTTTCATTTCCTTGATAAGTAAAGTTTTGACATTGATTTGATGATGTTCACGCGGTTAAAAATTCCACAACATATGCAAATTTTAACACAAGAAATGAGTCAGAGGGTTTAAACCCCGACTATTCTTTTGTGAATCAATGAGAAGAATAGAGAAACATAGGTTTAAACAAGGAAAACTCGCTGGAAAACTTGTATAGTAAACCTCAAAGGAAAGGAAGAAAAACCCTACATGGGTTCCCAACAAAAACTAGGGACAAATAAACAAAACGACACAAAGGAATGACTAACAATGTTTACACATAAAACAATAAGGCTAGGAAAAGAAAAATGATCAATTTATAATGGGAAATGAAATTAACCATAAAACCCTAGATACAAATGGAGAACCTAATAAAGAAAATAGCATACCCAAAAAACAAGACATGATGAAAAACCCTAGCGAAAAAATGAAAATTATTTTCCCAAACTCCTAAAGAATCTGAAGGCGCACACATCAAAAACCTCGAGCACATGGGAGATAAATGCGAGCAAAAAAAATGAAATGAAATAAACACAGGGGAAAAATATCTTAAAAACTGATTTAAGTGTCATATTAATCTTGCATTAATGACCAACTTACGTGAACTTCAATTTGCACAATCGGAAATTTTTTTGGCAAATCCAATTCTTTTTAAAAAGTTGATGGATGATATGTACGGTCAGTGAATTTCACTGACCTTGCATTTTTATTTTTGCACTAGTCATGCAGGGGCACTGAAATTCAACACTTCTACACAAGCGATGAATTTTCTCTTTGAAAATGAAAATTTGCAACTTGGACTATTTTGCAAATTTTGACAAACAAAAAAAGGTTAACACTCGAAAGGACATTTTGAAGCTAGCAGATTACACATGAAGGAAAGTATAATCTTCCTCATTTTGTGTACTTAGAGTATGTGGGAATACAAAATGAACAAGTTTCATAGGGGTTATCACATGAATTCAGCTCAGCTAAATTTGAGGATAACATAATGCAAATTATAAAAGTAGAGTTTTACCCCCCCTTCAACAAGCTTGAGAAGCCGACAGAGAGTGCAACACCTTGAGAGAGCTTGAGAAAAATATGTAGAGCCACATACATGCAAGAAACTTGAGCCAAAGTGATGTAGAAGAGAAAGAATGCAAGAAGAGGATGACGATTGAATATTGAGAGAATGAGCTGCAAGAATGAAGTTGGAATTGCAAGAATGAGAGAATGAATGAATGAATGAGGGAAGAATATGATTTTGAATGAAGAATTGCATGCAAGAGGGTTTTTTTCAAGAACGCATGTGACTGCAAAGGAATTACACTTCATAGGTAGCTATAAGTGTAATATTCTAGCAACCACATGAGTAGGAATCTTTTTAGGATGTTTGCACAACGTGTAGATGTATGTGTGTCGTAGAAGTGTCTCTGAAAAAATTCCCTCAATGACTGAAAGCGAAAAGGTCAAGGAAAAAAATGAAGGCAAGGAAGAGGGGGATTAGAATTATCATCTTTATTAGGCTAAAGTGAAGGTTACATAATGTGAAATTGCATTAGGGGGGAAATTTTACAACATTACAACGAGGTTTTGAATGAGGCAAACTCTTATACAATCCCCAACGTTTTTGGTGCAGGGGCACCCTCATGCATATGAGATCAATTTTTGAGTTTTTGTCTTGATTTGGTGTGTTTTGTCTAATAAGGTCATTTATGACCATTTTGGATCATTTTTATCGATTTTGGAATGTTATAGGTCCATTGGTCAAAAGTTGTAAACATTTGCAAAAAACATGTAAAAGTTGTTATTGTGAAAGTTGACAACAAGTGCATTAAAGTTACAAATTTGATTAGGAAGTTAGTTGTAGATGGTTGGTAGTTGGAAAATGATTTGGAAAGCATAAATACATGTTTTAAACATGAATCCCAAGGTTGGAAAGGTTGGGAGGAGATTGGAATGAAGAAATTTCAATTTTTGCAACCTAAAAACTATATTTTTCTTACAAATCTTACTGTTATTTTCATTTGTACAGGCTATAATTTGGATTTAATGAAATGAAATTTATTGGAGATGAAAGAGGATTAAATCATCTTCCAAATTCAATTGGTTTGGTCTATTTTCATCCATGTTTGAATAAGTTACAAGCATTTTTGCAAAAACTACCTAAAACCCTACCTAGGGTTTCCAGTCACATAGAAAATGACATAAATTTTGTTTTTTCCAATGAAAAAGGATGAAATTTGGAATAAAAGTATGTATTGATGTCTATGAAAATCCCAAAAAATTTCAGATCATAATGTGCATGTGTGAAGAAGATCTCTTCACCATAGATTTTTAATTTTTCAGTGAAATAGTCCCAAAAATACACTAGGTTCATTGTTGTTTTGATTAATCTATACATTGATTATTAAGGGAAGGTTTAGGAATCATTATGAAATTATTTTAGAAGTATGAATATGCATGAGAATCCACAGTACAATTTGTTTCCTTTTTTTGGTGTCATTCCCTTGCATATACCTAGTGTCAATAAGCCTAATTTATCAGTTTATTGGTGTCCAACATGTGTTTGGAGATGTGCACGCTTGGAGACCTTCAAAATATGTTGATTCTAGTCTAGACAACTCACTTTACTCTCGTTCCATGTTTTCTTCAAACATTGAGTGCCTTTTAGTATTTCCCCACCTTTTGGCCTTGGGAAATCATTGTCTAGTATGAGCAAAAGTACATGATTGCAGCCCTAGTATTATAGTCCTATTTGAGAGTGTTAAGGAAGTTGTATTGAGTCCTTATTTCTCTACATCAAATTGGTATCCGAGCCCAAAGATCTGGGCAAGGAATTTTTGGGAGTTTATGTATTGTCTTTTTTTTTACAGGTTGAAGGAAGAACTTGGATACCAAAAGACTAGGCTAGGGGAAAAGAAAGGGGCCTAAGGTGAGGTATCATGAAGAAAAGAGGCAACATTGAGAATAAATAAGGTGAAAGAGACTTGCTTGCAAAAGGAGAATGGAAGAGTTGAGGAGAAAAGTCCATGGAGACTTGCAGAGTAAGGAGTTATCAAGCAAGAAACAAGTGATGAGAAGAGAGGGAAGTGAGATGAAGAAGAAAAATGAGAAGGAAAAAAAAATGTTCAGCAAGAGATAATGGAGTTGAGGCACACCTTGGAACAAATGAAAAAATTTCAAGAAAGAATGAATCTTGAGATGTAGCAGTGTCTTGAGAAATCAAACTAGGAAAATGGTTGGCATTGGCCAATAAGAAAGAAGCTAAAGTTTCCCATCAAGAAGATCATTCAAAAAAGAAGAAGGAAAAAGATGAAAGTAGCAAGTATAGATGAGTTGCAAGATATGTTGAAAGGAAGGGTGCTAGAAGCATCTGAAGAGACAAGCAAATCTTGTGTTTTTGAAACTAAGCCTTGTGTGAGTATGTGTTTGTAGGTAATGGCATGATGATAAAGAAGGAAAGACCCAATCAAAACCATATATGTTCCCTTGAAGAGGTTGAGGATGTGCATTCCAGTAAAGTTTTTCAAAATGGAGACATGAGGAACAATGAAAGAAAGCATGAGTTGATACAATCTCAGGAAATGAAGAATATGGATGAAGTAGGTTTTCCAAAGGTAGAAAAATAAAGTTATTGTATGTATTTGTGTAATTCCTATGGAGTTGAAACCCTTAAGGATGAAGGAAAGATAGGAGGAATTACTTTGAGTAAGGGAATACTTAATTCCATTCAAGATTTTCCTGAGGTTATTAGACCTTATCAAATAAGGAAAGAGTCTGATATGTAGTTTATAGTAGCAAGCAAAGGTCTCAAGTATGGTATAAAATTACTTGTCTTAACTCATGGAGGAGAAGGTCAAGGAGAATGGGGGGAGTAAGTACATTGAGTATCAAATCATGCAAGAAACCAAAGAAGAGGATGAAAAAGAAATGAAGACAATAGATTTACAAATTAAGATGATCACATATGAAGCACACATGGTGACAGGGGATGGACTTCAAGAAGACAAAGGGATAATAATGGAGAGTTCACCTAAAGGTGGCATCAGGGTAACCACACAAGCCAAATCCATACATGACAAGAAATTCAAAGAGAAAAAGGAACCTAAGATCTGGTTTCAAAATGAAGACATGACGGCCACACCTATTGCAGTCCTACACTCAAGTGGACTTGAGTTTTCTTCCCCTTGGGAGTATGGTGCAGGGGAACCCTCATGCATATGAGATCAATTTTTGAGTTTTTGTCTTGTTTGGTGTTTTTGGTATAATAAGGTCATTTGTGACCATTTGGGATCATTTTGATCCATTTTGGAATGTTATAGGTCCATTGGTCAAAAGTTGTAAACATTTGCAAAAAAGATGTAAAAGTTGTCATTATGAAAGTTGTCAAAAAGTGCAATAAAGTTACAACTCTAATTAGGAGGTTAGTTGTGGGTGGTTGGTAGTTGTAAATTGATGTGGAAATAATAAATACATGTTTTAAACAAGAATACAAATGTTGGAAAGGTTGGGAGGAGATTGGAATGAAGAAATTTCAATTTTTGCACTCTAAAAACTATATTTTTCTTACAAATTTGACTGTTCTTTTCATTTGTATAGGTTGTAATTTAAATTTAATGACCTGAAATTGATTGGAGATTATAGAGTATTGAATCACCTTCCAAATGAAATTTTTTTGTTAGATTTTCATCCACATTTGAATAAGTTACAAGCATTTTTGTAAATACTGCCTGAAACCCTGCCTAGGGTTTGCAGTCACATAGAAAATGGCATAAATTTTGTTTTATCCAATGAAAAGGATGAAATTTGGAATAAATGTTTGTATTGATGTCTATGAAAATACCAAAAAGTTTCAAATCATAATGTGCACGTGTGAAGGAGATCTCTTCACCAGAAATTTCTGATTTTCAGTGAAACAATCCCAAAAAGAAACTAGGTTAATTGTTGTTTTGATTAATCTATACATTGATTGTTAAGGGAAGGTTTAGGAATCATTATGAAATGATTTTAGAAGTATTCACAGTCTTGAGAATCCACAATAAAAGTTTTTTCCTTTGTTTGGTGTCAATCCCTTACATATACCTAGTGTCAATAAGCCTAATTTATCAGTTTATTGGTGTCAAACATGTGTTTGGAGATGTACATGCTTGGAGACCTTAAAAATATGTTGATGCTGGTATAGGAAACTCACTTTAACCTTGTTCCATGTTGTCTTCAAACATTGAGTGCCTTTTAGTATGCGGCCCCACCTTTTGGGCTTGGGAAATAATTGTTTAGTGTGAGAAAAAGTGCATGATTGCAACCCTAGTATTGAAGTCCTGTTTGAGAGTGTTAGGGAAGTTGTATTGAGTCCTTCTTTCTCTGCATCAATTTTTCTTCATCTCCATGTGTGCATGTGATGGATAAGTTAACCTAATAAAGGATCTCATTCTGGAAGTTTCTGGGCTTGATCTGTATAGACGACAACACAAGTGCACATACATCCTTGCAGTGTGCTACCGTCCAAGATCGATTTGGTGGGTTATTTAAAAAAAAACACCACAATAATGTTAAGCTCTCTCTTAGCTTTCTAACCATGCAATTTTTTGCAGTGTGTATTATTTTTTCTTCATTTGTCTGGGCTATTTGGTGGGCAAGAAATAGATGCATTTTTAGCAAAGAGAAACTGAACCTTGATCAGGTGTTGATATTATTGGAAAGATCAATATCAGAAACTATAAATGCATATGTGTATAAAGCTAAGCATGTTGGTTCACTTTTTATTGTTTGGGACTCAAAGGTGATGTCTTCATTGCCACTCTTATCTCTACCTTTCAAAGGAAATCTCCATCGGTTTGCTCATAAAGTAAACAAAGCTTTCATAGTTTGATTACCTGCTCCAGTTGGTATCTTTAAGTTGAATATAGATGGAGCCTCTAGGGGAAATCTAGGTTTATCTGGAGCAAGGGTGATTATAAGAGATCATAAAGGGTTAGTGTTATGTGCTAAATCTTTTAAGTTGTTATCTGGGACTAACAATGCAGTTGAGGCTCAAACACTTTTGCAAGGTTTGAAGTTAGTTCTTAGTTTTATGCTTCCCATGATCCAAGTAGAAGGAGATTCATTGATCTTAATAAATGCATGCATGGACTGTAAGATTCAAAATTGCAAGTTGGGGTATATTGTTAAATAGATTTGGTCCTTGCTTGATAAGATAGGTAATTATCAAATCTTGCACACATACAAAGAAGGAAATATGGTGGCAGATTTTTTGGCAAATTATGGGTGTGATCAAGTAGATAATGAAATCACTCATGTGGTTGAGCTGGGGAAAATTCATCCTATACTTGAAGACTTATTATCAAAAGAGGAAAGTTAAGTATTACTCCTAAAGCTCATTGTTGCAACTGTCAGACTTTATTATATGGCTCAATTATGTCGAATCTACTAAATAAAGTATATGCGAGGGCCATTTACATGATTGAAATAGTAAGAGTAGTGGTTGCCATCAAACATATGTTGAATTCATTTACATGTTTCAGTCAGGGAACTCACCAAGTTTGAATTCCAGGAGTAAATTCCAAGTGTTTAAAAATATTGACAGTTGTGAGGTTTAAGGGAGGCCAGTTGTGTTGTTTCAAGTCGACAAAACTTCACATGGTGCTAATGTATTAGGACATGTCAAACTGTGTCGGTTAGTACTAATGGCATTAGTCAAGTACAATGTGTATTAAGCCTGCATCATATCCTGATAATTTGAGGGAGTTAGTCTGTATAGTGTGGTACCATTGGTAGTATTGTCAAGTTTGTGGGAATTCTCTAGCATGCAGTTAAGCTCCAGGAGTTGCGTGTGAAATTTGTTGCAAAATGTGCCTTCCAGGTCTCAAAGTGAGGTGAACAAAATATGCTTCTCAGTATTCCTAAAGGCAGCCAAAATTTATGATGTAATCCTCATGATGTATGCACGAAACTTATTTTCTCTAACATTTTGTGTCTTGTGCAGGCTATAGGTGTCAAGATATATGATTTTGCACATTGTTTCAAAATGTGCAAACTGGGAGTGTGAATTAATCATGATTGGTACCATCTGCAATGAATTGATTAGGAAAATATAAAGGAGGCATATCTAAATTTAGACAAGTTTATGTAGCCATTCCGCTCTGCTAAGTGTGGGTTATAGTTTATACTTCACAATCCAATTAGCAGTTAGACATAGAATGCTAAGAAACAATTCCTTTGGTATGAGAGTACAATTTGATCAAGATTTAATAAGATACTCCATCAAAGGAATTTTTTAGTTTGGGCATGGGAAATAAATTAGAGAGAATGGTGCTCAAAATGTCACAAATGAAATTGTTGTCTAGGCGAGTGGCTTGGAGAATAGGGTGTATGTTTTCTTCAAATAGTTCCAATAGTGGTGAGCTTAGAACCCCTAAGCTTTTCTGTCTAGAGTGTAGGAGGAGGCAAATGGAGTTCTACCCATGAAACTATAGAGTTTTCATACCTGTTAATGATTAGGAGCTGCAGATATCAGAAGAATTTGGAGATGTTGAGCTGCAACTAGTGTTTAGAGATCATTGTTCAATCTTCATAAAGCATATAAAAAGGGTTGTTGGACTAGAAATTTTGGAGCTGAAAGAAAAAAGGTTAATCTATCCTTCTCAAATGTTATCCATTTTTATATCCAATCTTATGGACCTATTGCAAGATGTCAATTTGGTGGAGCTTGTCACAAGCAAAGTTGTAAATGAGGTTTATTTGAAAAATGGGATTCTTCACAAACCTGTCAAAGGTATGATTTCTGGAAAGGGCATGGATATGTAGGAGGGATTTTTCCTAGGAATTTCCTACTACATAGGATAGATTTCCAAAAATTATATATTGCAATTAACAAGACTCTTTCACTACATAATTCAAGCTACATGTTGAATGTTCTTAGAAATTATGCACGAGGGTTTTCTCCAAAATTTGTCAACAAAGTAAAAGAGAAAGCACATGCAATTTCGGTGCTTCTCACACATGATCATGAGCTACCTATGTCCATGTCTTTCCAAGCACAAGTGCATTTAGGTGTGAACAGTCTGCATCAGTCAGTGGGTGAACATGAAACTAAAGTGGAAAGCGGTCAAGGTTTTGTTCGGGAAATGACAGAGGTAAATGTGCAACCTGTGGGTGTTCAGTTTCAGTTGTTTGGAGTTCAAATCGCCAATGAATTCAATATTAATGAAGAGCCTCAGGATCATTTTCTGGAATGGGTTGTAGTGGAAGAGCAAGATGCTAATTTTCCGCATGTGGGTGCTCAAAATATTGGTGAGTCTTCTTCTAACATGACTCGGTTTGTGGGAATTTACAGTATGGAAGAGCATGGTGACAAAAATATTGGTGTTTTTATCAACAATTATTAGCAAGTATTTGGTGTGGAAGAAGAGCGACAAGTTGGTGTTCAAAATAATGGAGATTCTTCTTATAACATGGTTTAGTTTGCAGGTTATTGCAGTATGGAAGGGCATGGTAATCAAAATATTGGAGCCATTGCCAACACTTTTCAGCCTGTACCTATTGTGGAAGAAGAGCAACTTGATGGCATGACAGAAGAAGTTCAAGATGAAAATGACCAGTTAGTACCGATGGAGATTGAATTTATTTGAAATATAATAGTTCTTAGGTTGAAATATAAGGATTTTTGGCTTCAATTGATAATTGTGATCAAAAGTACTTAGAAAGTTCATCAGGTTATTTTGGCCTAAGTTTTTTGACTAGTTTGTAAAAATGTCTATAATAGTCAGTTCAAGACAATATGTCTTATGAAAAAGAACATAGTATCTATTGTAAATTTTATATATTATAATAAATATATATACATGCAATATTCCTTTTGCTTAAAAAAAAAAACTTTAATATTGTGTAGGCCATTAATCTTAAAGAACATTGAAATGTTCTATACCTTTTTTATTTTGCAGTTGTGGAAAAGAGGGACCTGTCACTACCATGATGTTCATCACCAACCAATAGCTTGACAACAATCCATTATTAGATAGATAATTTCTTTAGGTTACAAAAAAATTATAATGTGGCGTAAGGGATCTTTGTCTTATTTATTTCCATTAGCTCTCAAAACCTACCAAAAGTGAAAAGGAGAGGGCCCACCAAGATAACAACCTAGATTTCTCTAACCAATGACACAATGGAAAATAATTTCCAAACTAAACAAACTACTTGAGGTACAAAATTTAACCACACGGTAGGTCAATGCCTTGTTTTCTTTTCTTATATTTGCATGGACAATAGGGAACACTTAGTTGATGCAAATATTTTTCTCAATGTGAATAATTTCAAGTTTTTAGACAAATAAATTTAAAATGATACACCAACTATTTATCTTAGAGAAGATCAAATGGTTTTGAAGTTTAGTTCTTGTTCTTACATTTTTTAACAATACTTTGAAATTTCTAAAATAGTGCATCATCAATAAAATTTCTCAATCGGTTATGTCTCCTACAAAAGTAAACATGTAAAACTATCAAAGAAGAATAGAATGTGTGAACTTTTTTGAAGTCATGCTACAAACACATAAAATATAATATCATGAAGGAGGCCCAATTTGACCAAAATGAACACTTATAGCAAAGCTATATTGCGCACAAACATGTGACTCCTATATATTTAGAATAAACAATTAACTTTATTTTAATGTTTTTAGAAACTAATATTAATTTTAAAATAGATGTCAAATAAATGCTTTAAGACACAAAGAAAACTAGTATTATGTAATGGATTTAAAGAGTCTCCAAAAAATGATTCACATCAAAATTTTATAACACTTAGGGAATTTGTATTATCTATTGATACCATAAAGTGCTCTCTTAAAATTGGTTATGTAGATTAAGGAGAAACCATCATGGTTCCCTATTATTACATGTCTATTACTTAGAAAGAAAGCTAAAGATTGTTTGTATGAGAAGCTTAAATTCATGCTACACATTGTAATCTTTGGAGTGCATAAGTGTTTATACTTTGAAATTTTTAGTCTTTCTACTATTTTGATACAAATTTAGCATTCAAAGAAACATTCATTATTCTATATGAAATAAAATTTGTATTAATTTTTTATTGAATAATTCTAATAAATTATGAAAAATAATGCTAGTTATTTTTCACATATTGACTATTGTTTATTATAATAAAGGTTTCATCTGCCATTATTATGAATAATGTCAATATTCATTTCAAATAAAATAAGTAATCAAATTTTAAGTTTATTTTGTATTTGTTTAAAATATTGAACTCATTCTAAGAAATTTAAACTTATAAGTTTAAATTGGTATTTTTGAAATGTACTGAATTTAGAAAAGACACAAAATTTTACTTAAATGAGTCAAATCCAATCTAAAATCAATGTATTTTGAATGGAAATAGTTTATTCTATTGAATACTTACTTTGAATTTATAATTTTTATATCTATTTGATTTATCTTAATTGTATCTTTTAAATTTGGAATAAATTAAGGATTAGATGAAAATATTGCTTGGCAGGTATCAAGTTGTGCTTATCAATTTAATATTAACCATCTATTTATAAAAGAGTTAAATAATACATGTAAATGCAACTTACTAAAAATAATAATTCATTATTAAATGAAATATAATTGTAGTTTAAATTTCATTAAATGACATTGGTACAATTATCAAAAGTAAGTTTAAATATTTTAATCTTGATTAAATCTAATTTATATGAAAATATTGAGATTAGAATAGATCAAGTGTATTTGTTATGTAATTTAGTTTATTTGGAATGAACCTTATTTTTTGAAATGAGTTTTGGAAATCTAGACTAGTAATGTGTAACACCCCGTCGTGCGAACCCCAAAGGACAAATAAACAATGATTATAGCACAATTTTTTTTTTTTAAATTGACATAACATACATGTAATACACATTAAGACATGACATGAATTTTATTTAAGTAGATTCATTAACATATACATCCCTTGGGGTACACGAGGAGTCATTACGAGACTGAGATCCACACAACGACAATAAAGAATAAAATCCAAAGATACAATCCATAACAAAATAAACATTAAAAAATATAACACATACATGATAATCATTGATAAGAAACCATATGAGTACATAAATACAACATATGCATAAATAACTTAACACATGGAATAACAATTGCCACGGCCAATATTCACACCGAGTTAACATTACATTACAGTACAATGTTCTAGAGGTACAATGATACAAAAGTATTTCCAAACATAAATGGAAACCATACATAAGATAACATGATACAAATAAACAGATGAATACACAATATCATAACTAGCTCCAAGACAAATACAACTCTGGAGTCGCTGCAACAGCACCAATCTGCATCTCTCGATCCTCGACTGGGGACCCAATGGGGTGCTTAGCACGTTCCACCCGACCATGTGAGTCCGAAGACCCACCCCCCATGCTAGGAGCTAACAAGAAAGAGACCCCAACCAAGAACATCCGAAAAGGAAACCACAAGACTCAACAACATACAAAAGTATCATAAAACTCAAGGATTACAATGACATAATCAACAACATCCAAGAGGCAACATAATAACTTAAAGTCATAGATCCTACCACATAAATCAGAGCAATGACCAGTAACAAGTAATCAAAGGATGATTATAAAATACTTCCAAATCAAACTGAATTAATAAACATAATACAATTCCAAATTGCAATTAAAAAATACAATAACATCATATCACAGTACTATAAGAATACAAGATCGTAAATCAAATATAAATGAGATCATACAAGACCACAAAATATACTAAAGATGTATTAAAACAATATTCACAACTCAAAATAAATCCATATATCAACAATCTAAACCAACTCCCACAACCTACTTCCAGAGGAACACAATAAAGTAAAACACATGGGAAACTAGGGGAGAGTGTCATCGCATAGTCCTACATGGGCTGTCCTGTGCTCTTCCTCCCAACTGGAGGCGCCGGTCCCATCTATGGCTGTCCTGTGCTCTTCCTCCCAATTGGAGGTGCCGGTCCATAGGGTGACTCATGCGGAGCCGTAGACCTCTCGTGAAGACGAGGTCACGACCTTGCCAACCACGGCCTTCTCAGCCTTCCATTAGCCTACGGAAGCACTAATGAAGACGAGGCATCCATTTTATTAATCTTATAATGATATTACTACCCAACCCTCCTAAATTAATTATTAGGTTTTCACTTGTTTACTAACTCACTCGTGGGTTATCCTGTGCCCTTCCCCTTAAACGGGGTGCTGGCCCCCACGAGGAGCCACTCTCCCTAGAGACCCAACAACATAAAAACCAAGGGTTGTACCATCATAATTTGAACAAAGAATCACAACATAAGAGCATGCGAGGCATTACCCATCTCGCTAACAAGTACAAAATCAGAGTCTCAATAATTCTCGTACAACCCTTTCAAAATCTAGATACCAAAACACTTGCCACCTCAAGGGCACATAAGAGAAAGAACATCAACTGACAATCATCTCAAGCCTCTAGAAGCCAAAAGAATGAAAACCCACAAACAAGGGTAAAATGAAGCAACATGAGTATTTCTCCAATAATTCCAACACAAGGATAAAATTTCATCAAATATGCGAGTAGATCAGAAAAGCCATAAAAAAGGAAGATTCATCAAGACCCATCCGCAAATCAACAATGGTGTCACCTCAAATAGGGAACGCAAAAGAAAATCAACCTTTAAACAAAATCACTTAATAAAACCAAAAGCCACCAACTAGGTATTCCACGGGAGACCTCAATTTTCTCCTCACAAGAACCCCTTTATAGTGGTACGCAAATCACCTTCATAAAATCAACAACGTAGCAATGACAACAATAATTGCAAGGCCACAAGAACTATTTTCAATTCAAATATAATGAGTGGAAACATTGAAACAAGATCAACAACTCCATCCAGACTACATAATCAACTTTGATACAAAATAAATCAGAAATTCAAGAAGATCAACCATCCACAACTCATAAACCAAAACACGAGTTCCCAATTACATTGCAACAAAATTTAAATGACAAAGGATTCCTTGAATCAAAATTAATCTCCAACGGCATTCATACCAATACGGAAATGTCCAAAAATAATCCTTCAATAAAAGAGGTAAAAGCATGCAACCAGGCATCCAAGGGACCAAATTAAAGAACACCTTAAATACTCAATCACTCACAACTCCACCAAACATTCGCATAATAAAAAAAAAACAACCAAAAATTCAAACAAGAACAATATTTAATAGCCAATCAATTAACAACCAGAACTAAATGACTTTACAACTTACCCATCGGAAGTATTCAATTAACTAAAAGACTTATTCATAAAGAGCACTTACAAATCAACCATTAAATAAATATAAAGGAAGTCAATGTCCAAAAGATTAAAATCCCATTTCACCAATAAACTATCCAATTCGAGAATATCCTAATCAATTCCTAACCCTGCCCACACATTTAAATTTCCCTTTTCATTTATCAACATAATTGAAAACTACTTAATAATTGGGTAGTTAACTCATTATCATTTCATAACTACTTATGTTCAAAACATTATTTCCATTTTCCTTTCATCATACTAACTTAACACTCACTTCCAATGTGAAACCCATTTAAGACCAATTGTTCATACTTTAAAATGATAATAATGACAATACTCTAAATACTTAAACTACATAATAGAACTTACCACCTTAAAATCTTAAATCTATCTAAATAATTCACACACATAACTACCTTTTAAAACCACTACATATTCATAGATTTAAATTCTTTTTGAGGAGGGAATGAAGAAAGAGAATAGATCTTTTCTAGGAAACCAACATTTCTATCAGACTATAACTTCACAACATAAGGATAAAAAGATAACTTATTCAATTCTATATTAAATTTTATTTCCACCATATTCATATTTGAAATAAAACGATCAATGCTGGTACATATATATTCACAGATTGCCCTTATATTATCCTATCAAAGTTCACAATTTAACAAATTAATAGAAGTTCATTTCTATTTCCATATCTTCACTATAATAAAATTTTATTTATCTCATACTAGAAAGTGAAACTATCTGTTTACAGATAGAATTAATTAAATTACTATCACTGTAAAATTGTGACATACAATTATAATTGAATAAATCAATAAATCAATAAATAAATAAATATATATATATATTTATTTATTAATATTTATTAATGCATATTCACATATTATAAACAACACGAATTTCCATGTTACACAGTAAGCAGTTAATATTTATATGTTTATTTATTTTTATTTTTTTGGAAACGGACGGTCACCCAAAAGCCACGACATTGATGTCCGGCCACGGACAGTCCGTAGACTGCTGCGCGGTACCACTACCGGCTGGGTGGGGTGGTGGGTACGGCCGAGGCCGACCCACCACTCAACCAATATATAATTTTTTATTTTTTTTATTTTTTTTGTTTTATATAAAAAAAAACAAAACAATGGCCAGTCCGATGGCGAAATTCAAACTCTAATAAAAATAAATTTTCTCTCTATATTTATATATGTATATATATGTACGTATAAATATATATTACCTACCATAAAATTGTCTAGCTAAAAGCATCAAGTTCCCTGAAGAAAACCAACTGGGGCCACCTGGAGCATACATCTGAAATGGGGAGAGCTTGAACCACAATTTGATCAACTGAACATGACCAGCAAAGGACAACCATCTATGGGTCCAATGGTTAACCTTTGTCCGAAAATTTTCCAAAATATTCTGCCACAATTCCCTGGGCATCCTTTTAACAGAAATAGGAATTCCAAGATAGATCAAAGGGAGGGACCCAATCTGAAACCTCAAGATATTGGCAACCCTCCTCTGAATCAGACCAGGAGTATTGAAGAAGAAGATGGAGGATTTACCTTCATTAATCATTTGACTAGAGGCAGTTAGATAAACATCCAACACCGCACGCAAGTTTGTAGCCTCCCTAATTGTAGCCATACCCATCAAAGTAGTATTATCCACAAAATGCAAATGAGACTGTGGGAGAATATTACCACCCCAATGCCATCCCTGAATGAGACCCATCTCCACATTCCTTCTCAACAACCGACCCAAACCTTCAACAAAGAGAAAAAACAAATACGGAGATAACGAATCACCCTGACGCAATCCTCGGGAAGCTCCAAAAAGCTTTGAGGGCTCACCATTAATTAAAACGGAGAAGGAAACTGAAGTCACACAACTCATGACCCACCGAATCCATTCATCCCCAAAACCAAAAGCACCAAGAATCTTCCAAAGGAAGGACCATCGAACTCTGTCATATGCCTTTTCCATGTCCAACTTGATGAACATTGCCTTATCATTTGAATTAGCCATATAATGAATGGTCTCCATAGCAATAACCACCCCATCCAGAATTTGCCTACCCGCAACAAAACCACTCTGCTCCTCAGAGATTAACACTCTAAGCCAATTTTTCAGCCTATCCGCAATTACTTTAGAGATAATTTTGTAAATCACATTACAAAGAGAGATGGGTCTAAATTGGCTTAACTTGTTTGCTCCATCAGATTTGGGGATGAGGGCCAGGAAGGTGGAATTCAGAGCCTATAACATCTACTTATTCATCTGAGATTCCTAGACAACATCCAATAAGTCCAGCTTGATAATATCCCATAATTCTTGGAATAACTCCATCGGAAAGCCATCAGGGCCAAGAGCTTTCCCTTTCTTCATTTGGAACACCGTTCTCTCGAGCTCTTCTATCGAGATATCACCCATAAGACACTCATTCATCTCCATAGTAACCAAAGAAGGGATACAAGATAGAACTTGGGCCTCCTCCTCAGAAACCCCCTGCGAATCCTCCCTAAATAAGGTAACAAAGTACTGCACAACTTCACACGAAATATCCTTGAAAGAGGATAGATGCTCACCAATGTCATTCACCAGAACATAAATTAAATTCTCATGTCACTTGGCTTTGACCGAATTGAAGAAGGCCATATTTTTATCTCCCTCCTGAAGCCATTCAATCCTTTCCTTCTATTTCCAATAGATTTCCTCCCGCAATTGACACTCCTCCAGCACTTTCAACACCCTGGCCTCCTCTTGAAGTAAATTAGCAGTCACACCTTCCTCCCTGATCACTCTTGTAATTCTATCCAGCTCAGCCTGGGTAGCAGCCTTTGCATGGAAAATGTTCCCAAAGCACTGTCAATTCCAATGCTTAAGTTGATATTTTATACATTGCCGTACCATAAGCATTTACCCATTCTCCACCATTCAGCCACATAGTCATGAAGAGAGGGTTCACGAAGCTACATAATATGGAACTTAAAAGGGGGTGACCGAGGCACACTAACTGAAGAAACAACAAGCTTGATAGGCCAATGGTCAGACCCCCTCCAATCCAAAATTTTTGAACTAGACACCAACCCAAAAACAGGAAACCAAGAACTGGTCAACTCTTTCAGAAATGCAATTATCCCCAATCCTTCGATTGTTCCAGGTGAATAGACCATTATTAGGCTTGACATCAATTATTAGGCTTGACATCAACAAGATTCAAAGCAAAAATATTATCCTGAAGAAGCAGCGCAAAAGGCTCCAACCTTCCAATACCCCCGCTTCTCAGCCAACTCAGAAATAGCATTAAAGTCCCCAGCCATAATCCATGGATGAAAAGGCACCATACTCCGAACAAGTCTAATATGAGCCCATAGAATTTTATTTCCTTGAAACTCGATAGGCGCATAGATATTAGAGAGGAGGATAGACTCCCCAGTCTCAAAACAAGAAGCAATCATCGAGATAAAAGACTTGTTGGAAATCCACCAGAGAGGGCGGATCCTCTGAGGATTCCAAAGGCAAGCCACTCCACCCGCAGATCCTTGAGCACCAACACACTGACATTCACCACTGCCCCACAGCTTAGGGGATAAACCAAGCATGCATTCCACAGATAGCTTAGTCTCCTGCAGGAACAAAACATCAGGAGATTGACTTCTAACCAACTCACGAACAACCTTTTGTCTGGGGCCGTTGTTTAGGCCCCTTACATTCCATGAGAGTACAATCATTTCAAAGAGCTCCAGAAGTGTGAATCCAAAGTCTTAACCGACCCTGACTCCACCAAATTTTCCCCAACTAACTTAATCTTTTCCATATCCTTTTTCCTGCCAAGCTTTGAAGATTTCTCCCCCAACCCTTTTTGGATATCCTTTTGATGGAGACCCAAAAGAGAAGGAGAAGACCTGTTATTTTTCCTTGCATATGCTCCTGTATGCAAAGCCAAAGTAGGACCATCTCCCCCATCCTTCTTCATTTCCATAGTAAGAGCCGACACCACCTGGACATCCATTTTAAGGTCGGTCACCATTTGCATCGCTCCAGTAACTTGTGCATCCTGAGAATCCCCAAACAGAGAACCCTCCTGCCCAGAACACACAATACCTTGATCCAAATTCACCAAACCTGGGTTCACTTCTTGCTGACCAAGATCATCCAAAACCTCGAATCTGTTAAAAGAGTCTTCATCTTGTCTTTCCTTGAAGGTCCCCTTTTGACCTCAGTTTCTGTTACGATTCTTTACAGGTACAAATCCATTTGAACCATCCCCATCCCCAGGAATGGGATTCTTTCCCTTATCCTCCCTAGGTGGGTTGCGGGGAGGTTGAGAAATTGGAGGCTCCACATGCCTAGCCCTTGGACATCTTCGTTGCAAATGACCATATTCATGGCAAAGACGACATCAGAATGGAAGGGTTTCATAGTCCAACGACTGTACCCAAGACTAAGGACCCACAGACATGTCCAAAGAATCTGGTAATGGCTTACTTAGATCAATTTCCACACACATGCGAGCAAAAATTATCACCTTTTTAAACTGAGTCTCCTATGAAGAACCAACTGGCTTCCCGAGCATCGACCCGAACAAATGCAAAACATCATCCCGCTAGCATTCCATTGGAAACCACGGAAGCCGAACCCACACTGGGACACGAGTTAGAAGCTCCTCAGTAGGGTTAAAACCAACATGCCACGGTTTAAGAAACAAACCAACTTGATTATAGAAATAGGGGCCCCCTTTGAAAACCTTATTGTGATTCGCCATACAATCAAGGGTAACCATGAAATAATTGTTTTCCAGAAGCTTTATATCCATCTCACCCTTCGGCATCCAAGTCCATTAGGCCCAAGAATCCAAAAATTGCATCGATATCCGCATACCCAAAAACTTGCAATAAAAAGAGTGCCTCGAATAATATTCAATATCCTCCTCAACCATCTCCAATGGGATAACCAGTTTTGGCCTCTCCTTGCAACGTTTAAAGCATCCATTGATTTTCATGATCCGAGCTCCACTAGAAGAGCCCGCTCCATCTAGCCCCAGTTTTGGCAAGAACAAATTATTATTGAAGACTTTTGAAGCGTACAGAGGAGACTTCGCACCAATCGCTGAACGAAAATCCATAATAGGGTTAGCACCCAAGGTCTCCCCAGGCGACATAATACCCAGCTTACAGCGGGCATGCAAAGCCCCTGAGAAGAAAAAAAAAAGTCAAGACAAGGGTTTTGAAGACCCCACCCAATGCTCACCACTATCTGCTGGAAAAAAGAACAAGAAGCACCACCGATAGGAGGCCACCCAAAAGAAACCAAGCACCAAATGCCCGCTCCACACCACACACCCGTAGCTCCCAACAACACCCCACTCGTTGATTGACGCCAAGAAACTGCTCCACACACAGGCGTAGAAAGATAGCATCCTCATAGCAGCAAAAGCAATCCTCTCCTAGCGTGGGCACATACCCCCAAGCGTAGATCTAGGAAAAGAGCGAGCTTGAGGCTAGGGCCTGAGACACCTAGCTCGGCCGATTAATCTTGAGAGGAATGCCATCCTCCCTCTAGCTCTCTATTTATCCATTTGATAATGTAATATTTATGTAATTTTTGCCTTGGTAAATTATATTATTACATGTATATTTTTTAAAATAGATTTTATTGAAATATTAATTGTAGATACTTTTTTTTTAATATTTATTATAGATAGATTATAAATTTTATTGTGATATTTAATACACACTTGATAAACAAATATAAAATATGCATTGAGTGTACTCACATTTATTTAATAAGCTTTGAAAATCTTACCAATTATTAAATAAAATATGTAAAATAATACTTGTAAGTCAACAATGTAATTATATGATGATGTATGTAATAGTGCTCATGTCATTCAAGTCATTAATAGGTTTGAAATTTGATTCATGAATTAAATGCATTGCATTGCACATAATTTAGAAAAAAAAAAATCTTAATTTTTGCAATGACTGTTGACAACATGAACCAATAAAAAGAAAGATAAAGAATATTTTAACAATTTTAGAAATAGACAATTAAAAATAGACTATATAAAATTGTTGGTAAAGTTTTTAATTCTAAATGTTTATTGGTTGGATTGTCACTATCACTCAAAAAAATTGAATGTAGCGAATGCATTAGTATTTTGCCATAGGCAGAACTAAAAAAATTGTTAAATCATCTTAGCTATGGGAAGCTTAAATTGGCAGTCATTCAATTAAAAAAAGAGCCCACTAGTAGCTGCATTCCATGACAGTGAAAGGTGAATTGTCCTTGAAAGGTACTAGGATTGATAAAAGGGAGAACAAAAGGACATGGCATCTAGCATACAACATTAAACAACCCAAGATTATATTAAACAAAAATATCCTTCACCTCTATATATGCAGGGATTAGGGAGCTGGCTACGCAGCCTACAAAACAAAATGCCTATGCCATGGGTTGCCATGTCATTCCCACCTGCATTCCATAGGGACGGCTCCGTGCAATCCTGTAGCCGTCAGACTTTGTCAGAGTTGTACTATTGCTACCTTTGCAACTTTGTTAGGCGTTTTATTTAAAAAATAAAATATGTTAAGCTACATATGATTTTTCATCCGAAACTCCAACTCAAGTGTGTTTAACCATGGAGTTTCCTCAAGGTCAAGCAGTATCAGGATTTTTTGGGAGGTCACCCATCCCAATACTACTCCAACTCAAGTATGTTTCCAACTCAAACATACTTAACCATGGAACTCCAACTCAAGTGTGCTTAAAACTCCAACTCAAGCATGCTTAACCAATGAAATTTCACACTTGAGTCAGAGAGTATTGGGATGGGTAACCTTCCAAAAAGTCTTTATGCTTCGCCACTATAAACAAATGGAAAGCAGATCATTAAAGCCCTTATACTTCACCACTATAAACAAATGGAAAGTAGACCGTTAAAGTATTTATACTTCACCACTATAATCAAATGAGAAATAGACTAAATCATTAATTCTTATAACAAATAAATTCATACACAACTACTCATGAAATATAGATCAACTACTTTGACTGAAAACTACCCGTTATGAATATCATAATGCTTTTAACTACCAAATTAAGCAGAATGATAGACACCCTCGGTGTATCTGATCTAGTCCACCATTCTTATCTTGAAACAATCAAAATCGCATGACGGTAGCAGAATCTGTGGTTAAAATCGGTGTTGATGATGATGGATACCTTGGCCTTGTCTGCTTCCAGCGACACGTCCTATTCGTGAGGTACTTTAAACTTTTGTTGATTCCTTATCGTTTCATAAATGCCTCTTTTACAGAAGGGCCGCCCACAGACTTCTTTCAGACGACAAGGAAACATGCTAATTATGGAGCCCACCATATCTTGCATTTAATAACTCTCTACAGCCAAATTTGACAGAATGAAAGATACCCATATGTATATCTGATCTACTCTAAGTCTACCATTGTTATCTTGATGCGACAAAAGTGTATCTGATTAGTCCAGCATTTTTATATTGATGTTATAAGAAAACTATCAGAATTCCATGGAGGTGGCTGAATCAATGGATAAAATGGCCCTTTATTTTCGTTTTTCTCTCTGTTGTCATAATAGTGATGCCCTCCTGTCAATGTCGAAGAAATTTTGTTCATCTGGAGACGAACTCACTGCAGAGGTTTTCAACTTTGTATTGTTTCTTTTAAAGATTTTTTAAAATTCTGGTATGTTTTGGTAGGAATATTTAAAAAAAAAATCTTATTTACTGTTTTATAATTGATCAAATTGTACATTGGTGGACTTTAAGATGTTCTCTTTTACAATGGCTCTGTCTCAATGAAGATTGATAAACTTGAAACTTCAATAAAAAATATGGTAAATTATAATGTGGAAAAATTTGAGAGAGACAAATAATTTAATTCAAGTATTGATTTTTATTAGTTTTCAAAAGTTGTAAAGGATAATGAGAGAATGAAATTATCAATCTAAATTTTTTTAGTATCAAGTATTTGTTTTTACAAAGATTGTATCCCTTACAAACTCTTATTCACTTATGTCCTCCTCCTTACAAAACTCCCCCCTTCTTCTAATGTGAAGAGTTATAGGTCTCTCAACTACTCAACTTCAAACTTTTAAATTTCCACTCTCACACTCGCATCAAGGTATTGTCCCCTTGAACATCCCTCGCCATATTTCCATTATCACCACCCTCAAAATAAATTTTATTATCATAATTCAAATTCAAATTTGAGTCTTTTTCCTAATCTTTTGTTCTCCACACTTTCTTTACTTCTCTTGTTGAATTATTCTCTCTTTTTAAATTTATCACTCTCTAGCCACATTACTTACCCACCAACAAATGAAACATCTAATAGGGAGAATTTCATAATCCAACTCTTAATCCATGCTTAGGTATAATTGGCTTCAATTCTATTACATGCCATATGGTTTTTCTCAAAGCCATCATCACATAAAATCTAGCATAGGTCACTAATTCTTTTTCTTCCATGGAAGACAACCCAATCAAGTTCCCAATTTCTTTGAAAATACTACAAGTAAAAGAAGGTTGGATGTGATATGTATATATAAACTCAATTCACTTTAGAGGCTTTGCATATTTAACTTAGATTTCTTCCTAAATATTTTAACGATTTATTTTCAAAGACAATTATTTTTTATAATTTTGAGTTGTTTCATCATTTTTTTACTTTTGGAGCTCTATTTTGTGTAAAGTAAAATGTTTAGGGTCGTTTTACTATAATTTGATTTAAAATATAAAGACTTTTTGTAAGACTCTAACTATGTTATTATGTTAGGTGCATGGGTTTTGGGGTCAAATATAAAATACAAGAAAACAAAATGTTTCAACTCAACAAATATGATTAAAAATATATTTCTAAATAATATTTGTATGTATGAATTGTGTAATCTTTCAAAGTAATGAGATTGTATAAGTTGTTTTAATATTCAATGATTATTTATTTTTAGTGTTGTGCTAATTATTTTTCACTTTAAAGATCTACACAAAACATGGCTAGTCAACAAACATAGAATCACCACACTAGCCTATCACTTACATGAAAAAGACCTAAGTACTCGCTCAAAGCACAACCCCCAAAAAATCTCATAGGTCATACTAACAAGCATAGACATATGGCAATGGGAAAGAAAAGTGTAATAACTTAACAAGAATTTAATAAGACTTCTTTAAAAAAGTAAAGAAATCTATAGAAAAAATAAAAAACTAAAACTACGTAATTGATTTAACACAAAATTATCGTAATAAAACAATACAAACTAAAACATTCAAATGTATTCATATTTTTTACATCAAATTAAACTTTTAAAGAAATATTTTTTTTTAAATGAAATGTTTGTGTCTTACTTGAAAATAATATCATAATTTTTGTTATGTTTCCATAATGTACCTTCCATACCCTAATACATAATTTAATTTTGAATATTTTTATATTTAAAAAAGGGGAAAAAATGGTACATACTTCATTAATGAATGATGTCCTATTTTGAATCAACAAGATAATGTCATCCAAAGAAAAAATAACCATACATATGACCTAAGATTAATTAATGTAGAGCCCAAAAAGTCTAGGTTAGAGTGCAAAGTGTTAAATAACACCTATGATATTATGATTAAAATCTCAAGAGGATGTCCCATTTCCCATAGTCAAAGACTAGGAAAGTTCCAAAAAAAATAAAAAATAAAAAATAAATGTCTTTTGTAACGAGGCAAGGATTGAGAATGGTGTTCTCTCTCTCCCCAATTAGTCATTCCTACAAGAAGGATGTAAGGGAGAAAAACTTTAAAGCAAAATACGATTGGCCAATGTAAATCATAAAGGAACAAATGCCGACATAGTGGAATAAAGAGAACCTCTCATATGGATGAAACTACACATTAACTAGGAATGGCACTGGGGAAGGGACAATCATGCCATTAATATAGTATGGTGTCCCATCCATTCCCATTCAGAGATTTTCAGATGGGAGGACAAAAAGGGGAAAAAATATGGAGTATGGATGTCCATCAACACATGAGGAGAGGGAAATTTCATTAGTAGAAAAGAGAGGTGAAAATCCATACTATACAACCTTTGACTATCATTCTTTCTTGCCCTAAAATGAGAGCTTGCGAACAGGTTATGGCATCCATAAAAAAAAGGATAGAGGACTTTTGTGAGAGAAATAAGAGGGTGTGCAGGCACATAGAGAAGAAATAATTGAGGTAAACTCTCAAGGTCACAACTATATCCTAACAAAGGATTCTATAAGTATTTAAAGAAAATAGAAATGCTATTTCATCATGACAAGGACTGCAAGCCTTTTTTTCCTTTATCCCCTCCAAGAAAAACTACATGTTTAAAAAAAGCTATGTATAGTTTTCATTTTGGTGTTGGTTATCTTTCTCCCCTCTCCATACCCTTCTCCTTCCCATTGATGAATTTCATACATATCCTTTTCAAGAATATGAAGCTCTTATTCTATTTAAGTCGCTTTCAATTACTTCAAAAGATTATTTAAGTTTGGGGACAAAATGGGACAAGCTACCACACCCTGTGGGGTGAAATTCATGAGACAAGCACATGGTTGCATGTTATTTCAAAGGAAAGGATTGGGTTGCTATATATTAGTCTTTATGAGAGTGAGAATTCATCATATGATGAATTGATTTTGAATGGGAGAAGTTGATATGTGACATCACCTAGAGTGATTGTTGGTGATAGTCTACTTTATAGAGGTATTAAATTTTAGCATCAATGTGGTCTATTTTCTTATGGAACTAGAAATGAAGACCATGAAGTATGTGAGTAAAAGGAAAAATATTGCTATGACTTTCCTTGTGGTCTAAGAACGTATTACTATAAATTTAGACTAGATCACTATTTTTGGAATAGTGTTGCCTATTTATGGTTGCATATTATTTTCTAAAAAACCATCAATTTTATTTTAGGGATCTCTCCAGGTGTGAGTTTTGTTGAATTCATTATAATCCCAAATGGTTAGATTTTTCTATGAAAAATCTAAAATGTATGATAGATGTAATTTATCTTTAAGATACAATTAGTTACATTTGTTGATAACATGAATAGTTTTGACTCGACATCAACTTGTGGCATTTACTCAAGTTTGTAAGATTTCCCTTGTAACTCATGAACTAATTGCAAACTATCAACTATGTCATTTTGTCAATAATATGTATGCGCTACATGTTATTGCATTTTACTTTCAAGTATGTTGTCAACAAGCTCGTGTCTAGTTGGATCTTTGTTTTGGTGATTAATTACTGATGGGGTAGTTAGAGCTACTCCTACAAATGGTAGTGTCAAGTATTATTTAATTTTTTAAAATGTTGACTCCCTATATGGGATGCATTATTCTTTTCTATTAATTGTCACATGAATAATTATAATCATTATTTCTCATTGTATGATTAATATTTATCTATGAAATATTTCCATAATAATTGTTGTAGGTGGGTCAATGATTTAACAATATCCTGTTGAAGTTTTTTTTTGTTGGATTAAATATTTCAAAAGGTTTTGAGTTACAAGTTTTATTCCTAGTCAAAATCTTGCACTTGACACATGTTGAAATCATGTCAATTTCTAGTAAAAGGGAAGTGTGAGAATGTTAATTACCAAATGAAGTATGTAAATAGACCTAAAAATTATGTTTTTCCATTTATTCAAAACCATGCCATATTTCATGATTATGGGCCAGTCCTTTAGGGTTAAAATTATTTCCATTTCCCAAGTGTTTGGACCTTTTAATAGAGAAAAGTGGAAGGTAATGCATATTCTTACCTTAAGTTCTTACATGGAATAAGGTGGAATGGAGTTTTATGTTGAATCGATAGTTGTATCAACCTCATTATATTATGTTCTAGGAATAATACTTAAAACTATATTTGGTTTACAATTACATTATAATGTTGGGAAGAATGACTTCATTAAGTGGTATTAGAACAACATAGTAGTAAACATATTTTAATGTTACAAATTGATAGTCTTGGAAATCCAACTCAAACTTTTGGATAAAAGATTTATATGACTACATGATGTCTATTCACCTCTTAACAATAAGAACCCTAATATGAGAACCTATTTGTATGTTCCTTTAGAGATAATTATAAGGAAAAATACTTGGGACTTTGATCTTATTTGGAATTAGGTATGTAGGAAATCCTTGAGTGAAGGATGCCTCTATGACCCAAGTCCCTAGGAGAGGGTTTAGGGGATAACTCCAAGGTTTGGGGTTGTTAGAAAAACTTGTTTGACCTTCCTTCTTCAATATGCTTCAGTCTAAGGATAAAATTTACATTAGATGGATATGAATTCAATTTAAATAAAATTAATAACTCATATCTAATAATGATTTAAATTTAGGCTAATATGATCTAATGGGGTGAACCATGGGTATTCTTATTGGCTACTAATTTTCTACTTGTAATATATATGTGTTTGATTTTTAGTTGAGCTTGGGATGACATTCCTTTGTATTGTCTATGTCATCTATAGTTGGTATGACCTTCCTTAGGGTTGTCTTTTTATCTATCTAATAAAGAATGTGTTTCGAGATAGTATGTTTTGGATAACAATTTGAATTAAGTGAATAGATTTATTTATGATTATGTGTTTACTAGAGGCCAACTCATGTGGGTTCAATATGGCTCTTATGTGATAAAATTAGACTCCAAACCTATAGGAATCTATGTATAGGTTCATGAATCACTTGATTGTGATATACACATCTAGGTCTATTTGTGATGAAGGGCACTCCCCTTACAATCTAAAACTCACAAAAACAATAGATAATGGCACAAACAAAATGCAAGAAGGAAAGAAAATATTTTCTATTATCACTGAAATGAAAATGAAATTACAACATTATATTTGCTATCACATGTGCTTTCTGATTACATAAATTTGCAAATCTGCAAATTGGAGTACAACTTTGTGGGGTCATAACTTTTGATTTGACCGTTGGATTTTATATTATAATTTACCTTTTTGGAAAGCTCTCAAGAAATATTTTGCTAAAAATTAGGGCCTAAGGGTTAGCTACTTTTGTTTTCCACCAATTTTTAGGCCCATCCAGAGCCTCTAAGTGCCTCAAAATTGACCCCAAAGATTTCACTAGGATTTTCAAAAATGAAAATTTTACTCTCAAATGAAAAATGGTATTTAAGTGATTTCTTCGCCATTGGCTTCAATTTACCATTCTGGAGGTCTGTGTAAGATTTCATATCCAACTGTGCATAAATGCAAACTTACTAAAATAGTAACCCTGCCAAATTTAGCCCTTATTAAAAAGAACAACATTTTTTTTTTGGGTGATGCAAGATTACTCTTACACCCTAGATGCTCCTGCATCAATTTGACCAATACTTGTAAATTTCCCCTTTGGTTTCTAGGTTATGTGCACATGCCTATAATATCCTCACATGTCAAAATTGAGTCTAGTACTAGAGTGGTTAGTTGGTTGGAACCATTATCATGGGGGTGACTAATGCTTAGAGTTATATGTCATATGTTGAGGATTAGGTTTCTTTCAATAGTATCATGGAGGTGATGATTCTAGGATCTATTCATGTTATGATATAGGAGTGCAATTAGTTGGATATAACCAATGTTGTGTAGGTGATGAATTCCTAGAGCTATCTTCTCTACCTTTGGGTCTATTTGACTATCACTAGTAGTATAACGCCCCACTGCTCAAACCCCAAAGGAACAAATAAACACGCAACATTTTTTTTTTTTTAAAGAACATAAGATTGTATTTAAGTATTCCAATATAACAATGTTCCAAGTTACACAACTAAATCCCTTGGGGTACACGAGGTGACATTACTACACTAACCCATAACAAAGATAATAGATTAAACAATAATTAAACAATTACGTAAAACCATTCATTCTCACATCACCATTTAAAACATCCATTCACAATAACCACATTAATAACAGTAATCCATATTAAACCATATATACCAAACACAAATGAATTAATCATAAGGATAATAAATATATATGTATCCCGTAGATACAACATAACATAATTAGCAATTACAAATCATAGTTCTCGAGTGATTACATGGCTTGAATATACATTACATCAACATGATAGTACTTACAACACGAAGAACATATAAACAAATTACATCAAGATCCTCCCAACACACGTGGGAGTCGATACAACAATAAATAAATTACATCTGAAGCATGAAAATGCATCTGGTACATAAGAACACTGGATCAATAGCATCTGTCAAAACCTTGCAATAAAAGAAACAACTGGAACCAAAGGGAACCCAACAAGGTGCGAAGCACGTTCCACCCAATCACCCCCGTGCTGGGAGTTAACAAGGAAGGATCCTTGACCAAGCATGTCTAACAATAACCAAGACTAACTCCATAAAAAATAACATAATAACACTAGACAACGCTGAAGACTAAACAACGACAAATCACCAAATGACATAACAATGGACCACTTTCAAACCATAACATTAAATCACTTTACAGATGATACAATAGTAACTCATGAAAAACACATCATCATTAAATCTCAAGGCATAATATCAAAGGACTACTTCCAACAATATCCAATGACAAATCAATAAACCACTTCCAGAGGACTTTAATAAAATAACACAAATAGAATGTTAGAGGAGAGTGTCATCACACGGCTTAACATGAATTATTCAGACAACCTATCACAAGGTGCCGCCTCCATCTCTACATGGATTATCCAGACAACCAAGTTCAAGGTGCCGCCTCCATCTATGGTTCTCTTGATAGCCTATCTCAAGGCGCCGCTCCATAGGATTACTCATGCAGAATCGTTAACCTTTCATGAAGACAAGGCAACGATCTTGCCAACCACGGCCTTCTCGGTCTCCTTTAGTCTGTGATAACACTAACAGGTAGACGAGGCATCACAATTATCTTATTAGTGTTTAAATCCCACCCATGGTTAATTACTTAGGTTATCACTGATTAATCTAACTCTATGTGGGTTACCCTGATAGCCCCTTTGTGCACCAGCCCCCACTAGAGCCACTCTCTCTAGACGCTCAAACACAAAATACCCAACACAAAAAGGATTGTATCACAAGAAATACTGAACCAATCAAATGGATTCACTGCGAGGCATAACCATCTCGCTATAACATATGAAACATAACCTCAAACGGTACAATCCAAAAGCAAACTAAATCATAACCATGGTCAGAACATAGACCAAGCATCAAAATACGAGATCACAACTAACATCAGAATCACCTCCTCTAGAAGCCCTTAACAATAACTTAAGCTCCTACAAAAGATCAAATAAATCTAGGGTATTCCCATACGACACAAATAACAATGACGAGAATACCAATTTCGTTTAATCAACACTATATTAAACATTTCCAATACATCAAAATTCCAACAATTAAATAAAACAATCACACAAGAAAACCCCATTTTATTTAAAACACAATTTATTTCTAATTAGTACAATACACTTCAGCATTACAAATTTATATAATTTCACCATATCCTCAACATACAGAATTATCACTACTCAAATATATATATATATATATATATATATATTTACCCTCTTTCACATATATACATATATATAAATATATACATAAAATATATGTATATATATATATCTATATATATTAAACATATATTTTAAAACTCATTAAGAAGATTAACAATTGATTCACACACACACACACACACATATATACCACATGTAAACTAAATCAAATTTTAATACCATAAGAAATCGCATTAGAAGAAAAACGAATTTAAAAGAAAAACCATGTACACGGGTACCACGCAGCAGAGGTACTGCGTACCTCCCAAAGGGAGGCCGCAACACCCCCACTAGGCGTGGTACTACGTACCACCCTGTGGTGGCCACAACCCCCATAGGCGGTGGTACTACGTACCACCCTGTGGTGGCCGCAGCCCCCACAGTGGGGCCGTGGGTGGTACGGCCTCGACCGACCCCCACCCCCACAAAAAAAATAAAATTAATAAATACTTTCTTTTCTATATTTTTTTTTTTATTTATATATATATTTTTAATACAATTTCGTATTAAAGCGACCTCGAAATTAACAATTTCAAAATATTCTGTGCATGAAATTTCATGCATCATATATATAAAATTTATTCTTTTCATATAAAATGAAATCACATTGTACACGACTTAAATATATACATTTAAATAATTTAATCAGAAAAATAACATATATATGTATATTTAATTTCTGTATAATATATAATCAGAAAATTCAGAGCAACAAGCTAACAATAGATTTTTCCATAAAATCAACATAGATCTAACATGCAAATTCGATCTTCAATCAGAAACGATTTTTCTACAAAAAGGTTCTACTAAAGTTTTCTACAGAAGATTCAAGGGTTTTAATACAAACAAGTTTTAAAATCACAGAACTTCTTTCAATGAATTTCTTTTAAGCACAGTAAGCTAGATTGTGTTTATAAAACAATAAAATAATAATAACTAACAGAAGAAAACTTGGAGTCCTTCGTTCGATGAAGAAACCCTTCTATAGCCTCCTTTTGATTTCCTCCTGCAGCTCTCTTTTCGAATCTAACTTTTTCTTCAAACAATTATTTTACCTAGAAGCACAGACAAAGCTATTTTTCTTTTCTTTTCTTTTTACAGACCAAAACAACAGACCAATCTTTTGTGTCCCAATAACTCCCTCAAAATAATAATAAATAAAAATCAATAAAGCTCTTCAGTTTTCTTTTCTCAAAAATCCTCTTTTCTTATTGGTCCTTTTTCCAGCTTTTAAAACACACACTTATCTACAATTTTAAATAAAATAATTTCTTTTCTCAAGACATTATCCACACAAGATTTTCTAATTTATTATTAATAAAAAGATAATATTTAATTATCCTCATCAATATTCATTTAAAATAATTATTTACACTTTTAATTAATTAAATCACTTTTTAATTTACAATATTTATAAATTTAACATTTTACCAACTCACAATTAAATGAAGTAACAAGACAATATTAATTAATTATCTTATAAAATAAGATTAATTAAATAAACACTAATCATAAATAAAATAAATACTCAACAATCACACTACACAACGACAATGAAAAAAACCTCAGTCATGACACAACCACTCATAACAGAATGACAGACTTGGGACGAGGATACTTCCAAATCAACTCCCTTTTTCAACATTTTACCCGTTGGGTTAATTTTAATGCTCGCCCTGTCCTGCCGAAGCAGGTGGAATCGAGACTTATTCCTGCAATTCCTGCATCGAAATAAACATCAAGTAACACATGTATATATATAATCGAAAATATCACATCATGAGAAGGAATTGCAGCATAGCAGAGCACTCGTAAATGAGTGGTGGTACACTATCCTCTCACCAAAGCTATCCTAACAATTACAATATCAAATATGAAATAACATTCTTAAATTAACTAATCACATCATAACTAATTATTAAACCATTGCATTATAAGGTACTACTAAAACCAAATTAAACATCATAGAATCACAAAATCGACATATATAACATTAGTGAAAAGTCATTGAATAAGCAAATAATCCAAACAACACACAGAGTATCATAAATCAGCATAATAATGTCAAATGTAGCAATCAACTAAACTACGCATCCGCACATACCAGGTCAGTGAATTAATCACCATCACAAACCAGTATCACACTAACATATAAAAGTAACAAATAGTAGTAAATAGTATCAGCAACATGGGGGTATTACAAGTAGCATAGAGGTGATTGATGATAATGGATACCTATGTTGTGAATGGGTTAGTTAACATATCATCAATGTGAGGTAGTGCTATATTTCTGATACTACCCTTTCTAGGTTGGAAAAACTTATCGTTGGTGGACTAGCGGTAATAGACATCAAAATCCAACAACTTGATGGTTCTACATTCTATGAAAATATTATTAATGGCCTTATGTAATGTGTTTTATTACACTTACTCCCTATCTAGTGATGATCACAAGTAGTGTAACATGATTTTCATCATCATGATTAGTGCAGAGGAATGGAGAAAAGGATGGAACCCACAATGTAGTATGGGATGCACTAACATGTTTCAATCACTCACTACGTATATGTTATTCACTCATTGTGTACTTATGTAAATGGTCTTGAGCATTGTGCACATTGTTATACTTATGCCCTTGCCAATGATGACATTAAGTAGTATGAGAAGCTTAATTGTCATAGTAGATGATGGTGGATTAGGAAATGGATGGAACCCACAATGTAGTATAAGATGCACCAACATTCATTTTCTAGTTGAGATCTACTCACAGGCTTATGTGATTGTGAACCAAGTAGTGGATGATACATGTGTAGACACCTAAAAATGGTTAATGCATTTCTTCTAATTCAACATCATTTCTTGTCATCATCCCTCATCAACCCCTTCATCACTATTAATTAAATATTTTTTAATTATTTAATTAAGCTAACACATTTCCCTCTAATTAAATAATTGTTAAATATATAATTATTTCACCATTTTCACTCATCCTTTTAATTATTTAATTAATTAATCATTTTTCCTCAACCACTTAAATTAAATAATTTTTAATTATTTCCAATTATTTCTTCTATTCACATTTTAATTAATAATTATTTCTTCCATTCACATTAATGCATTCTTCTCATCCAACATAATTAAATTAATTATCTAATTATTCCTCTAAAATTAAATAAATTATTTAATTTATTTAGTTTGACTTTGCACATTCAAAAAAATAATTATTTTATTTATTTCTTAAATATATCATTCCATTTTATTCCTATGAATATGAAATTCACCATGCTCCCTTCAAGTTTTTGGTTTTTGGCTAAGTATTGGCCCATGGATTCAAATAAATTCATTGGCCCCCTTTTGGTTATCATCACGGCCTCTGCCACGTGTCCACTTATCGCTTTCCGAAGGATTTTTCGCCTTGCTCATCTATCGGCCCCTGATATGCTCCCACGTGTCTTCACCATAGGTCGTTTTGATTTACTTCCTATCAATTCCTCATCGGCCCCTAACTGTGTGCCACATAGCTCCCATTCGTAAAAAGGTTCGGCGGATCCCACAAGCGACGTCTATCAAATATTATTGATACGTGTCATCCCTGCGCACGTTTTCTACAAAGAAAGGGTAAATCGATCGCGGGCAGCGATATGCTGCCATGTGTCTCTTTGGCCCACACCTCTTCAATGCAGGGGATGTAGTGGAAAAAAGGCTGCAATATGCTACCACGTGTTCTAACCACCTATCCAAAGAGGTGACACTTGTTTGCACGAGACTTTGCTTGACCACTTCTAGGGGATGCACCTAAATGGAGGGCGACCAAATGTTGTGTCTTGAATATTTTTTGTTACAACGACCAGGGGAAATCATTGCCTTGACATCATTGCTAAGATTTTGAATCTTTTTAGTTGTTGCTCGCTAGGAGGTGGAAGGATTGCTATAGATACTGCTCTTTGCTTCAGAGGAAGGATTGAACGGTTCTGAAGGTTCCAATGTTCAAAGTTACAAGTTTGGAGATTACATGCTTTTTCACCAGTTTTTAGAATTACAAGATTTTTGGAGAGACCAGACCTTTGTATTGTTTAGATTATTGCAAGAACTCACAAACTGTGCCATTGTTCAGCGTCTCTATTTCTTATGCTATTGAAAAACTTTATGCTGTCCCATTATTGTTTGAGTGGTTTATTTGTTGTACTTCTATAATTTGAATACAAGTTTGCTAGTTTAGATTGTGTCTTTCGACTCTTCTTTTTAGTAAATGGGCGTGATTATTATTTTATTTCATTGAATGAGTTGTTGATGCTGCAATCTTTAATTTATGTTATTCTAGGATATGGTAAATTACTAAGCAAGCCCTTAGATCATATCCAAAAAGATAGGTTTATTGTGCCTTTCATCTAAATTCTAGTGCATCACCTTAGTTAGATCTTTTATTTTTATATATGCTTCCTTTTCCCATTCAAAAACCCCATTAACAAAATAAGCTAGCTTCTTTAAAAATATGAAGGTCACTCAGTTTAGTGCAATAGGTCCCCCATAAACTGAGTTTCCCACAAAGGGTTGTTACTTTGCCAATTTTTGGCATCAACAATTTTTCTTTTTCCTGGCACGCCCGGTGGGACTGAGCTTAAGTGAATCAAATTTTCAGAAGGGTGTATGAGTCATCGGCCTGTTACTAGGTCCCAAACAATAAATAGTCCTGGTTTGTTAGTACCACCATTAGGGACAATACAACCCACGACCCAATTAGTGAATGTTCCACTTCCTCCTCCCTTTCCACTAGCCATGTTGCCTGCTGCTAATAGAAATTATGTGGCATGGGACACCGAAAGCTCAATTGTTGCACCAGTAGTGCCTGTCGTTTGGGCTGCTATCATGGTTTCCACCCTAAAGGCTATACCTAAATTCACTAGAGATGGCTCAATAACATTGTCCAAACATTTGTAAGATGTTGCAGACGTATGTCTGGCACATGGGATTATAGCCCAAAATGTGGCATTAAGGTTGCTTGCCACCTCTTTTAGGGGCAGGGCACTGGATAGGTACCACACATTGTCAAAAAATTTTGTCAGTACTTGGGATGAGCTTGGAGATCCTTTTTACTAAATATTTTCAAACGAAGGAGATCGATCATCGCTATATTATCAGCTCTTGGTCATAAAGCAAGCCCTGCACGAAGCCATCGCTGAATTCAATGCTCAGTTCCATACAAGCCGGTAGAGGATTCAAGTTGATATCCGCCCGCCGCCCGATCTGGAATTCATGTTCTACTTGAAGTCTATCAATCCTGACATTTCAATGATGATCTAGTCTCTTGCCAGAACCACACTACTGGCCACATATAGCATCGTTGTTAAAGTAGAGAACAATTTGATAGACGCCAGGAAGTTGCCACCTTGGCCCATCATCCCCATATTTCCAAAAGTATCGGTGCCTGCTTAGGAGATTCCTTCTACCAGTGCACCAGCTCCTCCTCAATCCATGTACGTGTATCTGAGCACGTAGCAGAATGTCACCTCGACATCTGGCTCTTCAAAGGAAGAGATGGGCAAGTTCAAGGAGATGTTGCAGACTATTTTCAATGAGATAACTGTTATCAAGTGCAACCAGGTCATACCTTTGAATCTTGCTTACCAAAATTATCAAGGAGGAATGTCCTCTTACCAACAAAACCAATTCCAAGGAGGCCAATTCACAGGCCCAAACAACAAATCAAATGGTACCGATACCCACTCCGCTGTAGAGCGCTAATCTAAGTTCGATCAAAGAGATGATCACGAGATAAAACAATTTAGTGGATGACAACAATCCCTGGTGCTTCCCTTGTGGCGATTCACATATGCCCTAAAATTTCCCATGTGGAAACCTACAACAAAAGGTGGCGGAGTAGTGCAGCCAAGCCACAAATTTAGATCCCGAAAGCTATGTGTACACCTCTTCGCAGATGCATAACGCGGTGCTTACCGCACAAATGCAAGGGATGTCACTAGAGCAAGAAGCAGACATCGCTCCCGACCATGCACTCTTCTCATGGATGGAGGAAGAAGAAGCAGTGTTTGCAAATGATGCATCCACATCTAAAACACCACAGGTACAATCCGACTACAACACTCACTCGAAGAGGAGATTTACAGGTGAACCAGTTGTCCTGCAACTAGTCAGTTCGCAACCTAAAGGTACTCCTGACGAAATGCCTAGTACCTCCACAACATTGCCGCAATTCTTACCGTGAAAGGAAATTTTTATAACAAGAGCTAAGGGGAAGAATCCTCCGAATCCTCCACCATTCAATGTGGTGGAAAAATTGAAGAAATCCACCACTAATGTGTCTTTGTGGGACATTCTAGCTATCTCGGAATAGAAGACGCTACTACAGAAGGCTCTCTGGGAAGATGTAAGTGCAACAACAATGGAGAAGTTTCCCAAAACAAGGGTTGTTGATCAACCATCTTCGGCCAAAGTTATTACAAATAGCACAACGGAAGCCCCTTCTGAAGCAAGAGATAATTTTAAGCCTCAACCCTTCTTAACTCTCATTATAGGGGAGAAACTATTACACAATGCCATGATTGATTTTGGTGCTAGCACCACAGTTATGCCTAAACAAATAGTTGAAGCTTTAGGGCTCAACTATGAACCCTTAAAAGGAGGAGTGATGCAACTTGATGGAAATAGAGTCGAAACTGTAGGCATCATCAAAGCACCTCTTGACCCTATTCACTTGCCCTAGTATCACAGTGTCACAAGACACTATGATTATAGGTGTTCTCCCCATGTTCGACCTCTATCTATCCCAAGAATTTACTTCAAAGGTGGGAAGATATATATCCCTGGACTAGTCACATTTAATCCTTAGAACCAAGCATGGTGCAAAGATGAAGATAGAATTTGAAACTTTACATTCAAAACATACAACTGATGAAGCCATGATCAATTTTGAAGCTGCACATACCTCTATCACCAAGCAAGAAATGTATTGCGCTGAGCTACTAGAAGATGAAAAAGTGATGGAAGACTGGAATGATCAAGAAGATGTTCTCTTAAGTGAACATATAGATGTCGACCCCTTCAACAACTACCATGCTACTGGGTTGGGCACCTATGTCATCTACGATGAAGATCAAGTGCTCCCGAAGGTTGTTAAAGAATTTGAAGGCAGTCAAGCCTCAAAACTATGGACGTTGCACTTTGATGGAGCAAGATGTTGGTATGTGGCGACTGATCATGCTATACCGTATAGCCCATGGTATACTGTACACCCCGGCCCCCCGTCCTCGCTGGGATTTGGGGCCGTGCCGGGCCCTGGGCGGGGGTTCGGGGGCGTAGCCCTCGAGAAAATTTTTTTTGCCATTTTTTTCGCGTTGTCAGCAAAAAAGGAAAAATCTCCGAAAAAGAAAGAAAACCGACTTTGTAAAACCCTAATTCAGGAAGCTTCTAAAAGCTTGTTAAAAGGGGTTGGAATGGGGGTTACAGTATGAAAAAATGCGATTATTCGCAAGATTGTAATAGGTTTTGCACTGGATAATAAAAGTATTGGATGGCTGCGGTTTGGTGGATGTAGCCCAGATTGGATGAACCACGTTAAATTCTCTGTGTTATGATTTATTCTTTGTATGTTTTAGTTTCTCTGTTTATTATTTAAATCTGCATTTAATTGTTAGATATCTGCCATGTCTAACCCTAACAGAAGATGCAAGAACGATGCAAGGGTTGGGGTATGTTTAAAATCCCCATAGAATGAAATGACTCTGAGGTCTTCTCGCTTCCATTTCACTTGCTTGAACAATGAAGTTGAATACAAAGGACTAGCGAAAGGTATTAGCCTTGTGAAACAGATGGGCATTAAGCAGCTAATGGTGTTCGAAGATTCTGAACTAGTAGTCAATCAAGTCTAAGGGATTTCCGTGGTAAAGAATGTCTGCATGCGATCCTATAGACACCAATTTTGGGACTTGATTAATAGTTTTGAGGCCTTCAACATTCAAATGGTTCCCCGAGGACAAAATACAGATGCAAATCGCATGCCATCAATCAGATCTCAATTTGAGCTCGCCTCCAATCTCATTAAAAAAAACACTTTGTATGAGTAATAGTCCAACCGGCAGTTCTAGACAATGAACAAAGCTGGAAAGTATTTGACAGTGATGAACACATTTCCTTGTTCATCCAATAGTCAGGAGAATCTGCTAACCAGCTCCAATCGAGGATCGTAGAAGCCTATGAAGGACAAATTATCCAGCTGAAATCCAACAAGCTTCCAAAAGGATTGGTCATTCTCAAAAACCTTTTTGCTTGTGATGATGCAAGAAATGAAAAATGAAAGTTTGTAGTAGAAAAAGGTGACTATGCAGACCTTCAAGTCAGAGATGGAAGAAAGCTCAAAGTTGGGAAGGACATCCTGCATCACAATAAAGAAAGGCTTATCAACTTTTGTGATAAATATGGAGTGGTTTCCTAGTCATACGATGACCTCAGGGGGTATGATCCCGATATCATTCAGCACACAATTGAGTTGACAGAAGGTGCAAAGCTTTTCCGCCAAAAACAAAGGCCAGTCAATCCCAAGATTGAAGCGCTAATGGCGTAAGAATTAACAAAGTTAATCCCTTCACAGATTGTCTTCTCAATTAAGCATAGCACGTGGGTATCTAATCTAGTCCCTATTCAAAAGAAGAATGGAGATATTCATCTATGTGTAGACTCTCAGGACCTAAACAAAGCATCCCTGAAGGATCATTACCCGCTACCTTCAATGGAGTCAATCCTACAAATGGTGGCAGGATCGAAGATGTTCTCCCTGTTAGATGGCTTCTCTAGTTACAATCAGATCCGGGTCAAAGAGGACGATCAACATAAGACAACGTTCACTACCAAGTGGGGAACGTTCACATATGCTAAGATGTCATTTGGCCTCTCAAATGCAGGAGCTACCTTCCAATGGGAAATGGATATCACTTTCAGCGAACTAATCAACAAGATTATCTTGATCTACTTGGATTATTTGACGATGTTCTCCAAGTCCAAGGATGATCATTTTGATCATCTTGAGATGGTGTTCAAGAAATGACAAGAGTTCAAGATATCCCTAAACCCAAAAAAATGTGTCTTCAGAGTACCACAAGGAAAACTACTAGGGCACGTAGTGTCCAAAGAAGGAATTTCAATTGATCTTGAGCGAGTGGAAGCAATCAAAGAGCTTCCCCTCCCAGTCAAAAAGAAAGGAGTTTAGTCCTTCTTGGGGAAGGTAAATTTCATTAGCAAATTTATTTCTGATTTTGTAGGAATAATTAGGCCAATTATCCTAATGCTAAAGAAGGATCAAACATTTAAATGGAAAAAAGAATCCAAAGAAGCCTTCGATAAGGTCAAGGATGCTATCTCTTCTGCTCTTGTTCTGGTCAACCTAGAGTTATCAAAGGACTTCATAATGTATGTATTCAGTAGCAAGTCAAGCATTACTACTGTCTTAATTCAGAAATATGACAAGGGAAAGGGAGAACATCTAATAGATTTTCACTCCTAGACCCTGAAGGAATATGAAACAAACTAGAACTTTGTAGAGACGCAGGCATTTGCAATAGTTAAGGAACTCAAGAAGTTTCGACACCTAATCTCTTGCAATAAGGTGATTGTCTATGTTGCACATTCTAGTGTGTGAGAATATATCATGGAAGGAGAAATCACTGAGAAAAGAGCCAATTGGATCACCAAGATCCTTGAGTACGACATTGAGGTTAAACCTACAAAAATTGTCTGAGGAAGAGGACTATGTGAATATCTTGCACACGATGAAGAAATGACCACCAAAGAAGAGCAGTCAGAACTAGTCCTAATGAACGAGTCAGAGTCCGAAGGTTGTTGGCTAGCAGATAGAGTAAGATTTATGCATACATGAAAATATCTGTTGGGACTTCCTTCTCAGAAGAGGAGATTCTACCAGTTGCAGAACAGTGGATTTGTGCTCATTGAAGGCATCCTTTTCAAGAGAAATTTCAATGACATTCTATTGTGATTTGTTAACACAGAGCAAGCAAAAAGGATCCTCGACACTTACCACAGCAGTTCTGCGGGCGGGAATTTCTCCGCAAAGACAGTTGCCATCAAAATTATGTGTGCAGGGTATTTTTGGCCGAAGCTATTTAATGATTCCTACTCCTTGGTGAAAACTTGCAAAGAATGTCAGTTCTTCATTGGAAGAAAAAATAATTTTGCAATGCCTCTCAATCCGATAGTGGTTGATGAGCCATTTACACAATGGGGTTTGGACTTCATCGGAATGATCAACCCAACATCCAACGCAGGACATAAATGGATCTTAACGGCCACAAACTACTTCACCAGATGGACCAAGGCCATGCCACTAAAATATGCAATAGAGGCAAAGATAGTGGACTTATTGGAGGAACTGGTGATGAGATTTGGCCTACCCAAAACTATCATCTCCGACAATGCTAAAGCCTTCTTAGGCTCCAAGGTAAGCCAATTCGTACTTACACATGACATATTCCTTAAAACATCATACCCGCAGGGGAATGGCTTAGCCGAATCAACAAACAAGAATCTGGTCTGACTCCTCAAAAGAATTGGGTCAGAATATCAAAGGGAGTGGCACAAAAACCTCTGAGCAGCACTCTGGGCAAACCACATAACTCCAAATCAAGTCGTCAAGACTTCACCGTATGAGCTAGTTTACGGAAAAGAGGTGCTATTGCCTCTCTATGGAGATCCCGACGTTGCAATTGTTAAAGTCTCTCGAGGTGGAGAAAAATGACACAATGGAGGTATGGTTAGCTGAGTTGCTAGAAGTACAAGAAAATAGGGAAAAGTGCCTAACAGCCATGACTAACCACCAACAAGTGGTTAAAAGGTGGTTTGACAAGAAAGCATCTGACCAAGGCCTAAAGTGCGGTGACTTGGTGCTAAAATTTAATGAAAGGGCCACAAAGTCGGGCCAACACAGAAAGTTTGATAGCCTCTGGGAAGGCCTGTTCAGGATAATTCAATGCAAGGAGCACAATGCATATGAGTTAGAAACTATGGAAAAAGAAGCATTCGGAATTCCGGTCAACGAGATTCACTTGAAAATATTCAATTAAGCTTGCTTACCATACCCATGTAAATATGTTTATATGTTTTTCCTTTCTTTCCCTTTTGTTTTGTTGGCCGGTCTTTTTATTTATCCTATGGTTCGAGGCAAAAAGAACAAGTGACCCATTATTGTAGAGAGTAAGGGAAATAAACTCATAGCTGAACAGAAGAGGATGATCAAAACACCCACATGCAAAACTAAATTGATACATACATGCTGAAAAGAAGAAAATGACGCAGTTGCAGAATCCAAAAAGAGACAACAAGATGATTATATAAGGATATATTTTCATTATATATGCTTTGATATTTACATTTTCAAAATGGATCATAAGACACACTTCCAAAAGTATATATGTTTATTCTGCTTCTGTTATATATTTCACAAAAGCCCTTTTCAGGCATGTATACAAAAAATAGGATAATCACTATGAGAATTTCAAAAAGCAAAAAAAAAACATAGAAGTCTTTGGTTCACAGAATGAGTAGCAGCAACAGACAAATCAATGGAAACATCCACAATATCCTCATCAACAGGGGTATCAGCAGCAACAACACCATCCAATGGAGCAAAGTCAGGCAGAGGGAACACTAGGTTCTTGAAGTCCGTATACCAGTCGATGTCGTAGAATGACACCACATTGTAAATGCAGAATAGGAAGTGGCAGGCTTGAGTTACCCTTTGGTGGTGCTCATCTCATGACTGGAGGCAAAAGCCACTCAAAAATAGAAGCCACGACACGACCGCATCCTCTTCTATGAACCTTCGAAGGTCACTTGCAATCGAAATTCCCCCACCATATGCAATCCCATCCCAAGACCCATTTAATTGCTATGATGGACATCGAATGCTTGTTCTTCGTCATCCTCTTTAAACGTCTGGAAAATTTTTTGCCTAAGAAGGCAGTCTGCAACTTATGTGACACTAGCCTAATTGGTGTGTTCATCTTGTCAGACTTTCTGCGAATACCTTAAAAACTATCCTTGCAAAGCACCTAACTCTAGCCTATGAGAATGCTACGCAACTGCAAATGCTAAATTGCTACACCAATTACCTAATACCAATTTTGCTCAAATTGCTAAGTGTGATTTCACTACTGCTTAGATGCCTATTTATATAAAAAGCGAGGAATGACGTGGTAATCCACTTTCCATAAACATGATGTTAATCGAGTACCAACTTGAAATTTGTGCCCAGGCCTGCTCAAATTTCCCACCCAGTTGCGTTTGCTGAGTACGGTTTTCTACGTGCAAAACTAATAAGGGGTAATTAATTAGCTTAAGCTGGTGGTAGAAATCAACAGTGTTATGCATGGCCAAGGACTGAGGTGTCATCCTCCAAGTATTTTGTGTTTCCCAAGGTGGAACTCATATCTTTTCAAATGTTGATCGCATCTTTGGCTTAATCATTCCTTTCGGGATATTAATTTCCAACACATACAAATGCTTAAGCTACTCACAAAGCGTCAACTCAAGGTCCAAGAAAATCGCGCTATACAATACGGTTGCTAATCATAATTATGAATTATTTTCACACCAAAATGGCAAGTAATTCATCTTGCACAAGCTAAAGAGTTGGCGGTACATTCCGCATTAAATGCAAAAAAGGTGACTCTCGTCTACCACTTTGAGAAAAAAATTGCAAAATATTGCTTGTAAAAGTTTTAAAGCACTTAAAAATTTTCTTTTAAGAACGCTACTTAAAGAAGAAAGCAAAAAGTTCTAGAGCATAGCCAGAGCTGAGGAGAATTGCAGAAGAATTCCAGCTAAAGCAGAAAGCTTCCTGCAAATTAACAATGGCAGAAAGTTCAAGCTCGGGAGGTAGGCCAGTGGCGACACAATGATTAGCTAAGACTTTGTGAGGAGCACCAGCCGTTAATGTCTTTGAGAACATTTCTTATGCTACACCGAGTATTCCGAACAAGCCAAAATGGGAAAACACAAAGGCACTAGACAAACCCAAAAACTACAAAGACTAGAACTTAGTTCAGGAAGATTGGGATAATGTTCATGATCCCTTTCTCACAAAGAACCCTAAAGGATTGAGGGAATCTTCCTGCAAAATAATGAAGGTGTCTAGAAGGGAAATTTCAAATACCAAAAATGTATGGTTCAGTGGGCTTCCTCAATATATGCTCCCATTTGTGCACTACTTCCCAAAATTGATCGATGCGGCCATTAAGCATTTCAACCCAAGTACCAGCACTATTGAGGGCCATACTCTTTCAGTTAACATCAGTCTGACTTCCTTCTGGTATATGTTGTGCATTCCAGACCCTATGCAAAGAGGGATGGAAGTGGAGACATTCACTCCTAAATATGGAGATCATATATGGAGCACCAAGGATAAGGCTCTAGAATTTTATAACAAAGAAACCCAAAGGCCAGAAGTAGAACAAGGGAAGCCACCAAAAATTCCTGCTCCACACAATGCTTTCAAGGAAGACATACGAGATTCCTTTTCAATGATGGCATTTGTTTTTGGTCTGGACACTGACCAAGAGGTGTATTCTTTTCAATTGGGCCCAACTTTCCAATTCCACAGGCAAAAATCTTACTTCTGGTATGATTTTGTAGAGTACCTTGTAATGAAGATGTTAGAGCAAATTAACAAGTACCTAGTTGAACAAAAGTTCAGATTTGTCTGCTATCTTGCTTATATGTTTTTGTATCAAAACCCTAATTTTTTTGCTGAGCGTATGGAGTTGCTATCTTTGATGAAAAGAAGAGGAAAAAGCCAGTTTTTGTCTGGACCCCTCTCCTCTCTTCTACTTTTGATTATTACGCATTTTCCGATTATTTCTTGACTCTGATTTTGCAAGATCTCCAAGGAGAGGAGTGTATTAATCAGCTCAGCTTGACTCAGATAGAGTTTATGCAGAATTTCGCTCCAAAGTGTGACTAGTTTTTTAGAGTGGATTTTACATTCATCTGAATGTGAGGCTTCATTGGGGAACCCTTCCACCTTCCGACATGTGTGACTAATCGAGTGTTGGCTCTGGAGTTGTTCTAGCAGGCATGCATTATTGATATTACCTTTTGTAGTGCGAAAAGAATCTAAAGGAAGGGATTCTTCACCTGTCCGCTAAGTTTCAAAATAGTGTCCCGAAAAAAGAAGCAAATGCACCTACTATTGCAGGATAAGCTGGTTCATTTGGGATTAGTAATAATCTGTGACAAGTGGGATTACAACCCTTTCAATGATTTACATTATGATCACCTCAAGGTAACTCACAACCCTCAGCCTTACTGGGAACAAAAGTGAAGCCTACTAGAGGGTGAAGATGAATTGTTGGTTGACCTAATTCATATCCCCACAGAAGACAGCAAGTCACCATGGCATAGGTTCTATCTTGTTGTGGTAGATTACGATGAGAACCACAAAATGGAAAAAAATATCTATAATCAACTGAGAAATGTAGAGGAATGAACCAATGAGAGGATTAGAGCCTTCTGGGTGTATCGCCAGGAAACAAAACGGCTTGATAATCCTTATGATAGCATAAAAGAGGATAAGTGGTTTGATGAACTTTGGGATGATGAGCACCCTACTTCTAACTCAAGCACTAGTGGAAGCGATAACCCCGATGAAGGAGAAGAGCAGGCGGAAGAGGAAGTAGAGACATCAACGTCCTCCACCCAACAGAGAAGGAAGTCTATAGGGTAGTCTACCTATGTTGCTTTAAATGTGTGATTGAATATGTCACGAGCCTCGCAAACACTCACTTGGGCCTCCAAGGTGACGAGGGTGTCTCAGCCATAACAACTAGAAATCGTAGAGATCGGAGCCACCCCGCCCACTAAACGAGAGTGTATGGAAGCTATTCTTGGAAAAGGATCACAAGTAGTTGTCGTAGGCGAAGTGTTCGTAGCAAGCCAAGAAGTTGAAGTAACTGAACAACCAATGACAAGTGAAGCACCACCAACGTCCAGTCAACAGGTAATTTTTGCTTCTGCTTTTCTTACTTCCCAATCTTTGGTATGCTCTTCCATTTTCGCAATGCCCCTTACCACGAGTGTCGGCCCTACTTCATCTACCCCTACCACAATGTTCGCGGGAGGTTTCTCCCAATTCGCCCAAACTCAACCATCTGTCTTGATGCCTCCGTGAACCTTAACACCAGCCGTCACTACTCAATCTCTCCTTGCCTCTCTTTCTAAAAGCTTGGCCTCCATTTGCACCCCTATTGCCTCTGCTACCTCGGGTCTAACCTAGTATGCCCAACAAACGGACTCGATTATGATCACCCCATCGCCGCAACAAATGATGAGTCCTTCTGCTAGTTCGTAGACTGAACTATAGCAGGTTCCCTTTTTCTCCCTGAAGAATGTCAATCTCCCACAAAATAAAGTGTAGGGGCCTTCTACACTTGTATTCCCTTTTTCCCTGCCTCCTGGTACACTTATCGTTGGTGGGTTGGTTCAGTCACCAACCAAATTCATATCCCAGGGAGAAACCACAAAGTAAATGCAAGCCCTCAAGATCCAAAAGCGAAAAGCAAAGGATGATAAAAAGGAGTCAGATTCCAAAGTGTATATAGTTTACAATGAAGCGCAACAAATGTTGAATTTCACCACCATGTACCCTAATGTTACCAAACCACAAGGCGAGATGCTACCTGGCAATTACAACATGTATGCCATGGGGCTTTATCTAGCCGCAACCTGACCATAGGAAAAGGTAGAAATCATGGAGGAAACGCAACGGGTGGTGATGACTGAATTTTTGAAGTCTGGCCGTCAATTGAAGAAAAAGGAGCAGCTAAAGCTTGTGAAGGAAAGGGCCAATTTTCTGGAAATGAAAGAGAAATCACTAGAAGCAGAGGTTGTGTGCTTGTCTGAGAAAGTGCGAGTAGAAGAGTTGGAGCAGAGAAAACTGCAAGAGAATCTCAATAAGTCCTCGTACATTTACCCCACACTGCTCAACGAGCTTTGGGCGAGAAACCAGAAATATCAGAGCCAATTGACCTCGACGGAGCAAAATTTGCAACAAAAGGATAAAGAGTTAGTAGCTCAATGCGCTCTATATGAGCAAGAATTAGAAAAGAATCATTTGGAATTTCTGAGCCAAAAGGCCTAGTTAGAAAAGGAGCTTCAAGAGGGAAATTCCTCTCTTGACATAGTATTGGCGAACCACACTCGAGCCAAGGAGAACTGGCATCCGCAAAAAGAAAGAGTGTGGAATTAACATAGGTCATTAACTCAAAGGATGCAAAGATTGCCTCTCTAAAGAGCTCTCTCCTAGCCTCCTTCGTGCAGTCGGACCTCATCCCATTGGCTCGTCATCTATATATTTCTTATTGGGAAAAGGTTAAAACCTTCTTCCTAACACTACAACCAATGCTCAGGTTCATCTCAAAGGCAACAAAATTGAGCCAGGAGGTTCAAGGAACAATTGAGCAATTCCCACGGTTCATCTTAGAGAAGGTTCTAGAGGCAAAGAATTTGCTGACCAAGCTATATTCGGTCTCTAATGAAGACCTGGCCAAAGCAGGGATCAAAGATCGAGATATTGTTGCCTAGACGGAAAACAAGTTTATCCATTGCCACTCGGCCTTCCAGCGAACTAAAGTGGCCACAACTACTTTGAACCATACAATGGATGACATGTGGGAAAATTTCTCCCAGCTGAGCAAGATGGGTTTGCCATCCCCATTTCTTGAAGATGGGTCAATCGCCACGACTGAGCATATTGTAGGAAGAATTACAGAGAAGGAGCAAGACCCAACTGCATTCCAGAGTTTCGGCCATCCTCCTACTGCAACATACATTGAAGATGTTATTCATCCTCTTGCGCAGCTACTATTCCATTGTGAGGTAGGGGCCGGTTTACTTGAGACACTGCCTTATAAAGAAATGCTCAACCTAGGTGGAGCGTAGGAAATTTTGCGCAATACAGCGAGACCATCCGAAGATGACTGGTCGCCCCTGCAGGCAGCCCTTTCCAAGCTCTAATTCGATCGCCAATGGATGGCACTCTGGTATGTAAACCAGAGAAAATTTTGGGTTCCACTTTTCTCAGATCAAAACACCCCTGATAGTCGCTAGAAGCTGTGAATATGAAATTCACCATGCTCCCATCGGGTTTTTGGTTTTTGGCTAAGTACCAGCCCATGCCTTCAAATAAAATCATCATCCCCCTTTTGGTTATCATGGGTCATTTTGATTTGCTTCCTATCACTTCCTTGTCGGCCCTCGATCGTGTGCCACATATCTCCCATTCGTAAAAAGGTTTGATGGACCCCACAGGTGGCATCTATCAAACATTATTGCTACGTGTCATCCCCGTGCATGTTTTCTACAAAGAAAGGGTAAATCGATTGCGGACATCGATATGCTGCCACGTGTCTCTTTAGCGCACGCCTCTTCAATGCAGGGGATGTAGTAGACAAAAGGTTGGGATATGCTACCACGTGTTCTAACCACCTATCCAAAGAGGCGAGACTTGTCTACACGAGACTTTTCTGGACTGCTGCCATCATTCGTAGGGGATGCACCCAAATGGAGCGTGACCAAATGTTGTGTCTTGAATCTTTTTTGTTACAACGACCAGGGGAAATCATTGCCTTGACATCATTGCTAGGATTCTGAATATTTTTAGTTGCTACTCACCAGGTAGTGGAAGACTTGCTATAAATACTGCTCTTTGCTTCAGAGGAAGGGTTGAACGGTTCTGAAGGTTCCAATGTTCAAGGTTACAAGTTTGGAGATTACATGCTATTTCACCAGTTTTTAGAATTACAAGATTTTTAGAGAGACCAAACCTTTGTATTGTTTAGATTATTGCAAGAACTCACAGACTGAGCCATTGTTTAGCCTCTCTGTTTCTTATACTATTGATAAACTTTATGTTGTGCCATTATTGTTTGAGTGGTTTATTTTCCGTACTTCTATAATTTGAATGCAAGTTTGTTGGTTTAGATCACGTCTTTTGACTCTTCTTTTCAGTAAATGGGTGTGATTATTATTTTATGTCATTGAATGAGTTGTTGATGCTACAATCTTTAATTTTTGTTATTCTAGGATATGGTAAATTCCTAAGCAGGCCCTTAGATCGTATCCAAAAGATAGGTTTATTGTGCCTTTCATCTAAATTCTAGCGCATTTCCTTAGTTAGATCTTTTACTTTTATACCTGCTTCCTTTTCCCATTAAAAAACCCCATTAACAGAAGAAGTTGACTTATTTAAAAATTTGGAGGTCACCCAGTTTAGCGCAATAGGTCCCCCATAAACTGAGTTTCCCACAAAGGGCTGTTACCTTGCCAATTTTTGGCATCAACAATTCCTTCATCTATAAATTTAGCAACCATCTCTAAATTTAGTGAGTTTCAACTAAAAATCAACCTTAGTTCACTGTCACTCACTTCCACTTCATCCACTCATGTGATTTGTCCTCTAATTGATGGATTCACTTGACTCCTCATCATAGCCCTTTATCTTGACACATGTCATGTGCACATTCCTCATGATCTCTCAAACATCCTCATTCGTTGATCTCATCTCACATCCTGCATCGTCGATCCGATATCCTTGAAAGCTATAAAATATTGATCATTTATCCATTCAAACTCCTCCACAAATTTGATGAATCTTGCATCCATATTATACTCATTTTGTATTGATTTTTTAATGTAAATTATGCTAATATATTTGAGAAATCTACACACATTCAAATTATCATAATTGACATTATACAATAGAGTAAGGCTAGGCATTTTGGTGGAGGTAAAGTAGTTAGCTTAGTTTGTTTTCATTTTATTTCATGTTTGTGCACACACTTCATTGAGTTAGGATATTTTGATTATTTAATTGGGTTGTATTATTGCATTATCTCCATTTCATAAATTCAATTTATCATTATTTACCCTATCACATTTTGGCATGCCTAGTGGACCCTCATCCCTAATTTTTAACAATTATGTTGAGTTTCCTTGAGTTTTTAGTTCATAGGTGTAGAATGGTGCAATTGATCCCAAAACAATGTTTCTAATAGTAGAATGACACATGTGACAATAGAGTGGTGTGTTTGATAGCACTTAGACACATATGACAATTATAGAGGTCCATCCGATTTTATGTATTACTTTGTTTGCAGGTTCATCTTACCAAAGTGACACTTTTGATAGAGAAGTGGCACATCTGACTATGTTACAATGCTTCTATTAACCAAAACGACACATTTGATAGGTAAAGTGGCACAATTGATAGGTAAATTGGTGCTTTTGATTATGTTTTTGTGCATTCAATTTTACACAGTGACACTTCTAATTCTATGAATTTTATTTTTCTAACCTAATGTTTCCATGATCTCTTAGAACTAATCAATTTATGGAGCTTGGTGATCATTAGGAAAAGACAAGGTAAACAATTACTAATGATGAATTTGGTGTGGGGATTTTAAATTGCTTTCTTTTTTAAATTAGTTGCACTTTTCATTCGGGCTTAATTAAGTAATCCTGTATGTTGTGTTTGGTGAACTTCTAACATGTATGCTCCCCCCTTCAGCCTAGTGTAATCCAAGGGATCAAAAGCACTCTTTGTTCACATTTTTTCAAGTTTACCTAAGGAGTATTAGTAAAATATGATCTCCCCTTGCGCTTTGTGCGACCCTACCAATCAGAAACACTAGTATCTTCTTTTTAATTTTAGTAAGGGTCCTTCTTAGGGATTTCATCACCCCAAGGGTGACCTCAACCACATTTACTATTAGGGTATATAAAGGAGGGAGAACGAAAAATATACCTCAAAGTGTGGCCAATGTCATTCAATCCAAGCTGCAAGATCCTCGATCCACCAAGACTTGTTTGGTGAGGAGAAGAGGGGAGACTCCCCTAGTCTCATGCACTATTAGATGGGATCATTGTTCTCATAACCACTATGAACCTTATTTTTAGAGACCAAAGACCTTTGTTTGTTAATATAACTATGGTGCAAGGTATAATATCATGCTTGAAGTTACCCAACATGTACAATCCTGAGGAGAGATAGGATTTATTTGAATATATCAAAACCTTCAAGGGAAGGGGAAATGTGAGCCCTTGTGCCACTAGAACCCTATCTATTCCCTATTGAGAGTGGAAAACATGTGCACAGTCATATGATATTTAATCACTTGGGCCCACACTAGTGTGACACACCCTTATTGAATAATTAGGTTTGCATGCTTGGTATGTTTTCTTGTGAAGACCAGTAAAATACCATTCAAAACCACAATAAAATACCATTCAAAACCACTTCCTTGAAATCATTTTCCATCTTGTTTTCTATTTTTATCTCTTGCCAAAAACTTCCAAAAATCAGTCCAAAAACTTGCAAAATTTACTAAACATTACATAGAATCACACTTTTGAGCCTAAAAGAATACTTTTGAGTTTAAAATCACACATCTGAGACCTCCTACTGCACTCTTCAAACCCTTATATTTTATCTATGTATCTCTTGGGAATAATAATGCATTTACTTTCTACTGTGATGCATTTGATAGCTACACCGATGCTTTTGACTATCCTTTTGTGCATCTAACCATACTTTGGTGCATTTGGGTATCCTTTTGTAAATTTGACTATACTTTGGCACTTTTGACCATCCTTTGGTGCACCTGATCTACAAAATTATACATTTGACAATTTATTTTCACTTTTGATCTGAGACTTACTTAACCTATTCTAATAACATGTAACTTATTTTTTTGATAGATTTGTGCATTTGAAACTTACTGTGTCACTTCTAAGATTGTTTTATCACATTTGAAACATAATGTGTAATTTTGATAGTACTGTGGAACATCTGATACCCACAATTGTGCATCTGATTCACATAATGACACTTTTGACTTGAGTGAATTTCCAAATTTAAAAAAAAAATCAATTTATAGAACTTTTTGACCAATCAAACCCAAGATTTGAGACCTGTAGCACACCTAACTTGCAATCATCATTCATTATCCAACAAAAAATCAAAGATCATACCCATGTCATATCATCTTTTTTGGACCTTAGATCTACTACCCTAGGCTTGGACAAACATCACCATCATTGATGAACCTGAGAAATGTCCAGCTTTCTTGCCTTAGTTCTATACTTTTTATCATATTTTTGCTAAGTTTCAAAGACATTTCCAAACATTTTCATATATTTTAAGTATTTAAAAGCATTGAAGATGATATATTATATTATACTAATGAATGATTGTGTGATCTTTGAATGTCTATGGAATTTAGTGGAGCTTTATGATTAATTATAGTTGTTAATAATGAAAAATGCCTTTGGAAATAAAACTAACCCCTACAGTGAAGGATTTTTCAACCTGCAACAAAAGTATGTCAATCCACCACAGTCAAAGGAGGTGATCAACTACAACACATGCATTTTTTTTGATGTTGATGCAAGCGATGGTTAGAGAATGTGAACATGGTTATTCATGGATCACTCCATCTTTTCAATTTTTATTATTAATGAATCGTGGAGGAAAGAAGAGGCTTGCTCTAACAATGGATAATGACTTGTAATAACGTTTTTCGTACTAGGAATTTTTTTCAATTATAACCATCTTCTTAATTGATGTAGATTCCTTATTAGATTCTTACGCTTTAACTTCCACTTTCTAAATTATTTGATTGTTGAACTAAGACCTAGTCCTCTTCCTATATTTTTAGAAAAGTTGGCAGTTTCTTGTAGTTTTTTTTGGTTATGAAATAATAGGACTCTCACAGATCTTGTATATATGTGTGATCTTGTGAGAGATTGAGTTAGCTAGATTTTGTATGAATAAAATTGAATATAAATCTTGTTATCAAATACTCTACTCTCAAGCTTTTGTATGTTTGGACTACAATAAAGAAGAATACACCATTTTTTATGAATCTATGAGTTAAGATATGAAGAAAGATATTATGGATTGTAGCAACTAAAGCATGGCCAATTGAGGTACTGCAAAATCTATGTTAGTTTAGATTATTAGTTAATTTATGAATTATATTTTTTTACACATTATGTTGAGTTGTTAATAGACAATTATTTTTTATTGAATCACGTTGTAGAATAGAGAGTCATTGAGTTACAATGTGCATAAGAATAATTACCCATAGCAGTTATTGTAGTTACTTACAATATTATGCACTTAATATATTTTCTATGTAGAAGTTATTTTAGTTAAGTTATCTTTAATTAGAAAATTTTTTGTTACATTTTTTGTACTCAATTGATTAGGAAGATTTAGGATTCTCAACTACACATATAGTGTCAGGATAATCTCTAGATTATGAATCCTTGGTTCATAATTTAAATGAAGCACCTCTAAGAAAATAAATTGCTTAATTTAGGATTTGTCAGTCCATTAAGTTGTATGTATGCTATCTACATCAGTTGATTGGACATAGGGGAAACTCTATAGTTTTGGAATCATTGTTGGGGATGGTTCTAAGTTCATAATTCCTAAATATGTTTTAATTCATTTGAATTTCTTTCATAAATTAGGAAGTTCTCAAGTACAATAATTAGGATTAGTAGACATTTGAAAATAAACTCCAAACTATTCACTAATAGTGTGCAGGAGAAGCTATTTAAACCTCAAGATACTATTGTATGCAGAGGTAGAGAGATGCTTTTGGAATATTTATCCCCTTGAACCAAGAAGTATATACACCTAAAAATGGTCTAGAGAATATAATTAATTAAATACAATTTATTTGATTAATTAACCTTTATTTCGTCTACTATTAAATAAATAGAAATATTTATTTATATAGTTCATCTTGAATTCTTCAATCTTTGTTCTATTATTTTCATCTTAATTAAATAAAAAAATTTCACTTTGTTTTATTTAATTATCATAATTAAATTCATCTACTATTAAATAAATAAAAATATATATTTAAATAGTTCATATTCTAATTCTTCTATTCTTCAATTTTAATTAAATATATAACTTCAATAGTTTGTGTTATTTAATTATCACATCATTCAATCTTAATTAGTTAAACAAGGTTAAATATTTTGTTGCTTAATTATCATATCCCTTCTATATTTATTTAAAAAACAAATTCTATAGTTTGTTTTATTAAATTATTTATCCCCTTTTACAAATTTGAATAAACCAAAATATTCAAATAAAGGCATAAAGGCAATTTCCTCTATTCACTCACCTACCAAATTAGACATCAGATACCCAATTTAATTCAACTAGTATTCAAAAGAAAATTGTGGAGACAAATTTGCAGGAAATCCTCTCAATCTCATTCCTCTGATTCTTCCTATCATCTTGCCTGATGTTTTCATGGGAAGAAAGCATTCCCTTCATCAGCTCTAGCTTCTCAATCTCTCACCATTCAATTCTCTAGATTGAATCCAAGCCTTTGTTGTGCTACCCCGTCACAATGTGTTACCATGAAATCTATATATACAACCTTCTGAAATAGGAAATGGATCCAAAATCTTTCATCTTTTGTGCAAACTTACTCTGCAGGAATAGAAATCAAGCAATCATAGCAATAGCAATAGCATCTTAGCATCATAGCAATAATAGCATCAGTAGAATCCATAATCATGACTGCATCATAGTTTTACTGTAGCTTCCATCCATTAGGTTTCATGTGAGGATAGATTACAGTAACATCAATATCATTTAGAAATCACCATATAGAAGTACATCATTGCATTTAGCATCACTCCATTCTCTGGATTGACATTTTAAACAGTTACATTGCTTACCAAATCTGAGAGCCCCCCCTCCCATGTGACTTGATAAATTTTTGGAGATAGGAAACAATGAGAGGCTTTCAAGTTTTATTTGCTTTAAATTAGTTAATTGCTGTTAAATCTTGATATAATGTTTCATTAAGAAGTGGTTTTAGGTTTTTTACTCATTACTTATTTCACACTTACATTTTGACACCCATCGTGGGGCTCTAACCCCATATTTTTAACAATTTTTCTGAAAAGTGTTCTTATACAATACAAGTGTGATTCTTTTAGCACGATCGAGGGTTTCTGCAGCACTTCTGCTGAAAGTTTTAGCACTTTTGCATTCTATTTCAGCACTTCTACCAAAAGTTCTAGCACTTATGAACTTTGTTTCAGTGCTTACACCAAAAGGTTTTTAGAACAGTCCAATGTTCCAGCTCCAGTACCTTTTAGCGCTTCTGTAGAATTTTGCTGCGTTTCTGCCGAAAGTTCTAGCTCTTCTGCAATCTGTTTCAACACTTCTACCAAAAGTTATAGTGCTTATGCAACCAGTTTTAGCACTTTTGTAAGTTCTTGTCTAGATCTGACGCAACCGCGACCAAAAATTTATCTTGATACATTTGGAATAAAAAGAACCAATCCTAGGATAGTCACTTAATTTAAAATATATCAATCTAGGGTAGTCACCAAACATTTCAATTTGGGATTAAAAATGAACACCATCTCTTTTTGTGAAGCAATATCTTCACATAGATAGCAAATTGTCGTTTGGGCTCTAAAATTGAACATTGATTACTGTGCTTGTGTGGTGATAGGCTTATGCTCTCCCCTTAATTGGGTGATCAAAATTCCAGACTCATCCTTTATTTTCATGCAATTTTCGCTTTGTTAAATCCTTTAGAAGGCTTGACGTAGTGGGAAAAAGTACTCACCCTATGGGAACGACCTAAGTGGGAAAACCTAAAGCCAAGGATTCCAACCCACTATAATAAAAAAGTGAGTTGTTGATGAAAGTCCAACTCAACAGTAGTGTGCAAGATAACCATCCCCAAAGCCTTTGTTCTAAAGGTTGGGAGGTCTCCTGAGGGATTTTATCATTTGCTGCACCACATGGAAACCCTATCTACGAACCATAGTGTAGTATCCAACTTGTTAGTTTCCAAACATTGTAATACTTAGCAGTGTCAAGGAAGGGAAGAATCTATCCCCAAGACACTCACCATATAATTTTCAAGGACCGTTTTCTCAAGGGATCGAGAAATCTAACCTTGAGTATGCACTTGGAAAAGACAAAAACACGGGTGCCCTCTAGGGGGTGACATGAATTGTGAGTCGACACAATTTTAAGATGTGGGTTGATTGAGTATAACGATGACCTACTTGTCCTTAAGAGTGAGTCTGTTTGAATTGTCTTTTTGTCAAAAAACGTATGAAAATCAAGAAGGATCTATTTGATCCTTGAACATACACTCATTGTTTAGATCTTAGGACTTAAAAAAACTTGTTCTACAATTGATTGTTGTGTCTTTAAATCATTAAATCAAATAAAAAAGATCATCCAAAAAGAACACAAAAAGGTTGACAAGTCAGTCCATTGAAAACTTATGATTAGGGATTGGAAATCCACAAAATTTGTTAAGAAATCCCTTCAAAAAAGAGTCAAAAAACCCAAAACACAACTTAGTCACAAGAAATTGTTGGAAAGAAGATTTTTTTTGTATCAAAACAGGAAAATCTTACTTCACCATAGAACCTTCATCCATAGATTTCACAATTTTTCTAGGGGATACATAGATGATTATGCCATAGAGCCCTTATATTCACAAGCCTACTTTCAAAGAAGAGTTCTTTCACAAGAACCTAATCATAGTCAACCTATTCGTTAATCTACCATCCCACAACTAGCAATAGAATACTCCAATAGGCCCAATCAATTCTTACAGTAGAGAAAACTTGGAAACATTAGGATTTTCATCTAAAATCAAAGAATTACCAGCAGAGATATCCTGTCAAAATACCAAAAATCCCAGAAATTATACAAAAAAAATTCAGTCTCTTCACATAAAGGAAAATTAGACAACACTATTGAATCCCAAAGTAGTGCTTACACACTCTGTTTTAGCACTTTTGCACTATCTTTTAGCACATACACAGTTGAAATAGCGCTTCTGCAATCTATTTTAGCACTTATGACAAATTATGTAGCGCATCTACCAACTATAACCAAAATTACCAATGTCAGAATTTACCAGTCTTTTAGCGCATCTATAGTCTATTTTAGTGCTTCTACCCTGTTTCATAGTGCTTTTTACAATAAATTTTAGCGCTTCTACAGTCTGTTTTAGCGCTTTTGCCCTCTATATTAGCACTTCCACATAACAGAGAAACAAAGAGCTTCCAGACACATATGTCAGATTTGTTGGCATCAGAAACTCGAGTTTTTATTAGAGAATTTTTTTTTTATAGTCCAGACAACATCTAAAACCTGAAACAAAATAGGTTCTTACAAGTCAAAATTCTTTTCAACTTAAACCTAGATCTTGCAAACTACAAGGTGTCCAATTATCAAAACAAAAATCTTGATTATTGAGTTAAGTTTCCTCATTAGGATTTTGACATCCTACCATCACAAAATGAAACACAGTAATCAGATTTTTAATTTAGTCTCATCAATAGAATATATCATTCTGTTTGACTTTGTTAAAATCAAATTGACACTAATCCAAACACAAAAGATCAAAGTTTAGTGAAAATAAAAAATACTTGTATGTCCATTTTAACAAGGTCACGAAGACTAAAAATCCAAAGAACAGAAAATTGAAACTCAAACCACCATGGCTAAAATAGATGAGGATCAATTGAATGCTTTAAGTCAGCAGATGGAAAACCTTCAAAAAAAATTCCAAGACATACAAAGAGAAACCATAGAAAGATATCTGCTGCCAGACATCTACCCATATCCTCTTGACCAAACAATGGACATGAGACCTTCTTCACCGAAAACTACATCATCCAAGTTCAATGTCTTTGAATTTTTACAAAAGTTCAATAAGCCCAAATCTAAGTCCTCAAACAAAAATTATATCGAGCAATCCTATCATGTCATGCATTTATCTCCATCCACCATAAGCCAAAATAAACCTCAAGATTCTTTCACTCAAGCTAACAATTCCATCCAATCATCCTCTTCTATCATATCTTCAACATCCAATGATTCATGTCTATCTCACAATCCAAAGCATGCTAGCATAGACTCCTCTACACATCAAGATCAAAATATTCTTTCCACTCCATCCAATGATATCAAAATTCCATAAATTCTTCCAATCTTTGATCAAGATCCCATTTCTCAAGAATCTTATGATGCTCCCCTCCTTTCACTTTTCATCCAAAATAATTCCCTTCCATCTCAAGAGACAAGTATCCTTCCATTTTCTTCTTCCACATCATCTAATCAATCCATACCATCTCATGATTCTATTGCATCACAAGAGCATGATAGTTCTTCCATCCTATCTAATGATTTCTTACCAACTAATGATCAAGACATTCTTTCTACAAAATCTCATGATTCCCTTCCTCATCAAGATCAAGATATACTTCCATTCAAGGATACCCTTTCATCCCATGAAGATGTTTATCCTTCTCATGATCAAGATATTCCTTTCATACCACTTCATAATCCTTTTCCAAGTCAAGATCAAAACACCCCATCATCCCCATATCAAGAGCCTATTACACCTATTCAAGCTATCCATGAACCCCACACCTATAAATTAGGATCCTCCACCTTTATTCATTCTAGTTTACTTCCAACACCTATCCTCTCATCCATATCATATCCTCCCCAAAATGGATTCGCATCTTGTTTCAAAAATAATACATATCCCATTAGTAAACGTATATCTCAAATTATGAATTACAAAGGAAAAGTATTAGGACTTTATGAACAAGGTATCCTAGAACCCCTTTTTGTTCAAAGAAACCCATATCACCATGACCTTGATTATATGCCTAAGTTTCCTAGTTCATCAAACATTCCATCTATCCTAGGTCCTTATTCTAGGTCATCAAACATTCCATCTATCCTAGGTCCTCATCCTAGTCCATCAAACCTTCCCTATATCCTAGGTCCATATCCTATTTCTCAAGAACAACAAAGGCACACATCCTTGATTCCCTTTCAAAATTCTACCCACATTAACTCATCCATAATACCTCCATATCATTCATCTCAATCCACCCCTCCCATTGCTCTTGGAAGAAATTTGGGTGCCAAATATCAAAAGCTTCTATATCAAAATCCACATGTATCAAAGGATCAACATGTCTCCTCGAAGAGGCATGCAAAAATAAAAATAAATTTGATCCAAAATCAAAAGAAAAATCTAAAAGGCCACAAAGGCCCATCAAAGCAAAAAGGAAATTTTCAAAAACCACAAAGGTCCATAAATCAAAAAGAAAAATGTCAAAGGCCACAAAGGCCCACAAAGCAAAAATAAAAGTCAAAAGTCATGTGAATTCCTAAAAGTCTCATAGAAGCAATAAAATTTAAATTGGCATCAAAATTTGCTAATCCAAAAGCTTCCTCTAATTTTCCATCTAATACCTATCACCTTCCAAATCCATTTTTCCTCCATCACTCCACCACCCTTCAAGGTGTGTTCCAACGTTGATCTTTCCATCCTTTCCATCTATCCATCAATAGGCCTTCCAACCTCCTATCCATTATCCAACATTCATCTCCCATCATTCTCCTTTAATCCAAACCTTTGCATAAGTCCTTAGATTCTTCCATCATATAATTAATCTACCAACATTTAGGAGTTTGATTCCCATTGCCATGATTTATTAGAGGGATATTTGGTTGTGAAACTTGATTCTTAAGTCCTTCCTCCATCTCCCTATCATCCATATCGTATCTTCCATATTCCTCTTGCACTCTACACTTAGGGACAAGTTTCGTCCATCTTATCATTCATGGTCATTATCCTTTCTATGCTCATTCCTTACATTTCCACATTTGATCTTGACAAGGTTAAGGATCTTCTTGAACATCATATATCTTATCCTATATTCTTTATCCATATCTTCCATACCATATCTTTTATCTTATCCATATTCCATCATTCTTACTAAATACATCATTTCTTCCTTTCCTTGGTCTTGATGAGGAATAGGGGAAAAATACTTGGGCCTTGTGTCTGTATCTTATCTAGTTGATCTTGATCATGCCATTCATTATCTTTATCCTTGCATTTCTTCTATTCCATATCTCCTAGCTTAACAAAATCCATGTCATCATGTTCCTTTACAACCTTGAATCTTATCATGCAAATCATATTTGAGCCTAGCTTTAAAATATTATCCAATCCTCATATCTTTTGTCAATCAATCATCAACAATCATAAATCTTATCATACTTATGGAAATTAGTGATCCTAAGTACTTATCATCATCATGCCTTATGGAATCAATCATTCCTGACATCTTAATCAATCAACCATTATCATCTTCCGGCAAGAGATATGTTGCTTGTGTGACATGTTTTGCAGTGAATCTTTCATTTTGATTTATCACTTATCCATGGTTGTATTACCCCTATTGTGGGGCATCTTGCTCCTTAAATCGGTCATATCATATCATTCCAAAAAAAAAAACAAAAATATGAAAATCTGAAAAAGTGCAAGGAAACCTCATGTACATATCCTGGAAATGCGGGCGTGTCTCACCCTAGCTTGGAGAAAAAATTTGGACCTCACTGGGGGCAATAAACTTGAGCTTAATCAAATGGAAAAAACAACATTATGACACCGCAACAAAAACAATGATCAAACCACAAACAAAAAATCCAAAAAAAAGTCAAAAATTTAGTCTCAAAAAAATCAAAAATAGAGTCAACCAGTCGAACTACATGGTCTATGTATGTATAACATAGGCAAGGCTAATCTTTGATCATCCCCCGAGGCCCCTAGGATAGGTCTTTAGATTAGGTTTGATCCAAAATCTCAAAAAATCACAAAAAAATCATAAAATTAGGATGGATGATCTAATCTAAATAATGATTGAAATACTCTAAGTAAAATTTGGATAGATGTACTTTGATTATTATTATCATGTATTTGGAGCAACTCAATGATGTATTGAACTAGAGAAGCTAGGAAGGAGAATGGTATTTTATTTGTCTACTGTTTGTGAATTGGTCATTATTATTGTGTGAATTGTCGTGAGACATGCTCTACAAAGTATCACTGATGACATTCCAAATTCACATAGTAAAATGATTGACTCTTATCTGTTTACGCAAGAAATACTCAGGTCATCTCGGTTTAATTATACCTAGATGCTTGTGTTAACTTGCAATATAAAAAATCATGGAAGTAGTACTCAGGTCATCATGGTCTAACTCATACCATTGATGCTTGTACTCGCTTTCAATATTTTAAAAGCTGAATGATGATAAAAAGCATGATAAATGGGCTGTTAAGATGCCAATGCTTGCATATGTAGATTTGCATGGTTAAATTAGATTGCATTCATATTATTTTTTCATCTGCATTATATATTTTCCACATCGACTGATGATATCTATATCAGCTTGCACTAGATGTGGAATCATGTCCCACATCTTTGGGAAGAACTCTAAAATCCTCCTATGATCATAACATATTGCAAATTAACAATATTATCAATCAATCAAAAATCAATCATCAATCTATCATTGATCCTCACCTATCATGAGGTCAATCATCATCCTATCATCAAGTCCAACAATCAAAGGTTGAAGTGATTATCAATCATCAAACACAAGGAGGCAAAATAGGATATTAATTTAATCAATTTTGCAAAGTCAATCTTTCTTAATCAGGAGATAAATTATTTCAACATCGAAAAATCATAGAAATTCCAAAAAAAAAATCCTAAAAAATAAAAAATTCATTAATTTATCTCCCGAGGGGGCATATATTCATCATTACTTGAAAATAAATGTCTGGGGCAAGTTTGGGGCATACTGAAAAATTTTCGTCGATACTAGCAGCAACAACAAAACTTTCTTTAAAGCAATGCATAAACACATCACTTCAAAGAGGGGAAAAATGTATACACCTAAAAATGGTTTGGAGAATATAATTAATTAAATATGATTTATTTGATTAATTAACCTTTATTTCGTCTACTATTAAATAAATAGAAATATTTATTTATATAGTTCATCTTAAATTCTTCAATCTTTATTCTATTATTTTCATCTTAATTAAATAGACAAATTTCACTTTGTTTTATTTAATTATCATAATTAAATTCATCTACTATTAAATAAATAAAAATATTTGTTTAAATAGTTCATATTCTAATTCTTCTATTCTTCAATTTTAATTAAATATACAACTTCAATAGCTTGTGTTATTTTATTATCACATCATTCAATCTTAATTAATTAAACAAGGTTAAATACTTTGTTGTTTAATTATCATATCCCTTCTATATTTATTTAATAAACAAATTCTATAGTTTGTTTAATTAAATTATTTATCCCCTTTTACTAATTTGAATAAACCAAAATATTCAAATAAAGGCATAAAGGTAATTTCCTCTATTCACTCACCTACCAAATTAGACATCAAATATTCAATTTAATTCAATTGGTATTCACGGGAAAACTGTGGAGACAAATTTGTAGGAAATCCTCTCAATCTCATTCCTCTGATTCTTCCTATCATCTTGCCTAATGTTTTCATGGGAAGAAACCATTCCCTTCATCAGCTCCAGCTTCTCAATCTCTCACCATTCAATTCTCTAGATTGAATTCAAGCCTTTCATGTGCTACCGTGAAATCTATATATACAACCTTCTGAAACAAGAAATGGATCCAGAATCTTTCATCTTTTGTGCAAACTTACTCTGTAGGAATAATAATCAAGCAATCATAGCAATAGCAATAACATCTTAGCATCATAGCAACCATAGCATCAGTAGAATCCATAATCATGACTGCATCATAGTTTTACTGTAGCTTCCATCCATTAGGTTTCATGTGAGTATAGATTACAGTAACATCAATATCATTTAGAAATCACCATATAGAAGTACATCATTGCATTTAGCATCACTCCATTATCTAGATTGGCATTTTAAATAGTCACACTACTTACCAAATCTGAGACCCCCCCTCCCCCGTGACTTGATAAATCTTTGGACATAGGAAACAATGATGTGCTTTCAAGTTTTATGTGCTTTAAATTAGTTAATTGTTGTTAAATCTTGGTATAATGTTTCATTAAGAAGTTTTTTTATTTGTTTTACTCATTACTTATTTCACACTTACAAGAAGAATTTGAAGATACTGGTGCAAGTACAAAACTAATTGATGGAATCAACGATATCAAAATAAGCCTCACACTGGAGTAGTTGCTCCAGACCTAGGGAGAACTCACATAAGGCATCTTAACATCATGGTAGAAGAGGTAGTGGACAACCAAAAATAGCCTATTACATTCAAATTCTCAATCACAAACCAAGAATGGATGACTTCCCTCAAGAATATACCTCCCTCGGCCTTGCTCAATTTCTATGGATTAATTATAGAAGACCTAGACATGTTTATGTTCAATTTTGATGTTCTATACAAAATGTATAACTATGCCATGAATTCTCATAGATTGAAACTCTTTCTAGCTATATTGAAATATTTTTCTTTACAATGGTTCATGGGGCTAGGAAGAAATGTAGTACCAAATGGGAAACAATGAGAGATAAATTCTTGCAAAAGTACTAGGATTCTTGTCATGTAGTAGACATGAAACAAGATGAAATATTTAGAATGAAACAAAAGGAAGAAGAACCACTTGAATACTATGTAGAGAGGTTCAATTCTGCCTTAAAAATTCATATCAAAATAGACTTTCCCTAAGTCCCTAAAGCTAGTATTTTTGCAAGGGGTAAATGAAGATTGCATGGATACAAAACCTCATTGGAGTAGGAGATATTTCTCAATTACCTTTTGAGGAAATATGCAAGGAGTGTAGAAATTATTCAAGGTCATCTATGAAGAGGACAAGAGTTACTAAAGCTTTCTCTTCCACCAAAACATCCAAAGGTGTTTCCAGGGTGGAACTCAACAACCTTATATCCAAAATTAGGAGGATATAATAAGTCATCTTATGACCCAACTAGATACTCTGCACATCAAAAAGAAATAAGAGGATGCAAAGGTTGATCTTATTGAATGTTATCCACACTATTATTAGAAAAGAGTCAATTATAAATGCAAAAAGATTTCCATCATTTTTTAGGAGAAGAAAGGGTCGAAACTTGAATTTTGTACGCTCAAGGATGAGGAAGGACAAGTGTTCTATATTGAGCAGTGCAATCCATGGAAACAAAGATAAGGTATGTCCCAAGATCATTTATCTTGTAATATGTCTTTTCCTAGGTTCAATATAAGCTTCTCTAACTGGAATAATCAACCCTGGAATAGCATGCAAAAATCAATCATGGCCAATGGCCCAAATATCTAATTGGACTCCATAGTAGGGGATGTGGGAACAACAACCATACCAAGCCCCAAACTACAATCCACATTGGTATTCCTCTAAAAACCAATGGCCACCACAATGGCATGGGAATCAACAATGGAAAAATCAAAATGTTAGCTACCCATAGACAAAACAATCTTTGCAACAATAACTAGCCATAATGTCAACTAACCACAACTAGAACAATATTTGCAACAACAACCAACCACAATTCCCAACCCAACCATATTTTCCCCAACACAACCAAGAGCACTACAATTGTTTGCTCAACCTACACCAACCCCTAACAATAAGCTCGCTCAACATTCTTACACTAACAAACCTATCCAATACCAAACCTATGGAGTGGAGGTTAGTGATGTCCACCTACATTCAAGAAGAGTTCTTGTTGGGCCATCATGCCCTCATATTACATAACTTAATTATGAGGAACCAGTAATAGAAACTAATGATCCAATAAAACAACTTGAACAAAATAGGCTACATTTAGACATCACAATTAAGGAACCACCATTTACAGAGAGTTTGATAGTCCAAAAATTTCATTTTAAACCTAAATTTTATTTCTTGAACCAACTTAAGAATTTTTGTGTAAATATATCCTTGGTCCAATCCATTAAATAAGTGCCCATTTACACAAAAATTGTGAAGGAATTATGCCTCAAAATTATCGGCAAGAAAATAAAATACCCCCAAACTATCCATGTTTTAGGACAACTAGCTGACATTATGCTATGCAACATAGTTGGCCCAAAATATACAGACCTTGGTAGTCTTGTTTTCATTGTACAAATTAATGACACACTTATCAAGAATACTCTAATTGAATTAGGGGTAGCCATAAATGTAATAACAAAGGAAACAATGCAACAAGTTCAACTGATGGATTGAATGCCTACACCCATAGTTTTATAATTAGTAGACAAGTTAATAGTCAAGCTAGAGGGTATTATTAAGGATTTTGTTATCACACAAGAATGATGGGAATATCCAACAATTTTTATGGTTTTGTAACCTAAATCCAACCTTGGAGGATACCCCTTAATCTTAGGTGGACCATGGTTAGCCACTGTAGATACATTTATTGAATGTATATCTAGCAACATGATAATATCTAATAGGAATATGACCAAAAAATTGGTCCTCTACCCACTAGCACAACCATATGCAAAATTGGAACAAACTATTTGGCCAACCTTGGAAGAAAATGACCAATACTAATTGAAAACACTTAGGACTATAGTATGCAACCCAATGACTGGAATTCAGAATGGTGATGAAATTGTTGCCCATATCATGCAAAAATCTTATAGTAGATACCAACAACACTATTTTCTAGCATGTTTTCATTTCCCCTTAAACTTGATATCATACCTAAAAATGTCTTTGAATCCACTTTCCTTCTATTACATATACTACTCCCACAGAGTTTTAATCTTAATCTATGATGGTTGGATAGTGCTTCTATCATGAATTCTTCAATAACCATGAAAATAACACCAGGAAAAGAACTCAATTTCAATAACCAATTGATAGTCTCCCAGAAATATAAATTACTTACAATGTTGCAAGCTCATATAGCAGCATTTGCCTAGGAATATCATGACATGAAGGGTATAGATCCTAGTCTCTAAGTATACATAATTTACATCTCTGAGGGATAAAAACTAGTCAAGTAGCCACAAAGAAGGATAAAGCCAGTTGCACGAGATATAGTAAAGATGGAATTACATAAGCTATTGGATGCAGGGTTCATTATCCCATCTCAAACTATTAGTGGGTTTCTCCATTAGTGATAGCACCTAAAAAGGGAGGTAAATGGAGAGTGCGTCTAGATTATAGAGAGCTAAATGTAGCCACAAGGAAGGATAATTTCCCTCTTCCTTTTATTGATCAAGTGTTAGATTCATTAGCAGGGAATAAATACTTTTCTTTCCTAGATGGGTTTAGCGACTACAACCAAATCAATATAGCTCCAAGAGACTAGGATAAAATCACTTTTACATGTCCATGGGGTACATATTCCTATTCGGTTTTACCATTTGGGTTGTGTAATGCACTTTCAACATTCTAGAGAGTTATCCTAAGCATATTTTCATAATTTGCACATGAAACCATGGAAATATATATGCATGAATTCACCACTTATGAAAACTCTATCAAGAAGTATTAGAAAATTTGGACAAATTCCTTCAAAGGTGTCAGGATCATAACCTCTCTTTAATTCATGAAAAATGTTTCATGATGATAATTGAAGGAGTGATTTGGGACACTTTGTGTCTATTAAGGGGATTCATGTGGATCCTAACAAAATAGAGGTGATCTCCACTCTGCCTACCCCCCAGAAGCAAAATATGTGAGAATTTTTCTTGGCCATGCAAGATGCTACATGAGGTTTATTAAGGATTTTAGAAAAATAGAAATCCCCTATTTGTTCTTTTATTTAAGGACATTTAATTTGAATGGAAAACTACCTGACAAGAATATTTAAAAGTTCTCAAAACAACTCTCATAAGGACACCTATTTTGAGGGGGCCTAACTGGATAGTCCCTTTCCACATACATACAGATGATTCTAATTTTTTCATAGGTGTTTTCTTAGGAAAAAAGAAAGATAACTTGAAGTATGAAATTTATTACATCAGTAAAAATCAAGCAACTGAGCTCAATTACAATGTCATTGAGAAGGAGATGTTAGTCATGGTATATTCCATTAACAAATTTAGACACTATATTTTTTCATACAAATCATACAACAATCAGATACTTAATGAGAAAACCAGTGGTTGGTGAAATAATTCTTAGGTGGTTATTATTGCTATAGGAGTTTGAAATAAACATTGTGGATAAACTAGGAAATCAAACATGGTAGGTGATTTCCTTTTCAAGTTACAAATCAAAATAGAAGATGTTGTGGATGATTCCTTTCTAGATGAACATTTTTTTTTCCTTCTTAGTACAAACACCTTGGTATGTAGACAACTAATTACTTGGTTGTAGGAAAGACACCCCCACATTTCCCACCTAGAGAAACACACCATTTAGTTGAATGTAGCTTTCCATATTCATGGGTGGTTGATTATATTTTATACAGGACCAAATAGTATAACCAAAAGATGCATAAGGGAAGATGAAGTAAATGATATCCTTAAGGCTTGTCATGATGAGCCTTGTGGAGGACACTTTTTAGCCAATCAAACAACTATAAAGATTCTAACCATTGGCTACTGCTGGCCTACACTTCATAAGGATGTAGCCAGATATACAAGGAGGTGTGACAGATGCTAGAGGATGGGTAGACCCACCAAGAGCAATGAAATGTCTCTCCAACCATAATTGGTCATTACACCATTTGATAAATGGGGATTGGATTTCATTGGACTAATATCTCTCAAATCTAATAATAAGGAATACATACTAGTCTGTATTGACTATCTTACAAAATAGGTGGATGTTAAAGCATTGTAGTTTGCTAGAGATGAAAATGTTGCCAAATTCCTTGATGAGGAAATCTTCACAAGCTATGGCATACCTAGGGAGATAATCACATATCAAGGACCCCAATTTACTTCAAAATTGATTGCTCATATAGTGAAGGAATATTAAATTAGACATAAGAAAATCAACTACCTATCACCCATAGGAAAATGGGAAAGTTGAGGTCACAAACAAGGATATTGAATCCATTCTAACAAAGATATTCTAATTAAATCATAAATAATGAAAAAAAATGTTAGAAGAAGTTATTTGTATGTACAAGACAACTTGGAAAACCACCAATGAATTCACACCATTTGAATTGGTGTATGGGAAAAGGTTGTCCTTAGCATTAGATTTGAACATAAAACAACCAGAACAACAATACAACTTGGAATGGATCTCTCTAAAACTCAGAAGGATAGATTACACAATCTCAATACTCTAGATGAAATAAGAATGGGAAAATTCCATCATAAAGATATTGTGCAAAAGAAAATAATCAAATGGCATGACCAATTTATTAAAACCAACTAATTCCATGAAGGATTCTAGGCATTGCTTTATGATTCAATATATAAGTGTCGTGAGGATTAGATAGTGTGTTTTGGATAACAATTTTAATTAAGTGAATAGATTTATTTATGTTTATGTGTTTACTAGAGGCCAACTCATGTGGGTTCAATATGACTCTTATGTGATAAAAATTGACCCCAAACCTATAGGAATCTATGCATAGGTTCATGAATCACTTGATTGTGATATACACATCTAGGTCTATTTGACCAATACTTGTAAAGTTCCCCTATGATTTCTAGGTTATGTGTACATGGCTATAATACCCTCACTTGTCAAAATTAAGTCTAGTACTGGAGTGATTAGTTGGTTGGCAACATTATCATCGGGGTGACTAATGCTTAGAGTTATCTGTGATATGTTGAGGATTAGGTTGCTTTCAATAGTATCATGGAGGTGATGATTCTAGGAGCTATTCATCTTATGATATATGAGTGTAGTTAGTTGGCTATAACCAATGTTGTTTAGCTGATGGATGCCTAGAGCTATCTACTCTACCTTTGGGTCCATTCGACTATCACTATTATTATAGAGGTGATTGATGTTAATGGCTACCTATGTTGTGAACGGGTTAGTTAACATATCGTCAATGTGAGGTACTATTATATTTTTGGTACTACCCCTTCTAGGTTGGAAAAACATGTCATTGGTGGACTAGGGGTAATAAACATCAAAATCCAGCAACTCGATGGTTCTATGGTCTATGAAAGTATTATTAATGGCCTTATGTAATTTGTTTTGTTACACTTACTCCTTATCTTGTGACGATCACAAGTAGTGTGAAATGATTTCCATCATCATGATTAGTGCAAAGGAATGGAGAAAAGGATGGAACCCACAATGCAGTATGGAATGCACTGACATTCCTTTTTCTAGTTGGGATGCACTATAAGGTAGTATATGTCACTCATTGTATATGTTTCAATCACTCACTATGTATATGTTATTCACTCATTGTGTACTTATATAAATGGTCTTTAGCATTGTGCACATTGTTATACTTATGCCCTTGCCAATCATGACATCAAGTAGTATGACAAGCTTGATTGTCATAAGAGATGACGGTGGATTAGGAAAAGGATGGAACCCACAATGTAGTATAGGATGCACCAACATTCATTTTATAGTCGAGATCTACTCACAGGCTTATGTGATTGTGAAACAAGTAGTGGATGATACATGTGTAGACACCTAAAAATGGTTAATGCATTTCTTCTAATCCAACATCATTTCTTGTCATCATCCCTCATCAACCCGTTCATCACTATTAATTAAATATTTTTAATTATTTAATAAATCTAACACATTTCCCTCTCTAATTAAATAATTTTTAATTATATAATTATTTCACCATTTTCACTCATCTTTTTAATTATTTAATTAATTAATCATTTTTCCTCAACCACTTTAATTAAATAATTTTTAATTATTTCCAATTATTTCTTTCATCTTTAAATTTAGTGAGTTGATTGAAAATCAACCTCAGTTCACTCTCACTCACTTCCACTTCATCCACTCATGCAATTTGTCCTCTAATTCATGCATTCACTTAACTCCCCATCGTATCCCTTCATCTTGACACATGCCACATGCACATTCCTCATGATCTCTCAAACATCCGCATTCATTGATCTCATCTCACATCCTACATCGTTGATCTAATATCCTTGAAAGTTATAAAATATCCATCATTTAGCTATTCAAACTCCTCCACAAATTTGATGAATCTTGCATCCATGTTATACTCATTTGGTATTGATTTTTATATCTAAATTATGCTAATATATTTGAGCAATCCACATGCATTCAAATCAGCATAATTAGCATTATACAATAGAGTACGGCTAGGCATTTTGGTGGAGGTAAAGTATTTAGTTTAGCTTGTTTTCATTTTATTTCATGTTTGTGCACACGCTTCATTGAGGTAGGATATTTTGATTATTTAATTGGTTTTTGTTATTGCATTATCTCCATTTCATAAATTCAATTTATCATTATTTCCCCTATCACATTTTGGCATGCCTAGTGGACCCTCATCCCTAATTTTTATCAATTGTGTTGAGTTTAATTGAGTTTTTAGGTCATAGGTGTAGAACAGTGCAATTGATTCCAGAACAATGCTTCTGATAGTAGAATGACACATGTGACAATAGAGTGGTGTGTTTGACAGTACTTAGACACATATGACAATTATAGAGGTCTATCTAATTCTATGCATTTCTCTGTTTGTAGGTTTATCTTACCAAAGTGGCACTTTTGATAGATAAGTGGCACATCTGACTATGGTTCAACACTTATGTTAACCAAAAGAATGTGTTTAATATCTAAAGTGGCACAATTGATAGGTAAATTGGTTCTTTTGATTATGTTTTTGTGCATACATAGTGACACTTCTAATTCTATGAATTTTATTTTTCTAACCTCATGTTTTCACAATCTCTTGGAACTAAACAATTTATGCAACTTGGTGATCATTGGGAGAAGACAAGGTAAACAAATACTACTGATGAATTTTGTTGGGATTTTAAATTTCTTTCTATTTTAAATTAGTTTCTCATTTCATTCTGGCTTAATTAATTAATCATGTATGTTGTGTTTGGTGTAATTTTAGTGTGTATGCTCCCCCTTTTTCCTAGAGCAATCATTGGGATCAAAATAACTCTTTGTTCACATTTTTTCAAGTTTACCCATGGATTATTAGTAAAGTATGATCTCCCCTTGTGCTTTGTGCGAGCCTATGGATCAGAAACACGAGTATCTTCATTTTAATTTTAGTGTCTTTCTTACATATTTCATCACCACAAAGGCGACCTTAACCACATTTACTAATGGGGTATATAAAGGAGGGAGAGCGGAAAATATACCTCAAAGTGTGGCCAATGTCATTCAAGCCAACCTGCAAGACCCTTGATCCACCAAGAATTGTTTGGTGAGGAGAAGAGGGGAGACCATCTTAGTCTCATGCACTATTAGATGGGATCATTGTTCGCATAACCACTACAAACCTTGTTTTAGAGACCTAAGACCTTTGGTCATTAATCTAGCTATGGTGCAAGGTATAATATCATGCTTGGAGTTACCCAACATTTACCATCCTGGGGAGAGATAATATTTATTTAGATCTATCAAAACCTTCAAGGGAAGGGGAAATGTGAGCCCTTGTTCCACTAGAACCCTATTTATTCCCTCTTAAGAGTGGAACACATGTGCGCAATCCTATGATATTTTATCACTTGGGCCCACACTAGTGTGACCCACCCTTATTGAATAATTAGGTTTGCATGCTTGACATGTTTTCTTGTGAAGACTAGTAAAATACCATTCAGAACCACTTCCTTGAAATCATTTGCCATCTTCTTTTCTATTTTTATCTATAAATTAGTCCAAAAACTTGTAAAATTTACCAACTGTTACATAGAATCACACTTTTGAGCCTAAAAGAACACTTTTGAGTTTAAAATTACACATCTGAGACCTCCTATTGTACTCTTGAAACCCTTATATTTTTTCTATGTATCTCTTGGGTAGAATTGTACATTTGATTTCTATTGTGGTGCATTTGATAGCTACAATGACACTTTTGACTATCCTTTTGTGCATCTGACCATACTTTGGTGCATCTGAGTATCCTTTTGTAAATTTTATTATAGTTTATCACTTTTGACCATCCTTTGGTGCATCTGATCTAAAAAATTACACATTTGTCAATATATTGTCACTTTTGATCTAAGACGTACTTAACCTGTTCTAATGAATAGGACCAATTTTTTCATAGATTAGTGTATTTGAAACCTACTGTGTCACTTCTAAGATTGTTATCACATTTGAAATATATGTGGCACTTTTGACAACATTGTGGAACATTTGATACCCACAAATATGCATTTGATTTACACAATGACACTTTTGACTTGAGTGAGAATTTCTAGAATTAAAAAAAAAACAATTTATAAAACTTTTGACCAATCAAACACAAAATTTGAGACCTATAGCACACCTAACTTGCAATCATCATTCACTATCCAATAGAAAATCAAAGATCATACCCATTTCATATCATCTTTTTTGGAATTTAGAGCTACTACCATAGGCTTGCATAAACATCACGATCATTGATGAGCCCTAGAAATGTCTAGTATTCTTGCCTTAGTTCTATAGTTTTTATCGTATTTTTGCTAAGTTCCAAAGACATTTCCAAACATTTTTATATATTTTAAGTATTTAAGAGCATTGAAGATGATATATTATATTATATTGATGAATAATTATTTGATCTTTGAATTTCTATGGAATTTAGTGGATTTTTATGATTAATTATAGTTGTTAATAATGAAAAATTCCTTTCGAAAGAAAACTAACCCCTACATTGAAGGATTTTTCAACCTACAACAAAATGATGTTGATCCACCACAGTCAAAGGAGGTGATCAATTACAACATGTGCATTTTTTTGATGTTGATGCAGGCGATGGTCAGAGAATGTGAACATGGTTATTCATGGATCACTCCATCTTTTCAATTTTTGTTATTAATGAATCATGGAGGAAAGAAGAGGATTGCTCTAATAGTGGATAATGACTTGTAATAAAGTTTGTCTTGTTACAATTTTTTTCAATTATAACCATCTTCTTAATTGATGTAGATTCCTTATTAGATTCTTACACTTTAACTTCCACTTTCTTTTATTTGACTATTGAACTGAGACCTAGTCCTCTTCCTATATTTTTAGAAGAGGTTATAGTTGATTGTAGTTTTTTTTTAGTTATAAAATAATAGGACTCTCACATATCTTGTATATATGTGTGATCTTGTGAGAGATGAGTTAGCCAGGTATTTGTATGAATTAAATTGAATATAAATCTTGTTATAAAATACTCTATTTCAAGCTTTTGTATTGTTTGGATTGAAATAAAGAAGAATACATCAATTTCTATGAATCTATGAGTTAATATATGAAGAAAGATATTGTGGATTGCAGTAGCTCAAGCATGGCCACTTGAGGTATTGCAAAATTTATGTTAGTTTCTAGATTATTAGTTAGTTTTTGAATTGTATTTTCTAATTCATATTATGTTGAGTTGCTAATAAATTATTGAATCATGTTGTGGCATAGAGAGTCATTGAGTTACAGTGTGCATAGTAATAATTACCCATAGCAGTTATTGTTGTTACTTACAATAATTAGTATGCACTTAATCTATTTTCTATGTAGAATTTATTTTATTTAAGTTATCTTTAATTAGAAATTCTTTTATTACTTTTTTTGTACACTCAATCAATTAGGAAGGTTTAGGATTCTCAATTGCACATACAATGTTAAGATCATCTCAAGATTACGATTCCCTGGTTGATAATTTATATGAAGTACCTCTAAGACAATAAATTGCTCAATTTAGGATTTGTTGGTCTGTTAAGTTATATGTATGATATCTACATTAGTTGATTGGAAATAGGGAAAGCTCTATAGTTTTGGTGTCATTGTCAGGGATGGTGCTAAGTTCATAATTCCTAAATATGTTTTAATTCATTTACATTTATTTCATAAATTAGGAAGTACTTAATTAAAAAAAATAGGATCAATAGATATTTTAAAGTCAACCCTGAACTACTCACTATCAATGTGCAAGAGAAGCTATTTAAATATAAAGATACTATTGTATGCGGAGGAAGAGAGATGCTTTGGGAATATTTCTCCCCTTGACCAAGAAGAATTTGAAGATACTAGTGCAAGTGAAGAACCTATTGAGGGAATCAATGATATAGAAAAACCCCTCACACTAGTAGCTTCTCTAGACCTAGGGATAACTCCCATAAGGAATCTTAACATCATGGCAGAAGAGGTAGTGAACAACCCAACATAGCCTATTACATTCAAATTCACAATTACAAACCAAGAAAGGATGACTGCCCTGAAGAATATACCTCCCTCGACATTTCCCAATTTCTATGGATTAATTACAGAAGACATAGGCATGTTCATCTTTGAGTTTTATAGTCTATGCAAAATTTATGAATACACCATGAATTTTGATAGATTGAAACTCTTCCTGACCACATTGAAATATTTTTCTTTATAGTGGTTCATGAGGCTAGGAAGAAATGTAGTACCAAATTGGGAAACAATGAAAGAGAAATTCTTGCAAAAGTACTAAGATTCTTGTCACGAAGCAGACATGAAAAGAGATGGCATCTTTAGAATTTCATAAAAGGAAGAAGAACCACTTGAAGAGAATGTAGAGAGGTTCCAATTCTACCTTAAAAAGTCACATCAAAATAGATTTTCCTCGAGTCCCTAAAGCTAGTATTTTTGCAATGGGTAAATAAAGATTGTATGGATTTATTAAACCTCATTAGAGCAAGGGATATTTCTCAATTACCTTTTGAGGATATGCACAGTATTGATGCTTCCATTATGGTTCATAATATCATTCTATATCCTGATGCCAAGCCTATTAAGAAAAATATTTGTACAATGAATCCCAAGATGGCCTTGTTAGTCAAGAATGAGATAGAAAAGCTTCTAAAAGATGACCATTTTATCTATCCTTTTTACTAATCACCTTGGATCTCAAATATTGTATCCATTAGAAAACCTAATGGCCATATTCATGTTTGCATTGAATTTCATGATCTTAATAAGACTTCTTTAAAGATGATTTTCTATTATGAAATATTGATATGATTGTAGATTTGACTGTAGACCATGCCTTACTTTCCTTTATGGATGGCTTCTCAAGATACAATCAGATCCTTATTAATCTAGAATGCCAATACAATACATCCTTTACAAACCCTTGGAGTACCTTCTATTATGTAGACTTCATGGCATTTGGGTTGAATAATGTTGGAGCAACCTATCAATGTGTGATGACTTTAATATTTTATGGTTTCATTCATAAAATCTTAGAAGATTATGTTGATGACATCTTGGCTAAATCTATAACTCATCAATATCACATTAATAATCTTCATCTTATCTTTGAAAGGCTTTGACTCTATAAGATGAGATTAAATCCTCTTAAGTGTGTGTCTAGTGTGGATACCAGAGAACTACTAGGATTTATTATCTCTCATTGTAGAATCAAAGTTGATACAAATAAGATCGATGCAATCGTTAACATGAATCCACCTAAGAACATATCTTAGCTTCATATTTTAAAAGGGAAGATTCATGTAATTCGTAGATCTATATCTCAATTGGTTGATTATACCCTTCTATTCATGCATGGCGTGGGCATCAAGAGCCTCATTTTGCTTAGTTTTTGTTATGTTTGAGTCTTAGGTTGTTTGTGTGTTTTGGTGTCCAATAAGGCCATTTATTACCATTTGGATTCATGTGGATTCATTTTGGAGTGATTAATTGGGTTTTTGTTTAAAAAGTGAAAAGTTTCCAAATGTTGCTAAAAGTTGTCATACAACTTTGGAAAAGTGTCAAAAATCAAGAAATAGTTACAAAGAAAGAAATAAACAATTTTAAGGAGTTATGATTGGTTGTAAATGCATGCATACACCTTCCAAAGTTGAATAGTTGGTTGGAGAACTAATATTGTAGTTTTGAGTTAATGAAAGCAGGTTTTTTCTGAGTTTTTCTAATGTTTCAGTCTATTATTCTTTCTTGTACATCATGTATGGCCAATTTAGTGATATAAAACTAATTTTACTATGTGGGAATATGAATCCTCTTTCTTTTTGTTTTTGTGGCATTGAATTTCATCAAGTATTTTGCAAGATATTCAAGTTTTTCTGAAAGTTGTCAAAACCCTACTTAGGGTAACCCGAGAGGGGAAAATAAGATATAACTTGGCCTTCCACTAGTGGAAAACCACCACAATGGGTGGAAAGGCCTATTTTTATGTAATTTACCTTGTTCCAAGATTGCAAGGGCCCATCTTGAAGTTTTCACATGCTTCCAATGGTTTGTAAGTCTAATATTTTGAATGTATTAGACTGTGAAGATAGTGAAAGGAAGTTTGTGTGTTATCAATGCAATATTTTATGTGTTTTTTGTTTGGAGAAGGTGTGGAGAGTGTGTAGGAAGGTCTTACAAACCTGTTCAAATATTTTTTGTGTCTTCTTGGCAATTATTTGACAAAATGTAAAGTTTGTCCTATAAGGATTGTGTGTGACAGTGTTGGGGCAGCAATTGTAGGTTGAACAAACCTATACATTGCTTGTTGAAGAAAGGAGAGAGAATCATTGTAGCATGCTAATAGGAGTCTGTACATGTTGGAGAATCCATAAGACAATTTATTCCTTTTATTTGGTGTTATTTCCTTGCATAAACCTAGTAGCAACAAGCCTAATTTGTATGTTCCCTGATGTCAAACCCCTGATTGGAGTTGTGTATGCTTGGAGACCTTAAAAATGTGTTGATTATAGTCTAACCAAACCATTTTTCTCTTGTTCCATGTTGCTTTCAAAGGTAGAGTTTCTTTGGTTTGCTGCCCCACCTTTTGGGTTTGAGAACTCATTGTCTAGGATGAACAAAGTGCATAATTTTAGCCTTAAAATTTGAAGTCATGTTTGAAGTTGATAGCAAAGTTGTTTGAAGTCCTTCCCCAACTCTACATCAAATTGGTATCAGATCAAGGAAGATCAATAAGAGGTAATAAATAAGTTGATTTGAAGTCAAGCCAAGATGCCTCCAAGGGTGAATGTGGAAAGAATAATCAAAGAGGTGAAAGATGCTCTTGCCCCAGAATTAAGAGTTATAAAGGAAAGCCTTGATGTAAGACTTACATTAGTTGAGACCAACCAAAGAAGAGGAGTGGTCACAAGAGATTTGAGTGGCCAGGAAGAAGACAAAGAAGAAGTGGGTGAATAAGAACAGGAAGAAGAAAGAGATGTTGAAGAGAAGAGGTTGGAGACATTGCTAAAGGAAGTTAAGAATGATGGTTCCAAGGTAAAAGTAGAACTTCTAGTATATTCAAGAAGTCTGAATGGAGAAGAACTCCGAGATTGGATAGGAGAATTAGATAAGTATTTTGAGTTTGAAGAGATACTTGAGGGGTATTAAGTGAAATTGGAAAGAACAAAACTAAAAGGACATGCATCCCTATGGTGGGATTATGTACAAGAAGAGAGGAAAAAGAAAGGAAAAGAAAAAATTACATCTTGGGACAGAATGGTTGCAAAATTGAAAGGTAAATTCCTACCTAGTGATTATGCTCCTCAGTTAAATAGAAGGTTGCAAAAATTGAAGCAAAAAGACATGGATGCAAAGACCTACATAGAAGAGTTCTACAAACTAAGCATAAGGTTAGGCCATATTGAAGAAGATGTTGAAAAAGTTGCAAGGTATTTGAATGGGCTAAAGTATAGCCTATAAGATGAACTAAGTCTCACAAGCCCAAGAATTGTAGAAGAGTGTTATCAATTTGCCGTAAAGGCTGAAGACAATTGAAAAGGAGACAAGAAAAGAAAAGTAGAGGTAGGGGAAGGAAAATTTTTAGAGGAAGGGAGACTTTTGTTGGTAGAGGATATTCCCAAAGGTCTCAAGGAGAGACAAGTAACTCACAAGAACAAACATCAGATTCAAGGGGCAACTTTAGAGGAAGAAGACCAAATTTTAGACACAGATTTAGCAATAGAGGAGGCTCATGTGGATTCTCTGGAAAGTGTTACAAATGCAATAAATTTGTAGGCCACCAAGCATGACAGTGCACTGAGGAGCAATCATCTACTTATTTTAAAGGAGAGAGGAGAAATCAGATTGCACAAGGTGGATATGATGTTGAAAGTGTTAATTCCCCATCACTAAATGCAAAACCAAAAGTTGTAGAGTCCTTATTGATGAGAAGAACCTTGATCAAAGTGCCCATGGAGAAGGAACCACCTTAGAGAAAGTCACTCTTTAGGACTACATGCAAATGTCAAGGTAAATGTTGTAAAGTTTTTATTGATTTTGGAAGTGTTGACAATTTGGTTTCAGTTGAAATGGTAGAGAAGTTAAAGTTGAAAAGATTGCCTCATGCCACTCCATACAAATTTTCTTGGCTAAACAAAGGTTAGAAAGTGTTATTGAATGAAAAAAATTGGGTATAATTCCATATAGGGGGTTATAAGGAAAAGGTCTTGTGTGACATCATCCCTATGGATGTTTGTCATGTGCTTCTTGGTAGACCATGGAAATATGATAGAAATGCTAAACATGATGGTAGAAAGAACACATATGTCATAGAGAAGGATGGAGTTTCATATACTCTAACACCATTGAAAGTTGAAGATAAAACACCACAAGTGGAATCCAATGTGATGTTGGTAGGAGAGAAGGAATTCATAAAGGCCATGGAAGAGGAGAATATAGGTTTTGCCATCATAGTCAAGCCTAGGTCTATTGAACTCCCAAACACATTGCCTCCTATGAGGGATATTAGTCACCACATTGATTTCATACTAGGGGCTAGTTTTCCTAATAAGGCACCATATAAGATGACACCATAGTGGAATGAGGAGATTAAGAGACAAGTCCAAGAATTGCTTGATAAGGGGTTAATCAAAGAAAGCCTTAGTCCTTTTTCGATTCCCACTGTCCTAGTACCAAATAAGGGAGGTGAATGGAGGATGTGCACTAATTCTAGGGCCATCAATAAGATTACAATTAGATATAGATTCCCTATTCCATGGTTGGAAGACTTGATGGACTGTCTAGGTGGAGCATGCTACATTTCCAAAATAGACCTCAAGAATGGGTATCACCAAATCAAGATCAGACCAGGGGATGAATGGAAGACAACATTTAAGACAAATGAAGGGATTTATGAGTGGCTTGTAATGTCTTTTGGTCTCTCAAATGCACCCAACACCTTCATGAGGTTGATGAATGAAGTTCTCAAGCCTTTTATTGGTAAGTTTGTAGTGGTTTATCTTGATGACATTCTTGTTTTCAATAAAACTAAGGAAGAGCATTTGCACCAGTTGGATTTGGTTTTAAGAATATTGAATGAAGAGAAACTAATGATTAATTTGAAGAAATGTGAGTTTATGAATACATAATTGGTATATCTTGGTTTTTTGGTTACAAAAGGCACCTTGAAAATGGATCCAAGTAAGGTTGAAGCTATTCTAAGTTGGCCTCCACCCAAATTAGTTGCTGAGGTAAGAAGTTTCCATGGTTTGGAAATTTTTTATAGGAATTTTATTAAGGGTTTCAGTCATGTTTGTGCTCCAATCATTGATACCATAAAGGGGGATAAGAGGGAAAATTTTGTTTGGACTAGTGAAGTTGAAAAGAGCTTTGAATATTTGAAAAAGAGGGTAGCAGAGCAGCCTATATTAGCCTTACCATATTTCAATAAGGTGTTTACTATTGAGTGTGATGCAAGTGGCTATGCCATAGGGGTGGTGTTGAGCCAAGAGGGCAGACCCATAGCCTTCTTTAGTGAAAAAATCAATGAGGCTAAGAAGAAAAACTCTTCCTATGACCTAGAGATGTATGCTTTGGTTCAATCCTTGAAAAAATGGAGACATTACCTACTTCCCAAAGAGTTCATAGTCTATACTAATAACCATGCCCTCCAACTTTTGAATAGTCAAGAAAACCTTAGTCATAGGCATGTTAAATGGGTGGAACATTCACAAGGTTTTACTTTCACCATTAAATACAAGAAGGGGTTGTCCAATAAAGTAGCAGATGATTTGAGTAGAAGGGCTCTAATAGTGCAGGAAATTCAGTTGCAAAGCGTGTGAGTTGAATCCTTGAAAGGTATGTATCTTGAAGATGCAGATTTCAAAGAAATATATGCATGTTATAAGAAGCCTTGTAGCAGCAATAATGATAAGTGGGTTGATTTTTTGATTCAATATGGTTTATTGTTCAAGGGAGCACAAATTTGTGTCCCTAAGTGTTCAATGAGAGATAATTTAATAAAAGAGAAGCATAGTACCGGTAGTCTTGCAGGTCATTTTGGTCTTGATAAGACCTTGAAGCAGCTAAGAAGACACTATTTTTGGCCTAAAATGAAAATTGGTGTAAGGAAATTTGTTGAGAAATGTGTTATTTTTCAAAAGGAAAAAGGGAGTAGCACAAATGCAGGTTTGTATCAGCCTCTTCCTATTCTAAATAGGCCTTGGGAGTCTATCAATATGGATTTTGTAATGGGTTTACCAAAAACACCTAGAGGTTTTGATTCCATCTATGTTGTAGTAGACCTGTTCTCCAAGATGGCACAGGTCATCCCATGCAACTAGAGCACAAATGATGTATCTTATTTTGAAGGTTTGTTCTTCAAGGAAGTGGTAAGGATTCATGTTTTTCCTTTGAGTATTGTTTCAGATAGAGATAGTAAATTTGTTGAGCATTTTTGGAGAACTTTGTGGAAGAAACTTGGCACCAAACTTAGCTTCAACTCTTCCTATCACCCTCAAACTGATGGGAAAATTGAAGTGGTTAATAGGAGCATTCTATGTCTTACAAAAGAGCATTCTATTCAATGGGGTCTGATCTTTCCTTGGGAAGAATTTGCATATAATGATTCAGTGAATAAAAGTGTGGTTTCCAGCCTAGAGGAGTATTTGAATTGAGGGATATTAGTGGAGTGGAGAGGATGAGTGTTGAGGGTGAGAAATTTGTTGTAGATATGAAGGAGATTCACCAACAAGTCAAGGATCACCTACAAAGAAGTGTGGACAAATACAAACAACAAGTTGATATTAAGAAGAGATAAGTCAATTTCAAGGTTGGGGATTTGGTTCTAGCCCATCTAAAAAAGAAGAGATTTCCTAAGGGACAATACTCCAAATTGTAGATGAAGAAAATTGGTCCATGTAGGGTTGTTCACGAGTTTGGTCCCAATGCATATGAGATTGAATTACCAAGTGGGATTGGAATTTCACCTATATTTAATGTATTTGACTTGTACCCTTTCAAAGGGATGTTGTTGCAAGTGATGAAGCAGGTTCCCAACCATTTGCAGATGATGGATTTGTTGGAAATAGGATGCCATTTAATTGCAAATCGTAAACATTAATTATTTCATGTATCTCCTAGATTCTTGGAATGTGTTCAACAACACTAAGATTAGGATGAGATTAATATTTGGATGAAATAAATCATGAAATTGACATTTGTATTTATTCCTAAATAATAGGAGCATGTGGGTGCACACATGGTAAGGTGAAACTCACCTTGTGTTTAGTTAACTATACGGAGTAACAGTTAACACTTTTGAATGCATGTAAAGATCCTAGGAGTTAGGATTTGATGTTTACATGTTTGAAGTTCAGTTTAGTTCAGATTCAGTTCAGTTTAGTTCAGTTCAGTTCAGAATCAGTTTAGTTCAGTTTAGTTTAGTTTAGTTGATTATTGATTGATTCAGTTGATTCAGTTATCTTGATTTGCATGCAAGTGCATGTTGCATGCATGTTAGTTATTTTGAGTTGCATGTAGTTAGCTTGAGTTAACTTGGAATGCATGGCTAATAACATTGAGTTGTATGACAGATAACAGGGACTACCTCCAGTTAACAAGGGATGACCATTCTTTGGGAATGGTGTTGAGTAAATGTTTCAGTTAACAATAAAGCACTTGAAGACAACTTGGGCGCCCAAGATGCTTTATTGGAATTAACTCCAATGCATGATAAGATATTTCTGATGGCTCAGTTAAGTAGCTTTAATTGTGGGCGCCATCTTTGAGGAATAGCTTTGGAATTATCACCGAAGTGAAGGAGAAGTTGTAGCTTCAGTTTGGGACACCCAAATGCATGTAGCACATGTTGTAAGCTTTAGTCTTCATTGAATAACTCTACTTGAAGGAATATGGCGTACCTTTTCAAGGGCTTGAGATTATGCATTGTAATTATCACCATTTGGAGATTACAAGGTTGCATATTGTCTATATATCTCATTCAAGTTGAATAGAGTTTTGAGATTGGTTATTGCAGGTGTGAAGAAGATTGGTAAAGACAGAAGAAGCATTCTCAAGCAAGAATTGGAGCTATTGTAATTCAGAGTTTGAATAATAGAATAATTCTTGGTGGAGTTTTTTCCCGAAAGGGTTTCTCCACGGTATATCTTGTGTGATCCTTCTATTATCCTGTCTAGTTCTTCTTAATAATTCTCTCTACATTCTACAACAGTAAAATGGATTAATCAAGATAATCATCCACAAAGAATTTATGTAACAAAGAAAAGACTTACTTAGAACAGCAATATTGAAGTTTTACAGAGTATTAAGCTAAGAAAACACCTCATTTTTCAACATTTGGTATCAGAGCTGAGGTTGGGTAGAGTATTGGGACGCCTTTCTCTTAAAAGATTGGAGGTTTTTTAGCTTAGTGGGAGCTCTTATTATTTTTGTTATTTGCTGATTTTGGAATTAAGTTTTGTTACAATGAATTCAAGGTTAGAAACTGAAAGGTTCAATGGTTCTAACTATGAAATGTGGAAATTAAAATGGAAGATCTTCTTGAAGAAAGAGACAGTGGTTAGCGGTTAATAATGAGACAAAGACACCTACAACTATTTCAGATGAAGATTGGGCTAAGTTAGATAAGAAGGCAAGAGGAACAATAAGGTTATGTCTTGCTGATGCTGTTCTTTTGAATGTTTCAATGGAAACTAGTGCATATAAATTATGGAAAAGAATAGGGGATATTTATCAAACTAAGAGTCTCACCAATAAGTTGTATCTGAAAAGGCAATTATATTCATTGAAAATGAAAGATGGTGATTCAGTTGCACAACATTTGAATGCTTTCAATTTAATTCTCAGTCAGTTAGCATCTGTAGATGTAAAGCTAGAGGATGAGGATAAGTGCATTTTATTACTTTGTTCATTACCAAATTCTTGGGAAAATCTAATTGTTGCAATTAGTGGAAATGGTGCAGATCCAAAGATGGACAACATTATTCCTACTCTCCTGTCAGAGGAGATGAGGAGGAAGTCTAAGGAGAAAATCCAAGATGCCTTGTTTGTAAAAGGTAGGTCTAAGAAAAAGGAGCCTAAGGGAAACAAGGAAGGGAAGGGTAAGGTAAAGTGTTGGAACTGTGGGAAACCAGGACATGTGAAGAAGGATTGTAAGAACAAGAAAGAGAGTTTTGATTCTTCTACAGAGGAGTCCTCAGATAATAGTAATGATGCATTGGTTATTTCAGCTAATATTATTTGTGATAACTCTTTGCTTCATGTTTCAGAGTAATCTTCGAAGAGAGGATGGTAGTCACGATGCCATGTGTGACTCGGTATCACGGTTCAGTGGGAGTTATTGGCAGTGACTTGGATGCATCATTGGTAAAGTTATCTCCATGTGGTTGGAGATATGGTTTCTTGGTTTAGAGTATATTTGTTATGGATGTCATGGTTTACTCTTGATACTAGTTTAGAGTTTGGCATATTTACATGGTTCTCTTGAGACTAAGATGTATAAGTATGTTATGATGCATGTGATCTCCTAAGAGGATATGGTTAGATCATGGATGTCATGTTTATGATTCTTGATTCATGATTGGAGTTTTGACAATGATCTTGTGTAGTTCTCTCAAGTTTTGGGTACATTAATCATTTGCTTGATTACTTCATGAAAGTGTTGTGTTGCATTTGGAGTTTGGCATGGATTGGTTGGTTACAGGTCCTCATGGATACTTGGAGAAATAGGTGAGGCTGGAATTCTCTTGTGGTAAGAGACTTTTGTTGGAATGGTTACTTGTGAGAAAAGTTTTTTAACAGAAAAGACCGAGGAGTCTACACCTTGGTTGAATGTGAATTCAACACACTCGGTGGTTTAGCATGCCTCTAAAGAGGTGGTTTGGTTACAGAGGCTTGGGAAAGGTAATGGTTTGGTTGATAATGGGAAGGTATTAATTGAGAAAATTTAACACTTTAATTAATGTTCCAGATTATCTTATGAAACCATACAGATAAGTCCTCTTGGTTTTAATCATTTGCTTGGAAGCTTCATGATTATGCAGGTTGCATTTGAAGTTAGCATGGATTGATTAGTTGGTGCAAGAAGGCCATTGGCTTTGAGACTTGTACTTGTTTTATTATTCCTTATTTAGAATAATTGCAATGTATAATGTCAAGTGGGAGAATGTTGGAAATAGGATGCCATTTAATTGCAAATCCTAAAACATGAATTATTTCATGTATCTCCTAGATTCTTGGAATGTGTTCCAACAACACTAAGATTAGGATGAGATTAATATTTGGATGAAATAAATCATGAAATTGACATTTTTAGTTATTCCTAAATAATAGGAACATGTGGGTGCACACATGGTAAGGTGACACTCACCTTGTGTTTAGTTAACTATACAGAGTAACAATTAACACTTGAATGCATGTAAAGATCCTAGGAGTTAGGATTTGATGTTTGCATGCTTGAAGTTCAGTTAAGTTCAGTTCAGTTAAGTTCAAATCAGTTCAATTCACTTCAGTTCAGTTCAGTTCAGTTCAGTTCAGAATCAGTTTAGTTTAGTTTAGTTCAGTTCAGTTCAGTTCAGTTCGGTTCAGTTCGGTTCAGTTCAGTTCAGTTATCTTCAGTTGCATGCATGTTAGTTATTTTGAGTTGCATGTAGTTAGCTTCAGTTAACTTGTAATGCATGGCTAATAACATTGAGTTGTATGATAGATAACAGGGACTACCTCCAGTTAACAAGGGATGACCATTCTTTGGAAATGGTGTTGAGTAAATGTTTCAGTTAACAATAAAGCACTTGAAGCCAACTTGGGCACCCAAGATGCTTTATTGGAATTAACTCTAATGCATGATAAGATATTTCTGAAGGCTTAGTTAAGTAGCTTTACTTAAGGGTGCCATCTTTGAGGAATAGCTTTGGAATTATCACCGAAGTGAAGGAGAAGTTGTAGCTTCAATTTGGGACACCCAAATGCATGATGCACATGTTGTAAGCTTTAGTCTTCACTTAATAACTCTACTTGAAGGAATATGGCGTACCTTTTCAAGGGATTGAGATTATGCATTGTAATTATCACCATTTGGAGATTACAAGGTTGCATATTGTCTATATATCTCATTCAAGTTGAATAGAGTTTTGAGATTGGTTATTGCAGGTGTGAAGAAGATTGGTAAAGATGGAAGAAGCATTCTCAAGCAAGAATTGGAGCTATTGTAATTCAGAGTTTGAATAATAGAATAATTCTTGGTGGAGTTTTTTCCTGAAAGGGTTTCTCCACGGGAGCTATTGTAATTTAGAGTTTGAATAATAGAATAATTCTTGGTGGAGTTTTTTCCCGAAAGGGTTTCTCCACGGTATATCTTGTGTGATCCTTCTATTATCCTGTCTAGTTCTTCTAAATAATTATCTCTACATTCTACAACAGTAAAATGGATTAATCAAGATAATCATCCACAAAGAATTTATGTAACAAAGAAAAGAGCTTACTTAGATCAGCAATATTAAAGTTTTCTGAGTATTAAGCTAAGAAAACACCTCATTTTTTTTCCTTGAAATTGACAAAGAGGGTTAGGGTTTTTAGCTTCATTTGTTATACGGAGATATTTTATTGTAATGTACATAATCAATGATATGATTCTTGATTTTTAATAAGATTTAATATTATGACACCTTAACAAACCAAGATATAACTTTCATGGTTCACTCCTACATGTATGGAATTTACATTTTCATCTACAAGTTCGACCCTAAATTTGTAGTTTTAAAATTATTTTGTGATGACCCTACTTCTAGTCTTTAGGAATTTATTTATCTCCATTTCTTAGACTATGTTGAGAGCCATTATAATGTTTTTTTGCACTAATTTTGGGAGGAAAATCATTTTTCCTTACTCAAACCCTTGGATTGATTTAAAAAAATTGAACAAGTTAAAATACATGCCAAATATAAATGCAAGTTCAATGGGTGTAGTTTTGAATTATAGACCTCTCATCCCCTAATAGATAGTTGATAGTTTTGATATTCATTTTTCTCTTCAAAGGTGTTTAACAAGACAAAAATATATGCAAAATGGGGAAGCAAAATACTATATTGAAAATGCTTTAAAAACTTTCAAACAAATGCAATTTGAATTCATTTTAACCTGTCAATAGTGCTCAATATGCAAATTGGAATGATGAATATTGAACAGACGAACTCAAATTTGCTTTGGCTAGAAAGAAACACCTTCATTTGGTCGCCGTCACACTCTCGAGTCGCCGCACGCACCAGGGACAGTAAGGACAGTGACTGGTAAAACAACAAGTAAAAGTGACAAGTTAAAATGAAGTAATTTTTTCTTTTTGTCATATTAAGGGGGTTCAGTCGAACCCATGTTCAACTGAACCTATTTAAATATGTTTTTTTTTATTTAGGGTTTCTTTGGTTCGGTTGAAGCATGGGTTCGGCCGAACCAAAGAAATGGTTTAGTCAAACCATTGGGTTTGGCCAAACCCATGCGATATGGTGAAAAAAAAAATGAGAAATTCCCTTCCTCTAATAAAGTGTAAACCACTATTCTAAAGCCACCCATTGATGAATTCAAACAAAGGGTCAGGGTTCACTCAAAGACTAACATTGCAAGATTGATCAGAAAAAGTGGGATCGCAAAAGTAGCAGGCTTCCCCCTATCTCTCATTGTCCCTGAATTGGTCATGGCTTGTCGGCAAGCCTACTAGCCCCAAACAAGAACCATCGCTGATAAGGACGGGAACCTCCTCGCTTACATGTCAGTTGAGGGAACTACTAGAACTTTTCACATTCCTACCTTTGAGGAGATGGAGGTGCCCACCATGGAAGAAGGAAAGGCAATGTGTGATGAAAACCTGATGGGCTGCAAAAAGCTGATAAATTAGTATTAGCTCAAGGAGAAAAAGGGCAGTGCTGCAAAGGTTCCTCAAGAACTGTTTCACAACGATTTCTATGAGGATTACCATGACCTAGTGACCATGTTGAGCAGGGTGATGGGCCTCCCCACTGCTGCATTTTTCCAAGAGTGGATGGTATATTTTGTTGAAAAAATCCTCCATGGGGATGAAGATGTCACGACAAAAGCCTCATTCTACTAGGGAGGCATCATAAGCTACTACTTCCACAAGCAATTTATGAATGTTGAGAAGAGCTCTAAGTTCTATATGACCTCCTATCTAGTCTATTCACTGGCTGAGCAAAAACACTACAGTGGATTATTTGTGGCACCCGATGAGGAGTCAGGACGAAGATTGAAAACCTATGACAAGTATCCCCAGCTCTAGTTCAGGAATTTCAAGGAGTACTGTAGGGTGAATGACGCCTTCATTGGCCACATCATTCAGTTGCTCAAAGGGGACTTTGAGAGAAGGGTCTCTCACAGCGCAAGGGCATTCTTGAAGCAATACACCTTCATGTTCATACAATTCCCCAAATTCACATATATTCGTGCCCAGGGCTTCACAGAAAAGCCAAATAAGCTGCCCCAGTACCCCAATGACCGGATTATATGACTAGAACTCTCTTGGCAACTGTAGCATGTGCATACAGTCCTCGGTAGTAAAAATTTGGCAGGGATCTCTTATCTCTTAGCCTTCGGTCAGGGGATGTATAAATTACAAACTTCCCAGTGTGCTGGGAATTCTAAAAAGGAATTAGCAGAGTACCATTTCCGCCTACACATTGCTCGCCCACAAGTGGACCCATATGGGCATGTGAGAAAGGCATTGGGAGCAAAGTATGCCCACCTCCACCATGTTGAAGATTTTTGGGTAGACTGTTAAGATGACAAAGAGGTGCACATGAGGCATTACATGCGGATGACCGCGTACTTCGTAAGAAGGGTGCAATTGTTTCCTATACCAGACCAGGTCAAGGAGGATGAAAGCACCATTATGGATCCTAGATTCAGCGCAGTCTCCAACTTGTCGATGCCTACAATAGATTGGGATGAGCAGGAGGTTGATGACCTCGACATTGTAACTAAACCAATTGTGGCTCAAACTGAAGAATGGGTTAAGGTACAAGTAGCCCTATTAACACAACAAGGGGTTGTCTTGACATATGAAGGGCTCAAGAGTGAGCCTAGTACCATAGAGGATGTCACTGCTACAACTTCAATGGGTGAGACATCCAAATCTCCTCCGCTCACCAGATCAAAAAAGAGGAAAGGGACTGAAATAGAGCAATCTCCAGATCCCAAGGTGTATACAAGGAATGATTCAGGAGGCTCACCCTCTAAGAGGTCCAAACGAATGGCAAGTGCCACAGAGTAGTCGACAATTCAAGAGGGTGAGGAAGAGAAATAGGATCAGCCGGAACTTCCTCCAGCTCCCCTTGTTTCAACCATCTTGACATCTATTTCCCAAGCCATGATCACCACATCCCCACCTATGGTGGACATCTCAGTCCATCTTGCCTCCTCTCCCTCGGCTGGTCCCATCATAATGATTAACTCTTCCTCCGTCGCGACTATTCTGCTTTCCTCCGCCACCATATCACCTACTACATCACTCCCATTAGCAACGGTGATAGCACTAATGCCCGTGCTTGCATTACTGGAGGCTTTCTTGCGACACATGCAAAATATCCCTAGTGAGATCTCCCAGATCTTTTTGGACCTTTCCATTCAAGCTACCTTAGTGCAGGTCCTCACCAGTGCTACACCTTCACAACCTCCAACAGGACCGCCAACAATGGAAGCCACCATGTTAATTTCTGAAGAATGGGAGAGGTGAGAGAAAGAATCCTCAAAGGAAATGGAGGAGGAAGCCGATGAATACCACGAACACCGGAAGTATGAACACCAACCAATTGATAGGGTGGTTAATGAAGAAGAAGAAACAGGGTCTTTTGAGAGTGGAGACAAAGAGGAGGGTACAGGTGGTAAAATCATCATACAAACCTTTGATGATGATCTCGAAGAGGAAATGGCTAGACAACTGAAGCATGATGAAGAAGTGACAAAAAGGTCGCCTCCTAAAGGAGAAGGGCAAGAAGGTGGTAGGACAGTGAAAAATGTAGAACCCCCTACGGGGGAACAACAGTAGGAGGATGTGCCACCTCCTTATAGAGAAGAAGGAGATATCAAAAAATACAAGCCCGAGGAGCACGTGCATGAGCACAAACAAATTGAAGAAAGAAAAGAAAAGGGAATTGAAATAGAAGAAAGTCCCCAGGGGTGATTTCCTAGTAAGCCTCCCATCAAACGCCTCACATTCATCCAAGACTCTGACGAGGAAGAGGGAGACAACACTAGAATGGAAGAAAGGGCTCCCACGAGTGAGCAAACAAAGATCCAAATAGGGGAAGGTGAGGGTGATCAAGAGTCATCGAAGGAGAATTCTACCATGCCTGAATGGCTGGAGAGGCAGGTTGAAAAGAAGACTCCTTCCTTGAAGGATCCAAGAGCAAGGCTAGAGGCTATCCTGACTTGGGCGCAGATCTCAACCAGGAAGGAAAAGAAGCCCAAAGTTAGATCCAAGGTAACGATGGATGCTTTTGGGTCCTGAACTATGCAGATAGCAACACTGATGGCAGGCCAAGAGGGAGTAAGTTATAATGTCTCCACCATTAACTTGGGGACTGCTACCAGAGAGAAAAAGGTGGAGCATCTCGAGGAGTCAGTGGCTACGGTGGTGCACTTGATACAACAAGATAAAGTCTCAAAACATGAACTTAAATCACGAGTGGCCGCCTTGATAGAATACATCCAATAATGGTCTTTAGTTGAATACATGCCTACCACATCCACGGCTCCACCCCAACTATTGTCCAAGGAACAAATTGACAAACTAGAAAAGAGAAAGAACTTGGACAAAACTATAGAGAGCTAGTTATGACAAGTCCTATATGTTGGGAATATGGGTATTAGTCGAGTTGTTTGGATAGCCAACAAGTTCTTAGATTTATAGCAGTCTCTGGAAGGGACAAAGAAGCTCTGCACCAACTTCCCTACAACATATAATTCCACCTATCCAAAGATCGAAGCCATCCTCCGGCTACCGAAGGCCACATGGGAAAACAAGCTTGCACTCAAGAGGGACGATTAATGGCTAGTGGATGTGTGGAAGTAGGAATTTGATAATAGGAGAGAAAGATTGGAACAAATAGTGGATAAGGTGGATCCAAACATCGAATGGGTCAAAGAAATTAGGGAAAATTGCGCCCGGTATCTGAGGCTAATGAGGAGATATGACAAATTGATCTGAAGAAAATGAAGCCCCATTTCTAGAAGAAGATGGAGGAAGGGATGTCAGATGAGATAACCATGGATTTCATGAGTTTTTCCACTCGTTCCTTTTCCCATTTGGAGTTATTCAGAGATCACGCCGCAAAGTATGACGAAGATTGGAAGAAGCTTGAGGACAACTCAAAAGAATGGAGTTATCAAGTGCTGCAATCCGAGATCATATAAGTTAACAAACTCCAGCTGATGATCTTGAAATTCATGGCGTATGTAGCTTTGAAGAAGCAGGAGGGAAACCCTATTGTCAGTGAGGAACTTCTAAAGGAATAGCTATAACAGAAAGAGCAATCAGCAAAAGACAAAATGCTACAGTGTCGTCACTAGAAGACGAAATAGGGATATGGACAAAACTGTATTTTAAATTGTAATGTATTGGGAGGGTAGGTAGAACCCTAGTTTGTAGTGAATCTTGGCCACACAATGAGATTGAATCTTGGCCATTTGTTCTACTTTTTGGACACTATAAATAAGGGGTCTCCTCTCATTTCCAAAGAGAGTTGGGTTGTTGTAAAGGCATGCTGCTGAAATTTATAATGAAAATATATTGACTTGGTGCATTTTCTGAGTTCTTCACATGTTTCATGATTCAATCTCCATTGTTAGATGCTTTATTTAGATTTACATGGTTGTTCTAGTTAGATTTAAATTGCTCAAATAGATTTTGGTAATGTTGTTTTGTAGTCATGAAGATTTCTGATGTGTAAATGCCTTCCTAGTCCATTATTTTTGTTTTTTGTTGTTGGTAGATGGTTGTGTAAAGTTAGTATGGGCTTGAATTCAAAGCTACTCCACATTTTTATCTTTGTTCATGCATGTATATGGTGAATGAATAGTAAAATATCTGCAGGCCTTAGAAGATAGCACAAATTTTATGATACTGTGAAATTTCTAGTTAAGTGAAATTCTATTTGAAGGAAGTTGTCCATGGCAAGAACTCCATGATTATTGTTCACAATTAGTTACAAATCTAGAAACCTTCTCTCTTCCCCTCTCTTTTCTCTTTTTTTTAAGAAATAGCCCGTGCTAAGGTTCATTGCACATTGTAAAGCCAAAACTTAAGGGAAACATAGAAGTTATTGATTGTTGTTTGAACCTACAACAAATTGCACCATAACTCCCATCTCATAAGCTTCAAATTTTGAGATCCATTCCACATCCAACTATGTAAGTCTGCCCTGTGATTACCAGCTAAATCACATCAAACATCAACTGAGGAGTTCCATGCAAGTCATGACCTGACACCCGAGAGACCTTGGGGAGATTTTCAGCAAGTTCTTGTTGTTGGAGATTTCCTTTCAAGAGAGGTAGTCCATCTATGCATTGCCTGTGTTGAGAAAGTGTACAAAACACCCATCAACAGAGATTATAATGATAAGAAACATGATAGACAATCACTAATCTTAGAGGCCATATGAATGAGGTGAGCATGTATGATCTTAAAAAATGAGTTTAGATAGTAGTATCCATAAGAAATGATTATATCAATTATACTTGATTATGTTAAATAGTATCTTGTCTATAACAATAAACTATGAAGAATCAAATTCTCTTGTAAATATTGTGAAGCTCATTACAGGGAAAAAGGATTTGAAGAACAATATTTTTAATGAAAATTTTAAGAGATGGTTGAAACAATGCATTAGTTGATATCATCATATGTTTCATAATTTGGTTTGATGGTTGATAACAATGTAGACTATGCAATTGAAAAGGCCTGTAAAGAAAAAAACATCTCTCTCTACCTCTATTTCTTATCTCTATCTCTCTTTTTTCCTCTATCACTTTGGCTCTCTATTTTTCTCTCTATATATCTCTTTCTATTATTCTTTATTTTCCCTATCTCTTTTTGTCATCTCTCTCTCCCCATTTCTATCTATATTCCTTTGCTCCTCTCTTGCTCCAGTTCTTTGTCCCTCTTCTCTATCTCCATCTCTTTTTCTCTCACTATGCCTTTGTCTCCCTCTCTCTCCCTTTTCCTCTCTCTCTATGTATATAAATATATATGCATAGATATTTTTTTCTCATTTTCTATTCTCCCTCTCTTTTGTCATCTCTTTCTCTTGTTTTTCTTTTTTCTTTGTATATATATTTCTATTTCAATCTATATTTTCTTTATCCTTTTTTATCATCTCTTTCTCATATTTGAATTGTTGGTACAAAATGATGGATTAAAAGTTAAACTCTCTTTATTTATGGTTTTTCTCTCACACACACAAACTCTCCCTATCACTTATTTATGTATGTTTGTTCATCTATCTCGATCTCCCTCCACCCCCCTTCTTCCCTCAACCTTGCATGTGCCTACCTCCCTCAACTCATCTCTCGCTCTCTCTCTATATATCCCTCCCTCTATGCACTCTCTCTCCCCCTCTCTCTTTTCTTACTCTCCCTATATGACGATCTCCCTCCCTCTTTCTTTCTCATTTCATCTCTCTCCCTCTCTTAATTTTTTTCATTTATTATAGATTTATTTAAATACATGATAATTTAATATTTAATAATTTATATAATAGAATATAAAGTAATGGAACTAAAATATAGATTTTTTATATAATGTAAATATATAATTTTATAATCTAACATAATATTTAAATATATAAACACAATAAGCTTATTTACATATATGTCAAATGTAGAAATTACATCAAATCATGACACATCTTGTAGAATACAATGATTGTAGTGAACCAAATACTTTTGTATAAAATAATAAACATCTATATAAGATTATACACACACATTTGATCATATTTATCAATTAAGTGAAAATCAAATTAATAAATATGTTAAATGTGCATGCAAAAATGGTAGATAGACAATACAAATTATAAGTAAAAAATATAACCAACTTTGATGACTTTCATTGTCTTGCATAGGTATAAAGAAAGCAATGGTTGTTGATCCCAAAACCAAGTAGCTTCCTCTCAAAGAGGGAATGCCTCCCGTGTGATTAATGACTAGTCAAACAATAATGTCAGATACAATATAGCTTGCAAAAATTATAGATTAAATTATGTAAACTTGTCTTCTACATCAATGTTTGAGATCATAATTCTCTTCTCTAACTATCTCATCCCAATGATAAATCATAAAAATTAACAATGCTCCAAAACATTGACAAAGAACATAAATTTACATTTTCTTGGCGAGTCGTGTACATCTCATCGTGTTGGGTGTCATCTAAAAATTGTTATAACCAACTAACTCAACTAATCGGGAGTTTTGTTTGGGCCAAATGAGGAAATGAGAAGGGCTCTCCTACCACATCTTGGTTACATTGCATTCAACCAAATTGCCACCCATCTCATCTTATTGGCATCCAAATTGCCAATAAAATCCTCTTGGCGAGTCATGTGTACATCTCATCGTGTTGGTTGAAATCTAAAAATTGCTATAACTAACTAACTCAACTGATTAGGAGTTTTGTTTGGGCCAAATGGGGAAACAAGAAGGGATCTCCTACCACATCTTGGTTACATTTCATTCAGCCAAAGGATAGAGGTGGTTTGGGGATTATTGACCCTCACACTCAGGGAATTTGTCTCACTAGCAAATGGATTGTGCGAGCTTTGGAAGGAGAGGCTCCTTGGAAGCATTTAGTTTGATTTTGCATTAAATTTGCAACTACTAACCATGCCTGTGAAAAGGTCAAGTGGAATGGTAAGCTCCTTTTGGCCCCATATTTCAAAACTAATGGGTTTGCTCCATTCAACTCTATTTAAAAAGCATGGCAAATCACCTCAAAGAATTTGGTTTGGTATGATCAATCCTTTAGTCACGGCCTCAGCTTTGCAAACTCTTCCATATGGTGGAATCGTCTAATTCAACAAGATGTAAAACCCCTTGGGGAGCTCTTAAAATTTTTAAAGGCAAGAATCTTTCAAAAAGGGAATTCAAGTTTTTTGTGATTTATGGGATCCCATCAACTTCAATTGGAAGCCTTGGCAACAATTATGAACTGAGTTCCACTTGACATCTCTCACTAAACAACCTCTTTTTCAAATACAACAACTTGTTCCCCCTAATCTTTTTTGTCTTTGTCCTCTCCCTGTCATTCTAGCTTTTTGAAAGATTGGAAATGGCCTAATAAATGTATTATCCACTTCTTTCCTCTCAAAACCATCTATAGACAACTCTTCCCCTCAATTTTGCTTTCACCTCGTAAAACGTAAAATGGAATATGATCATCCATCAAGTTTGGAAGTCTAAAGCAGATGCACAATCTCAACTCTTGGCTTGGAAGATTCTTCATGTTAAATTACCTATTGGTAACTGTCTCAAATTTCTCCCTCCGCCTTTATCATGTCCCTTTTGTGCTAAATCTGAGTCTATAAAGCATGCTTTTTGGTTTTGCTCTCATGCTCAGAACTTGTGGCATTCTCTTTTCTCTTTGCTTACTGTCCTCTTCAATCACACTTGGTCATGGAAAATAGCGCTCCTCGGTGTCTCCTCTCACCATAATATCCTCACTCAATTGTGCAGGCAGATCATCCTTAAAATCATTTGGAAGTTCTGTTGCATTGCTGTATTTTCCAGCACCTCTCAGCCTCTTAAAGTTGAAGTACAAATAATTTGCAGGAATCTCTCTTTACAAGTTACAAATTTGATTGCTATGCTCTAGGATTATTTAGAAACTAACAATGATCTTAAAATATCTATCTACAATGTTCAAGCACAGTTATAGTCGGTTGATGGATAGACATCTTGCTAAGGAGGCTACTTCTTGGAGGCTATGGAGAGTATTCTCCCTTTGGACGTTGAGCTGCTTAGACCTTCTTCAAAATGGCTGTTGATTATGGTTCAAGTTTTGGTTATGAGCGTTATTCAATATCTTCTTTGAAGAGAGATTTTTATTGTATTTGTTGGAGATAGCTACTCCTCCAACACATTTTGCTATTGTAGAACTTTTTATTTAGTATAGCTGTAGCAGCATACTTTACCTTCTTTATTTTATGTAATAATGACCTAGAGCTGTTGTTTTTGTTACTGCTGTAACAACATTATTTAACAATGTCATTTTTCTTCTTTATCCAATAAAATAAAAAATACTTAATTATTAATACAATATACTTATCATATTATTTTTACCCCATATGTTTCTTTTAAAAACCCTTTGAATCGTCAATTTGATTGCCCAGCAAAAGTCAAAAGTGGCTGTAAAACAGATCAGATCCCAAATTAAAATTATAGTAGCTTTGTCTTCTTTTTCCTGTTTCTGTAAATAAAATAAAGTAATTTTAATTTTGATATTTGCGCCGACAATCACGCATTGCCAACTACCTTTCTTAAAAGAAGAATGAATAATTTTTGCCAGACTGCAAAGCATTATCACACGATAAAAATAATTGAGTACACTCGCATCTATTCAATAGAATACAGCTCTCCACCAAGTCGTACGAAAACTATTCGTTCGTTCGGCGAGCCACTCAAATCGTGCGAAGAATACATGAGAAAGTGGTGGAATTCCACATGAATGAGATGGAGCATCTTCATCAATAGCTGGAAAAAATGTGTAGAATTCATTGTAATGTCCCATCCACCTTTCGCCTTTGGACAATTTAATCGACAGTTGGAGAAACATGTGAGCAAAATTGGATTTGATGGTCTATATGTTACAACCTAACATTTATTATAATCGTATTATTTGACTTGTTATTTTATATAACCATAATAAGTCTCGGAATTGACTCACACCCCTACCAACATATGAAATTTTGATTCATTATTCATTTAAATGCTTGTCACTTTACGTTTTATGAAAAAAATTAGCTATAAAACAAATTTAAATATCAATTTCAAACCTATTAAAAAATAATTATATAAAATTAAGAATAATTTATCCTTATTCAATTCATTATCTAACATGCTCACCAATAAAACAAAAATGTTGTATTATCTTGAAAAAAATCAAAGCTCGCAAATCACCTATAAAAAAATGCTATAAAATAAATGTTGTTGAAATTTATTTATAATTTAATCCTTAAATTCATCTATCTAAAAACATAAATTATTTGTATAAGCCAAAACATGCTCACCAATAAACACAAATGTTGTATTATCTTGAAAAAAATCAAAGCTTAATCACTATAAAATAAATGCTTTGAAAAAATGTTGTAAAAACAGAGAAAATTTGTGTTATGTTATTCATATGAATATCCTATATATATATTAAAAAATGTAAAATTAGAAAATATTGATAATTAGAAATAAATGTAAAAATCTTAAATTTATTGTTATAATTAACAAGAAGTTTCTAAATTCATAAAGATAATAAATCTTGTGAAAATATTCAAAAAAGATAAAAAACAATTATATTCTATTTTGAAAAGATTTTGTATTAATATATATTTTTATAATAAATATTATAAATCATATATATTAATATAAAACAATGGTAACTATTAGTCAAAATGTTAAAATCTTAAATTTATTGTTAAAAATATTTTATAAATTAGAAAGAACTATATTTAATCTTGAAAAGATTCTATTTTGAAAATATTTTGAATTAATATTATAAATCATATATATTAAATAGAATCTTTTCAAAAATAGAATCTTTTCAAGATTAAATATAATTTTTTCTAATTTATAAAATATTTTTGACAATAAATTTAAGATTTTAACATTTTGACTAATAGTTACCATTGCTTTATATTAATATATATGATTTATAATATTTATTATAAAAATATATATTAATACAAAATCTTTTCAAAATAGAATATAATTGTTTTTTATCTGTTTTGAATATTTTCACAAGATTTATTTTATTTATGAATTTAGAAACTTCTTGTTAATTATAACAATAAATTTAAGATTTTTACATTTATTTTTAATTATCAATATTTTCTAATTTTACATTTTTTAATATATATAGGATATTCATATGAATAACATAACACAAATTTTCTCTCTTTTTACAACATTTTTTCAAAGCATTTATTTTATAGTAATTGAGTTTTGATTTTTTTCAAGATAATACAACATTTGTGTTTATTGGTGAGCATGTTTTGGCTTATACAAATAATTTATGTTTTTAGATAGATGAATTTAAGAATTAAACTATAAATAAATTTCAACAACATTTATTTTATAGCATTTTTTTATATAGGTGATTTGCCAGCTTCCATTTTTTTCAAGATAATACAACACTTGTGTTTTATTGGTGAGCATGTTAGATAATGAATTGAATAAGGATTAAATTATTCTTAATTTTATATAATTATTTTTCAATAGGTTTGAAATTGATATTTAAATTTTTTTGACAATTAATTTTTTTCATAAAACGTAAAGTGACAGGCATTTAAATGAACAAACTGTCAAAAAAATTTCATATAATCGGTAGGGGTGGCCATCAAATTCCAGGCTTGCATGTGAGTGTACAAATGATTCAGGCTTCAATCTCGAGTCTAATGTAATCAACTCACCCAATACTTGTGTGACATTTAAGTTCGTATATCAACCACCGACAAAATTGATGATGAATTGAATGTGGTGCCTAATTGTCATTTCAGATAATTATTGACACCTCACATGCTTACATTGGATCCGTAATCTTTTGCTAGATTAGTCTCCTCGTAAGAAAACACCAGTAGTTAGATTATGATGACTGAGAATGATCAAATTTAAGCTTTGCACCAGTGGTTAATTGGATAAATTTACTTTCCATTACCTGCTAGGTATGGGATTGATAATAATAATAGGGCAATGGTTAGGTTGATAAGTAATTTTTCAAGTGAGTAGGGGAAAGGACGTACGAGATTGATAACAATATCAGGGTAATAGTTAAGTTGACAAGTACCTTTTTAAGTGAGTAGGGGAAAGGTCTTTGATATCATTCATGTTTCAATAAGAGTTCACTGACATATGTTAATTGAAAGTTAGACTAAAAAAATTTAAATGTACCAATATTTGTCCACTTTATATCCACATAATTGAAGCAGTTGTGTAAGTTTATTGATGCCAACAGTGCATAAATATTTGTGCAAATGTATTGGATCAATTGTGTAAATTTTGTGGTGGTCAAAGTGAACACTTATCGAGGCAATAAAGAATTTGTATTAGTGGTCACCTTGAAATGACCATTTTTAAATCTTCGTGTACATAACGAGTCCTCTTAGTTTTTTGCAACTACCCAAAAACTAAAACAATAGTTATTTGCTCTTAAGTCGCATACAAAGAAACCCAAAAGAAATGTCAAACAACCACAAACAATTGTTGTTATTGACTATATAACCATCCACAATAGACACCTGAAGCACATAACTAACAATTATAGTCATAATATAAAGTAATCCTTGAAGAGGAGAATGCCATGAGAAGCCTCATGTCAGCTAAAACATAGATTCATTTGTATAAATGCTCATAAGAGCAAGAAAAAGGGAGATTTATATCCCTACAAGCAATAAAATAGAACCTCAAGTGGAGGATCCAAACATATATACCATAAATATAAAAGAAATGATTGAAGACATCCAAGAACTTGTGCCACAACTAGTAGCCAATCTTCAAAAAACCCAAAAGTGAGTCACTACAAAAATCACTAGGCAACATAGTTAAAGGGGTGAACTAAATTTACAATCACTATCAACAATAGGATTATGAGTTAATAGCATTATGTTTCCACTGTCCATGATCATTAGTAATCAATATTTCTGGATAAAACTATGTGAAATTTTTCTTCATCAACGTTTCAGATCATACTCCATGATCCATCATCAGGATAATTTCCACAGTCCATGATCTCTCTCTATCTACTAATCATCCTGATGATGGATCATGGTGTATGATTTGAAATGTTGGTGAAGAAAAATTGCACACAATTTTATCCAGAAATATTGATTACTAGGATTATGAGTGTTAACCACTTGAATTGGAATGATGTTGGTTGGCCAATCATTGATGTTGGAAGAATCATGCTTGGAGAATCATATCTTGTGTAGCTCCCTTGGATTTTAAAGCAATCTCCTTGGGAGAAAAAAATGGAACATCCTTAGCAAGAAGAACTAGATGCTTGATTTTCCTCCCATTGTCAAAATTATTGTTGGCTAAAGAGAAAGTGTTCAATTCATTTATAATATGCTAGTTTGAGTGAGCCATAATGATTATTGTCATTGTAAGAAAAAGGATCAAGATGGGTAATCCATCATCAAAAACTCTATGACAAATAAGAAAGAGCTAGATTAAAATAAATATAGGGTTGAGTAAGTGGTAAGAGTCCCCAATAGCCAAAGGAGATGAATCATGGGGAAGGAGATACAATTGGGATTTCAAGGAGGGCTTGGTGTCAGAATGAAACCCCTCAACACTATGTATTTGTGCTAAGACCTTGTAAATAGTATAGGTAAGGATGGGCCCCATTCTAGGAATTTCAATAACAAGTGCAATTGACCATGTGAAGATACAAATTGGAGTAGACCATTCGAATCTTAATTGAGATATGATATAGAGCATTGGTTCAAAATATAACTAGATATCTAAGTTTCCAAATATATTTGAGAATTACTTGTTTACAGGTATGGGAGATAAAGTTAAGTGTTTTTGGAGGCTCTCAAAAGAATAGATCTCCAAGACCACTTAAAGGGGAAGAGGGCAAGTAGAATGGAGAAGAGACTAAGCTAGAGATTTTTAAAATGATGAAATAATCAGAAAGCATGTTTAATGGACTTGAGTTTAGAGAAAAATGGGTAAGATAGGGGGTGAAGAAAGGTGAGGTGGTTGTTTATTGGGAGCTTGATGTGGAGGGTCTTCCAAGCTAAGATTTGGGGTTGAGCATCAACCTTGGACTTCTAGATTTGGTAATTGAGTCTATTCTATTTGGATTGGCTAAAATTGTGATTCCAAAGAGATTTTAAGTTGGGGAGATGTGAGATGGGAGGAGTTTCCTATAGATCATTTTGAGGGGGAAATAATGGAGGTTGTGAGAGCTTGACCATTGCTAGCCTTTGTAGAAATTCTTGTGGCAATGGACAAAAAGAAGATTATGAAGACTAGGGGGACAAGTTGTTGAATATAAATAATCCTATGTTTACTAGAAGGGGATAAAATGTGCTCATTTTAAAGATTTTTCCATGCCTTCCAATTGAAATGGTTAGGGTCCCAAAGATCTT
>VDFB02009580.1:1451752-1586233 GCA_007258455.2 Sequoia sempervirens | reverse complement strand
TTTATGATAAAATAATTTGGTGTATATTCTATTCGCATGTGTTCTTATTTGCCTCCAAGAAATTTGACTAGGAAGATTATTGAAAACACCACTTACAATTTTTAAAAAAAAAATATTTTCATTAAATTCAACATCACATTCTAGATTTTCATCTTCATCTTCATTTTCATTTACATTTCCATCTTCATTTTCATCAACAAAACGGTTTTCATTTTCATTTTCATCAAAAATACAAGTTTTGTTTTCATTTTCAAGAAAATGATCATTTTGATTTTCATTTGCAACAAAATATTTTTCTTTTTTGTTTTCAACAAATTCTATAAAAGTTTCATCTCTCTGAATATTGTCAATGTCAACATTATTAAGTCCAGCATCTTGTAAAACTTCTACATACAAATTTACCATTTCACTAACATGTAGATTTGAAGACGTATCTGGATTTGTGCATATTTAAACATTCTCCATAGCATTCAAAGAGGGATTTGAAGACATAGTAGGACTTGTTTGTATAATCATATTCTTCTCCAAATTGACTCCTTGCAAATTAGCTTCATCTACAACCATGGTATCCTCAATGTTTTCATCTTCAATAGTTGTTGAATTATTGCTCCACCATCATTCACTAATTTCATTCTCATTCTTCTTTCTTTGTCTTTATCTCTCATTTTCTATTTTCTTAACTCTTGAGGAGTCAATGTCTTCCTTCTCTTATTACGAGCTTTATCTCCCATAATTATAAAATTCTCAAGCACAAATGAATGTTAATAGTGAAATACTTCAAAATATTCAATCCAAATTGGAAGTTGAATACCCATTAGGACAAAATTCTTCCTCTTGTGTTCCTCAAAACAAGTAGAAAACTACCACAATTCCACTTTAAAAATTGTTTTCTTCATGCCTCCTTTGAAAAATTCAATCCATATTGCAAATTGAAAACCTTTTGTTCCTCCAAACAAGCACAAAAATAACACAATTCCACTTCAAAAATGGTGTAGATGATGCCCCGCTTGATAAAATCAAGTTTACCGCTTGTAAATACAATAGCTCACGAAAAATAATTTACTTTTACTGCTCTCGGCCGTACATGTGAAGTTGCAGACTTCACAATAATTTTTTGCAGTATATTTAAATTAAAAAAATGGGATCCCGTTTATAAAATGGGATCTTACTTATAAAAACCGGGATCTTGTTCTATAATCGGGATCCCATTCTTCGACATTGAATGTGGGGACCATTGGACAAGAAACTGGATCCCGTTTTATAATCGGGATCTCGTTTTTTAAATTTTGATTTATTTTTTTGCTTTGTGGTCGGGTTTTTTCCTAGGTTTTTGGTTCAGGAAAAGAATTGGAAATCCGAACCTAGGCCTTCAACCTGGTTTGACCTGCAAGTTGAAGGTCCTAACAATGTCAAAGAAAAATACCGACTTTGGACATATGGCTAATGACCTTTTTTGCAGATTTTTTTGATGAAATTAAAACCCATTTTAGATGAAACAATGCAGATTCTAAATATGTAATTTTTTTTGCAATTGGATTATGTTTTCTATTTTTCAATTAATTTCTAATAAAATTGGTCCATAAACTTTAAATATCAGGGGTTTTTACTATTTTAATAACTTTTGATCAACATAACATTTTGAAAAATGGATTGCATGAAAACAAACTTCAGAAAATTCTTTTCAATTTTTTTTTTAAAAAAAAAATGATAAGTTTAGGTCATCTTATGCATGTTGTACACGACAATTTTTTAAAACGACAAATTTGCCTAATAAAAATTTAACAAAAAAAAAATATTCAATAAAAAATTACAAAAAAATATCAAGAACAAGATTCAGTGTGTCACAAAACTTTTCCCAAAATGATTTAGAAAAATACGATAATTTAAGTCAAATATGGATGTCGTACACATGCATGGTATGGTAAAACAAAGAAGACTTTTAAACAGTGGTTTTTAGAAATGCCTATTAAAACTCAATTTGTACAATTTGGGTATTGAAATAAATTACATGTTTGGAAATTAGACTCTGAGCACTACATTTTATGATTAGTGACTTTTTTAAAGATTTCATCTTTAAGTGCTTCAAATTTTAAGGTCAAATGTGTTAAATTCTGAAATCAGGAAAAACACTTCCACTTTCTGGCCAAAAAGTGGACTCAACTTCTTGCACACACCCATATGCATTGTTAGACATGGCTCTAAGGATGTGATATCATCCTAATTTGACACTATATGGTGCAAAGAATTTGTGTCAATAATACATGTGAATGATGAAGATGAAATAGAAACAAGAGAATTTTCATTTCCTTTCTCGTTATTCATATTCTTCATAGAGGAATCCTATTATGCACTCTATCTAACAAAATAAAGTTCCCCAATGTTGTTCTCCTCAAGAAGATGAATGAGGTTATCAACTTATTTTTTCATGCTCATGTGTTCATAATATTTTGGCTTCTTATAATAAGTAATTATCTTTCTTAGGTTTTCCACCCTTAGAAGAAGATGTATCAACTTTGGGAATATTAGAATATATATGATTCTTGTCCTTAAAACCACCTTTCTTGTTAGTGTTATTTTCTTTCATATCTTTATTGTTTCCAATCTTCTATTATTTTATGTCTTGGTGAGTCACCAAGGAATATGACAAAATATTTAAGGTTTCCCATCTAAAAAATTCTACCTTGATCCATTGTGAGAGAGACAATAAATTCACCAGAGGTAGTAATGTGACTAAGAAAACTTCTGGTAGCATGATAAGTAGCAATGAATACATAATAATCAAAACCCAATTTAGATAGAATGGTGTGAATCATTTGTGTATTCTCTTTCTCAATCCGCAATTGATTTGAATATTTTTTTAGGCTTTTGAACTTAGTAAATAAATATTTAATTATGTCAAAGTTATAGGTATTAAGATTTATGAATACAATCTCTAAGAGATGTCCTTACATTACATCTTATTTTCCAATTAATTTAAACAATGTGTTTTATAATTTAATAGGTATGTTTGAGGATTTAATATGAAATAATGAATCTAGAGACACAACAAGGAACACAAATACAACAATCTCATCACATTTTATCTCCCACTTAATTTTCTATGTTGGATCAGTAGGTTTAGGTGCTATCCCCATTATATATTTATGGAATCCTTTATTTTTTAGTAAAATCAACATTTTAGATTTCCATTTAAAATATGATGAGGGTCACACCGCCCGAAACCCACACAAATCACCACAATAGATACCAACACAGAAGATGTGAGACAGAAAAATAACTCACTTTCAATTATTTTCCAAAAAATGAAATTACATATTCAAAACTTACATGCTATAGCCTCATGGGCTTGATTCATTACACCAAAATCAACTCTAAAAACAAAATGTATTATTCGGAGCCACAATCTGCACTATTGGAGCCACCTTCTACAACCCCCACTTAACCCTTTTATTTTACCCAATAACTGCCCTAGAATGTTCCAGAAAGTTCAACTTTCCCTTTTGTTTTGGCACCAAAAGTCTCATTGTTTGATTTCTGTCCTAGGAAGAAATTTTAATGAAATTTACTTTCTACAAGGGCTACTTCACGGGGCCATAAATTTTGATCTGGGTGTCCAATTGGCTATTATGACATATCCTTGGAAAGCTCTTGAAGAGATCTATAACACTAAACCATCGAAGGTTGATTTGTCAACTTTTTGAGTTGTTTCAGGGCCTCTAAGGTTTTCATATCTAAATTTGAAGTTGTATTGGAGAAATTTCCCAAGACGAAAACTTTAATCTCCCAAACCGTGTAGGGTATTGTTATGATTCTTCTGCGACCGAATTTTTTTTTTTAGTTTTGCTCCTTGGGGTAAATTTTTAGGTCCATATGAGCCCATTTAGGCTAACTTACTAAAAATAGTAAGTGACTGTAATTGCATTTTTTGACTCCTAATTGTCTTACGCCCCTTAAGTGCCATCATGGAACTAAAAACAACTAAAGAAATTAAGGAATTTTTTTTTTTTTGGGCAATGCAAGATTTCCCTACACCGTTGGATGCTCTTACATAAGACACCCAAGGTAATTTGAAAAGTGACCCTATCACTTCTCAAGAGTTAGAGGAAAACCAAGACAATTAACCTTAGCCTCAAACAACCACAATGAATCTTCAACATGAATTCCTCTCCACTTCACCAATTACTTTGCATATTGCCTATTTCTTATGCTTCTACCCACATGACTATCCAAAATTTCTTCCATCTCCTCTTTTTCTGAAGTAGGTGTTGGGATATTCCACTGTGCTTTTATGATTTCTTCATCAATTCCTCCTTCATGATATTCTGCTAAATCTGAAATGTTAAACACAAGTGAAATATGAATTTCATCAGGTGTGTCTACCTCATATGAATTTCTTGAATCATACTTCTTCAAGATCTTGCATGGTCCAAACTTCTTCATCTTTAACTTGTTGTGTGTATCAATTAGAAACCTTTCCTTTCGCAAATGAACCATGACTTCATCTCCTACCTCGAACTCCTTATATCTCCTTTTTTGATATGCCTTAGCCTTATATTGCGAGTTCATCTTATTGATATGTTTATTCACCTTTTCGTACAAATTCTTTAGGTGCTTAGCAAAATATTCAGCCTCAACACTACTCTTCTCCCCATTATCCATCTTTCTTAGTTCATAAGTAGTTTTTGGACTACTCCCATACACAATCTGGAATGGTGATTTACCAGTGCTCATGTTGAAAAAATTGTTGTAAGAAATTTTTTCCTGTGGTATAATCAAATCTCATCCCTTGGGCTTATCTCCTACTAAGCATCTTAGCAGGTTACCCAAACTCCTATTCACCACCTCTATTTTTCTATCAATCTTTGGATGGTGTGTAGAACTGAACTTCAAATCTTTCTTCAAATTCTTCCATAATGTCCTTCAGAAATAACCAATAAATTTGGTATATATGTTTGAAACTATACTCTTTGGTAGACCATGTAGTCTCACCACCTCTTTGAAAAGCAACTCTGCAACATGAACATCATCACTGGTCTTATGACACATAATGAAATGTGCCATCTTTGGAAATCTATCCACCACCATAAATATGAAGTCATGCCCTCTTTGTTTCCTTGGCAAACCAAGACCAAAATCCATGCTAATATCCTCCCATGGCCTCTCAGGTATAGGTAATGGTTGATACAATCCAATATTATGACTTGTTCCTTTCGCCATTAACATACTCTACAACTTTGTACAAAATTCTTCACATCTTGTTGTAACTGTGGCCAATAATAATTCTCATTGACAAGAGCAATGGTCTTATCTTGATCAAAATGTCCAGCCAATCCTCTACTATGCTTCTCCTTGATTAGATTCTCTCTCATAGAACTTCTTGGAATGCACAATTTACTTCCTCTAAACAACATCCCATCTTGTATTAAGAAATCCAACCATCTCGTCCTATCTAATGTAACAAGTTCTAAACAAGCCTTCCAAGCTTCTGTAAAGTCTAGATCTTTAGGATACAAACTCTTGAGTTCATTAAACCCAACAACCTCTATATTCATTTCTATCAAGTTTTTCCTTCTACTCAAGGCATCTACAAATTTATTTGACTTTCCACTCTTGTGCTTCAAAACAAAGGTATAACTTTGCAAAAACTCAACCCATTTTAAGCACCTTTGATTTAACATTCCTTGACTATTCGGATACTACAAAGCCTGGTGATCAGTTTATAAAATAAATTCTTTTGGCAAAAAATAGTGTCTCCATTTCTTCAAAGCCTAAACTATAGCATAAAACTCTTAATCATAGACAAAATATTTCTTCTTAGAATCATTTAACTTCTCACTAAAATAGCCAATAGGCTTACCTTCTTGACTCAAAACAACTCCTATGGCAGTGCCACTAGCATCACAATCTACCTGAAAGATCTTATTGAAATCTTGAAGTTCCAAAACAGGTTTCTTTGTAACTTTCTTCTTCAACATATCAAAATTTTTGACTACTCCTTTAGTCCACTTAAACTCTTTTCTATCCCCTCTCATCACTTCAGTTAGAGGTGCACAAATACTACTAAAATTATTAATAATTTTTTTGTAAAAACTTGCTAGACCATGAAATGATCTTACCTCTATAACATTCCTCGGGGTAGGTCATTCAATGATAGCTCTCACCTTCTCTGGATCCATTTTAAGACCCTATGCTGAGACAAAAAAATCCCAGATACACCAACTCTCTCTTGAAAAAACTACATTTCTTCAAATTAATCAATAGCTTCTCCTCCCTTAACTTCTCAAAAACTCTTCGGATATGCATCAAGTGCTCCTCTAATGTCTTATTGAAAATAAAAATATCATCCAAATAAAAAATAACAATTTTTTTCTAAAAATTCTTTCAATACCTCATTCATAAGCCGCATAAATGTGCTTGGTGCATTGGCTAGGGGTGATCCCACAATACTAGTTTACAATTTTTGGCCAAACTGGACATTGAACTGATTTTTTTTAATTAAATCTTCACTTTCGGGCACCTCTAGTGGCTAAACCATGAGGAATTAGAAGATGATGCAAACTAATGATTTCTAACATTTTGTCTATAGATTCTAAATATATTTTCTTCAAAAAATTTGGAATTAGATTGCACTTCTTTTTCCATCTTCGAAAACTAGTTTTTAATAGTAAACACCATTTTTAAAGAGTGACATTACTGGCTAACACATAATATTTTTTTTAATGAAGGATAAAAATATTTTTTTTTCAAATTTAGATTTGTAACTACAATATCTAGTGCATGGAATTGGTTTCATAGTATTTCATTGAATATTTTTTTCGTAATTAAGTTTCAAAGTCAAACCAGTTACAATTTAGACATGATTCACTGGCTAAAAAATAACTTTTTGTATGTATCAAAATTCTTTTTTTTTTTGGTTGGAGCAAGGACATCAATATCTAGTGTGCTGATATTTTTTAATTTTTTTTTATAATCTACTATTTTTCCACATGTGCAAAATAGAGAGCTTGATTTTCAGTGAATAATCAAACTAAAAAAAATACATAATAAAACCAAAAAATATTAAAATTATATTCAATGGATAGCTCATTCCAAGGACTACCATCATCTAGTTGGGTTTGTGAAGTCTCCTCCATTTTCATCCTCAACTCGAGCTTCGAAAGGAAATTTTTTGCAGAGATTTGGTAGAAGAGGGGGAGATGGGAGAAAAAGGAGGGTTCGAGTGAACCCCCCTTGACCCTTTCGAGTGAAGGAGGGTTCACTCGAACCCCCCTTTTTTTGAATTTTCCCTTTGTTTTCTTAAAAAAATGTGTCATAATATGGTTCAAGTGAACCCAACATGGAAAAGGTGGTTCAGTCAAACTAGGGGTTTGAGTGAGCCCTTTTTTGGGTTCATGTGAACCCCTTAGTTCATGAGAACCCTTTAAAACCTAAATTTTTGATTGTGGGAGCGTGTTTGCAATTTTCCTTCCTCAAAAAAATTGTAAACCAATATTATGGGTTTACCCTTAGCCCAAAAGGCATGACTAACCACTTGTACAAGTCCTCCTTGGTTTTGAAGCCTATCTTCCATTCATCTCCTTCTCTAATCGAGATATGGTGATATCCACTCTTCAAATCTATCTTCATGAAGTACTCAACTCCACTCAAACAATCCATAATGCCATCCATTCTTAGCAAGGGAAATCTATACTTGATGGTGATCTTGTTGATGGCTCTAGAATCTGTACACATTTGCCATTCCCCATCCTTCTTTGGTGCTAGTACTGCAAGTACTGCACATGGACTCAAACTCTCTCTAATCAATCCCTTCTGCAACAACTCTTGCATTTGTTTGTTCAACTCTTCACTCTTTGTTGGATTCATATGATGAGCTTCCTTATTCAACAAACTAGCTCCAAGAATTAGGTTCATCTGATGACTAATCTCTCTTACTGGAGGCAAACCTTCAAGTACATTATCAAAAGCAATATCTTAAAACTCATTCAACATACCTAAAACCTCTATAGGTACCTCATTAGTATCCTCTTTATCAACTCTAGGGATCAATGCAAAACACATATGCTCATGCCTCATACCTTATAGGAACTTTCTTCCATCAACTAAACAAATTCTTGCATTACTACATACCCTTTCCTCTACCTCTTTCAAGGGCTTCAAATTATGATGAACTCCATCCTTTGTCAAAGAATAGGTATTGGCATGTCCATCATGTACTACTCTCCGATCAAACTACCACAATTTTCATAACAACATATGAGAAACATCCATAGGAATAATATCACACAATACCTCATCATGGTAATTTCCAATCTTGAACTTTACCATACATTGTTCATTTACCAAAGCCTTATGGTCCTTCTACAACTAAGCAATCTGGTATGGATCCGGATGTCTTCTTCTCTCCAACCGTAACTTACTAACCATCTCCTCTGAAAACAAGGTTATCAATACTACCTCCATCAATAATAACATTGCAAAATTTACCTTCACACTTACATCTAGTGCGAAACAAATTCTTCCTTTGAGTTGGTTCCTTCTCCTCATTCAACAAGGCTCTTCTAGTGACAAGAACCTCTCTTCTTTCTGCATCCTTAGAATGTGAAGACTTAGCATCTTCATCTACATGTATAACTCATGCATTACCCTCAGGTCTTCTATTTGTCCTTCCTTGATTTTGAGGACACTCATAGGCTCTATGTCATTCTTCCCTACACTAGAAATAGGTTCCACATAAGCCTCCTCTTCTCAGTCCTCATCCAGATCTTCCTCTTCCTCTATGGTTTCCATTATTCTGATCTTGAGGATAGTAGGTGTTATCTCTCTTCTGGTTCTGGCTGCTACTAGAGCCTCCACCCTTCTTTTGATCTTCATTTCGACCTCCATATGACCATCCATCGGTCTTTCCAACATGGAATCCACCTCGTTATTTTTTCTCAAACCTCTTGCTCAGTCATTCTTCAACCTTTATATAAAATTGATAAGCATCCTCAATGGTGGCCATTCTTACCAGTGCCAATTCTTCATGTATGCTTGGCTTCAACCTGTTAATATAACGATAAACTTTCTCTTTATTCACCTCATAATGTCCTATCTCAAGACCTTGTGAAATTCCTCTATGTATTATTTCACTATCCTTGTTCCTTTCCTCAAGCTCTACATCATCTTGAGCAGCTCTAATTCGTAATCGACTGGAATAAATTATTTCTTCAATTTTGACACCATTTTGTCCCATCTAGAAATTTTATCTTTCCCTTGTCTTCCTCTTTCTAACTAGAACTCTTTCCACCATATAATGGCATGACCTTTCAATTTTTTCTTTACAAACCTCACTTTGTGAGGATTTTCAATCTCCTCAAACTCAAAAAATTCATCCATGTCATTGATCCAATCAATCAATTCTCAAGGATTCAAGCTTCCACTAAAAGTTGAAACCTCCATTTTAGGTCTCTTCCCAATGATTGATGTATCTCGCAAAAATATTCTTACTCCAAGATCCATTGGATCCTACTCTTCCTCTTCCATTTCCTCTTTTGCTTCATCTTCACTATCATCTCTTTCTCGATGCACATCTCTTCTTTGAACCTCTTGTTGCAAGGTTTCTAATTTCTTTCTAAGGGATTTGATTTCATTTTTAGGTGGATCTCTTCCTCCAACACCTTGGCCTCTACCTCTACCATGTTGGGAAAGACTTAGAGGCATCTTGAACTCAACCCACACTCAAAGGTCTTGTTGCAACTGCCTCACGTTCGATGCTCTATTATAGACTCAGGAACTACTGCTTTGATACCACTTGATGAGGGCCACACTGCTTGAAACCCACACAAATCACCACAATAGATACCAACAAAGAATATGTGAGACAAAAAATAACTCACTTTCAATTATTTTCCAAAAAATGAAATTATAGATTGAAAACTTCCATGCTACAGCCTCATGGGATTGATTTATTACACCAAAATCAACTTTGAAATCAAAATGTATTATTCGAAGCCACAATCTACACTATTGGGGCCACCTTCTACAACCCCCACTTAACCCTTTTATTGTACCCAATAACCGCCCTAGAATGTTCCAGAAAGTTCAACATTCCCTTTTGTTTTGGTGCCAAAAGTCTCGCCATTTGATTTATTTGAAGAGGGCCACACCGCCTGAAACCCACACAAATCACTACAATAGATACCAACACAGAATATGTGAGATAGAAAAAAAACTCACTTTCAATTACTTTCCAAAAAATAAAATTATAGATTCAAAACTTACATGCTATATCCTCATGGGCTTAATTCATTACACCAAAATCAACTCTGAAAATAAAATGTATTATTTAAAGCCATAATCTGCACTATTGGATCCACCTTCTACAACCCCCACTTAACCCTTTTATTTTACCCAATACTTGCCCTAGAATGTTCCAAAATTTTCAACTTTCCCTTTTGTTTTAGCACCAAAAGTCTCGCTGTTAGATTTTTGGCCTAGGAAGAAATTTTAATGAAATTCACTTTTTAAAGTGGCAACTTCACAGGGCCATAACTTTTGATTTGGGTGTCTCATTGGCTATTATAACATATCGTTGGAAAGCTCTCAAAGAGATCTACAATGTTGAACCTATTGGAGGTTGGTTTGTCAACTTTTTGAGCTATTTCTGGGCCTCTAAGGTTTTCGTATCTGAATTTGAAGTTGTATTGGATAAATTTATTGGAACGAAAACTTTAATATCTCCCAAACGGTTCAAGGTATTGATATTCTTTCACGACCAGAAATGTTTTTCAGTTCTGCTCCTTGGGGTAAATTTTTAGGTCCATACGAGCTTGTTTAGGCCGACTTGCTAAAAATAGTAAGTGATCATTTTCGCCTTTTCTGACTCATGAATTTCTTACACCCGTTAAGTGCCATCATGGAACTCAAAATAACTAAAAAAATTAAGGAAAAAACATTTTTTTTGGGTGATGCAAGATTTCCCTAAACCATTGGATGCTCCTGCATCAAAATAGTTATGGGTTGTAGGAATTAAAACTAAAATCAAAGTTGTAGGATCCATAATGTATAAAATCAAGAGATAAGCAACAAACCACTTGAACACGTGAGCAAACCCCCTTGATACTATGGGTGAAATTGTAAGAACTTATGAAAAGAAACAACAGGATCAAGAGACTAAACATAGCACAAAAGAGAGAGACAAGATGAGAGAATATGATGACTATATTCTCAATATGCATGAAGATAGACATGAAAATAAACTTGATTACAAGCATGTGTAAGGCTTGTTTATAAAGACAAGCTAGGACACAATGAAGGGACATGAATGAGACAAGTGTCACAATCATGTGTGTGGTAGGTAGAAATAAATAATAGATAATTCCATGAAAGATGGATCACCCACGTAAAGTGGAATTATCATGCCACGAAAGGTGGAGATAAAAAGGTGATAACTAGATCACACCACAAAGAGTGGAATTTCTCCTACACACACTTCCCTAAGTGTCCAACTCATATCTCTCAATGTATGCACAAACCTAGATGCAAGATGCAAATAACTAGGTGTCACATGTGCAACCTATAATGATATGCATTCCCTAAGTAAGCTTAAGTAAAGTGTAATAAGTAAAATACTTATTTACACCAACACCCCCCCTTAAGTGAAACTTTGGGAATGAAGACTCAAGCTAACCATGCAAGATAAGATGCAAGATGGGTCCCAGCAACTGAGCCATGTTAGGTACCCATGTACAAATGCAATACAATCTCTCACAAGTGGAGTAAAGATAGAAAAACCCAGTGGGAAAAACTACCCACCAAAAGAGAGATGAAATACAAAAGCTTATGAAGACAGCATGAGAAGGACAAAACCCCATGTGAGGAAAAAGTTCCCCCCATACAAGAGAAGAAGAGAGATAAGGTAGCCCCCCCTCAATGTACAATGTTCACTCATGGTAGATGCTCGAAAAGGAATGAAGAAGTTGCTACAAAAGTGTCGAACAACATTCTTCCCCTTAGGAAGAAACAATACCAAAGGTGCATGAATGAAGTCTCCCCAATCCACAAGTGAAGAAGGAAGAACCCTCAAAATGTAAGAAGTCTCTGAAATTTGCTCAAATTTCCCTGTGTTGATGTTGAAAGATGCCTTTCCCAAACCATGTGAAGCTGCAATGGCAAGTGCAACAGTCACAGTATAGTCACTTACTGGAACCTGTGAGAACCATAGTAATGAGACTCAGACACGGCTCAGACTCAGCGAGGGTGACTCGGCAACTCGGGACTCGGATGCAGCGCAGACGCGGAAAAATGAAAAAAAGTTGAAAAAACCCTAGAAATTTAGAGATTTTTAAGGATTTAAAACTTTTTTCAAGCACCCTGTATTGAATACAACACAAATAAAAGAAAATTTTATCACATGTACAAGTATACAATAATTACATAAGTATAAAGTACACAAATTGTAGTTGCGTTGCTGAAGGAAATAGCATACTTGGATATATAAAATTAGTCAAATGTATACAAAACTCATGGAATATGAAATCCATGACATCAAATGTTCCATACAAATATGAAATATCAAAAGTAAAACAATAGTTATAAGTCTATGACTCTATGCCCTATGGCATAGTGGAGCCAGCATCCTTCCTACCAAGGCGTCTAAGGGTCCTGGATGATGTTGCAGTTACAGCCATAGTCTCTGCCTGTGTCTGACTCTCCATGCCACTCTCACCAACAACATCTATGTCTCCTCGTGCTCTAGCCTCCTCCTCAACCATGGCTACAACCTCGGCCTCTCTCTCTGCCTGGTCCACCCAATCAAGGTCCTCATCACTAAAGATTGCATATGTAGCCTCAATGATCCACTCAGATTGTGGATCAACCTCCTCTAGATTGATCGGGGTTTTTTCGTGGTCAAAAAGCTTCCTGTATCTGAGCCGAAGGTTGTAATGAACATATACCAAGTCATTCATCCTCTCCACTATCAATCTATTGTGCTTCTTGGAGTGTATGTGCTCAAACATACTCCAATTGCGCTCACAACCAGATGAACTGCATGGTTGGCTCAATATACGAATGGCAATATTTTGCAGGATCGGTGTATCAGAACCAAACATATGCCACCAACTATCTGAGATGAGAAAAAGAAACAAAATCAATCTCATTTCAAGTTTCAAGTTCAAGTTCAACATTTAATAATAAATTATAATATAAAAAGATGAAAATTATGCCGTTAAATATATTTTTACCTGGCAGTAATGTTGTCCTATTATCTTTGCACATTTGACATGCAAAGAAGTCTCCTTGTGCCTTAGTGAAGGCATCTATCTCTTGCACCACCTATGTAGTAATAGTGGGCAACATCCTCTCTATCGTCGTGTAGAGCCCACTAAGAATTTCTCTATTTGCACGGAGATCACGACGGAATTGGAAGGCCAGATTTAGGAAACATGCGGCTGCATGGATGGGCCTATGAAGTTGGTTTTTCCATCTCCTATCAATGATATCCCAAATGGGATGATACTTCTCCTCAACTCCACCATAGACTAATCTAATGGCCTCTTTGGCCCTATCCATGCCCTCATATATGTAGCCCATTGCGGGCTTCTCCCCATCTGCAACTCGTAGGAGAACTAGCAAGGGCTCAATAAACTGCAAAGTGCAAACATGTTTCACAAATAAGTGTGAATGAAAATAAACAAATAAAATTAAGATATGATTAAAAATTAAAACATAATAAATAATTAAATTTTACCTTCACAATCTTGTCCATTGGTGTCCAAAACCCTTGCTCATCAAAAATGCAATCAGCCACAACAATCCCTACAGTGCTTGTAGAAAAGGATGAGGAAGACCACTCCTCACTAGTAAACATGTGCCTCAAAGCTTCCCTTGACCGAATCAAGGATTGCATCATGATAAAATTTGTTGCAAACCTGGTGATGCCAGGACGAGACAACTCCCTCAACCTCGTGTATTGCCTCATAAGGTTAAGCACCCATGTCTGGTTGTATACAAATTTGCATATGTTTTTTGATGCTTCCACACATGTTTTGATCCATGGGAGCTTTCCAAGATCCTCCCACATGAGGTCAATGCAATGGGCGACACATGGAGTCCAAAATATAGTAGGGTGCCTCTCCATCAATAATCTACCAGCAACAACATAATTTACTGCATTATCTGTCACCACTTGCACTGCATTCTCTTCCCCCACATCAGCTATCACCTCCTCTATAGCCTCACACAGGTATGTGGCATTTTTGAATTGGGCAGAAGCATCAATGGACTTCATGAAGACTGTGTCACCTGAAAAAATAAGCAAGACCAATTATTCAATAAATTAAAAAACATAAATCAACCATATTAAATTATTAATCACTAAATCAAATTCAAATTTCAATGCATTGAGGGAATTCCAATTACCTCTGGAGGAAACTAGGAAATTAAGCAGTGTCCTATTTCTCCTATCGGTCCAACCATCAGTCATGATGGTGCAACCAATCATCCTGCACTGCTTGTGTTGCTCCTCTAATTGTGCTTTCACATCTGCCACCTTTTGAGTCAAAAGTGGGCCCTTTAATTCATCTTCACTAGGGGCTTTGAACCCCGCCCCACATATGGTTATGACATCAACCATGTTTTTCCAGATAGGTGACCTAAAACATGTCATAAATAAATTAATAAGTTACATAAGTATTGTAAAATGATTTTTTTTAAATTTTTTAACTTTAAATTTGAATTTGATAATGAGATACATCTAGATTCTAAAATTTAAATATAAATTTTAAAACAATTAAACGAAAAAGAATTACCTGGCTACATGGAAGGGAATGGTGCAGTAGTACCAAAAGTCTGCAATTGTCTTTGTTGTTGCATCATGTGGGTCCTTGTTCCAACCCATGCTCTCAAGTGATGGTTGGGAACCAGGAGTAGTGCATGGAACAAAATATGAGTCCACCCTAGATTTACGAACTCTAGGGCCAATGCTAATAGTGCCACTACCACTAGCAGTAGCAGTGCCACCAGCACTACGAGTACGCATAGGCATAGCTGATGTAGAAAAAGAAGCACTACCACAAGCTAGCACTAGGATGGTATGGAGGCATGGAAGAAGCATCCAACTCCAACACTCACCAACTCCTGCTTATGTTTCTTTTTAATTTCTTTTTGCATTTCAAAAGTTTCTAATTGCACCTTCACTTCACAGACAACCTCAAGAGGTGCTCTAGGGAAACCCACTGCATCATGGGTGGGTATGCATGCAAGATGGTATTTTAATCTATTTATGCCTCCATGATATATTGTTTTGCAATAGTTACATTTTGCATCTCCTCTTTTCATTCCGGGAAAGATTTCAGCAAGTTTCCAAGCAAAGTCATTTCTGACTGGGGTTTGAGACATTGTGAAAATAATAATATGGTTTGATTTGCAAATGAATGTGGCTACAAAAGTAGGGTTTCTAAAATTATTTAAGTTGCAAGTAGGGTTTGTAAAAAATATATGCAAACTCAAAAAAACAATGATTTTACAAATTACAATGAATTATTTGTTAAAAAAACACAAAAAAATAATTAAAATCAAACTTACCTCTTAGATTTGGCTTGGAATGGAATGCAAACTCCTCCCAATCACTGGTAGTGAGCTCTCAATGCACCTCCTTGCTGGTATGAAGCTCCCCAAATGATATATGACCCTGGATTTGTCTTCAACAACTTGTTGGTTGCCCTCTCTTCTCCTCCTATTTTTCTTCACAACTCTCTCTTCTCCTCCTATTTTTCCAAATGAATGAAATGAGGTTGCTTTTAGGGCTAAGAAGAAAATATAAGTAAAAAAAACAATATTAAAAAACTTAAGTTTCTATTTTTTTTTGGCCTTTGTTGTATCGGTCGCGTCCAGGGGTTAGGACTCACCTGGATGCGACGCATCCGTCCTAGACGTGGCCACGTCTGCGTCCATGTGCCCAGGACGCGGCCAGGGTCACATAGAGCATGACTCGCCGCGTCCGGGTGAGTCCTGGCGAGTTCTGGGACTATGGTGAGAACCCCTTTGCAACAACACTCTCATCCGCTGAAAAAGACAACTCAAGATCTAGCAAGGATGAAGGTAGAACATACTCCAAAGACGATGTCTCCTCAAGAGAGAAAGTGGCCTCCTCCAACTGTTGTACATATGCATCCACAATCACATCAACCTCAAAAGACTGATCATGTAGAGGAGGGTCAGAGTGTTCCCTCGCAACAACTAGAGAACAATCACCTTCATCAAAGAGAAGATGTAAGTAATCAAATGTGTCTCACAAATCTGCAATGTAGGACTCCACAAACAAGCTACCAATGTCTGTCAAGTAGTCATCCCATGAAACTGTTGCTAGAAGACAAGGTATGCACTGTTGCACTGGATCACAAGGAACTGAAACTGTCAGAACACAAGTATCATCAAGTACATCAGACAATGTAGGAGATAGAATATCAACAATAGGCTTAAGAACCTTAGGAGTAGTGAGAACTCCAAGATTCAAGTAACCATACTCATTCTCCTCAAGTGTGTCCACACCAGGGTGAACTGAATCATCAATAGGAGAAAAATATGAGAAGGTGTAGAACCGAGAACGATGATCAACCTCCCCAACTGCAACAACAGCCCTGCTATGCAAATCCTGAACAATGATAGATTCTGGTGTGAACTCTACACTCTTTCCTGTACCACTATGTGTAATTTGATAGATGGAAAGGATGTTCCTTGACAAAGTAGGCACACATAGAACATCAATAAATTCTCCACCTTCAATGTCAATAGACCCCTTCCAAAAAACTGCCAAAGAATTGTTGTTGGCCATCAAAATGGGTGGTGATGAACAAGAATCAAATGAAGAGAACATATCCTTGGAAGAAGTCATATGATGTGAAGCTCTTGAATCAAGGATCCACCTATCTGAATTGGAATCTACAACTACAAGAAATGCTTGCCCCTTATGTTTCTCATGTTGAGATGAAGAAGAAGGAGATGAGCTTGATGTTATTGCCATGAGAGTTGTGCTTTTTCCCTTAGAAGTAGAAGTGGAAGGAAATGAGTCCTCCTAATATGCAATTGGCAAGTTGATGTTGTTCTTCTTAAGGATATTTTTCAACTCATCAATTTGCTTAACATGACAACGATGCTCGTCATAGCCAATATTTTTGCAATATGCACATGTTGGTTGCTCCCTCTTACTTGAATAGTTTTATTTCTTTGAAGAAGATGATGATGAGCCTTGTTGTGGAGGAGTGGATTGTTTGTTCTCTTCTTGTGGCTTTGGTGAAGATTTCTTTTGCTCTTTCCCTTTGCCTTGCTTGTTGTTTCCATGATTGACCATCAATGCTTTTGAAGTTGAAGACTTGAGAATTCCCATTTTCATCAACTTATTTTGCTCAAGAATGAAATATCCGTGAGAGCCTCAAAATATGGTGATGTAAAGTTGCTAATAGTCAATCGTTGAGTCTGAAAACTTGAAACAAAGGTTACATACTCAGCTGGAAGCATGCCCAACAAGTTGAAGACCAATTGATCATCCTCCTTCTCAATACCACAATCCTTTAGTTGTGCTCTTAACTCATTTTCCTTAGTGACATAGTCTTGAATTGTGTCAAAATCCTTGGGATCAAGGCTTAGGAAATCATGTTCAAGCTTGTATCCCTTAACCTTATCAACTTTTCTATACAAAGTGGCAAGCTTATCCCAAGCTTCCTTGGTTGTAGTACATTTATCAACATGGAAAATGAGATCATCTAAAATGAACTTTCTAAGTGTACCCAATGCCATAGAATTTTTAGTGAGCCAATCCATATATACAGTTGGATCTGATTTAGGATCTGAAGGTGCAGTTATGGTTCCATCAATGTAGTAAATTAAACCTTTTTCCATTAGTTTACTCCATGCACGTACTTTCCATGTAGCATAATTATGTGCAGTTAAGAGTGGAACTTTAGATTAACCCATGATGGAATGTAAGAGCACGAGAGATAAAATAGGCACAATCACACAAGAGACGCCTCCCCAAATTCACTCAATCAAAGTACCCCCCCCCAAAAAAAAGATGATTTTGGCACTTTATAATGCAGTGTGTGTACAATAGGCCACTTGCAACTTGGATAAGTGAGCTTATGATTTTTTATTTAAAACTTTTCACAAATAGGCTGAGAATAGACTAGAACAAATAAGCAAAGACCTAAATTCAAATCTATGCAATACAAGTGCCAAATAGGCCAAAAAAGACCATATGTTGAAAGTACAAAATCCACTCAAGATCACTTCAAACTGATTGTAGATTCAAGAAGTAGACAAAAAATCATGCACTTTCAAAAAAAATGGCACCTAAAAAGGAGTTCGTATGTGCCTGAATGAAGCCTCAGAAGTTACAGAAATGAGGATTGGATAGGTACAAGTTGAAAAACTAAAAATTCTAGAAAATATGTCCACCAAAATTAGAAATCAAGTACACAACTGCGAAGAACATGAAGAATTATCCCAAATCAAAAAAAATTGCTCGAAAAAAAGCCTCAAAATGAGCAAGTTATGAGCCTTTGAAAATTTGCTTCAAAATGAAAACCTTCAATGGAGAGGGGGTCCAAAATTTTCAACCAGTGATGATGTCATCGCTAACACGTGATGATGTCAGAAAAAACTACATTAAAATTGACGGTCTGTAGCTCGTCAAAAGCGAATATACTCCCAACACAGAACATTATGTTCTCTACAGCTTAAATTTGACGTGCACTTGCCCATCACTGGTCCAGTCGACTAAGGGACAAAATATGCTTTTTGAAGGTGGAATATTCTTTTTCAGAGATTTTTGAAGTTGGATTTCTTGATCGCTTGAAACCCGACATCGGAATTTTGTTGACTATGGCCGACTATTATACAACCAACAATGGAATATTCAAGATTCCAATTGGAACCTTCACTACCACCCATTTTTTTCTAAGAAATGCTCGTAGAAATACAAAATGCTTGTCAGTTTTCATAACAGAGGCTAGTTTTTGAAACCCAAACACTGGAGATCTGAAGTTTTCGGGAGATTCTATATGCCGATTGTCAGAATTTCTTAGGATTCGGCGAAATATTCGTTGCCGAATATTTGATCGAAGATGTCACCGATGAGAATGCCTTCGCTGGAAATTTTGTCGCTGATGGAAATGCGTACCACGAAACTGTTGAACGAAGACCGAATTTTGAATGGAGAGGCCGACAACGGGAGGTGGGTTGCCACGCGACAGAGAGTGAGCAGCATGGTACTCTGCCCACATATGCCGCTGGTACAATAGTACCAGTTTGCGTACCAACGGACTAAAATTTTTTTCTCTTTGTTGTTTTTTATAATAAAAAATTCAAATGAAAATTTTCAAAAAACTTTACAATAATATAATTTTTGATTTATAAAAATAAAAAACCCAATACAAATTTTCCTTTTTTCAAAAAATATTTATTTAAAGTGAATTTTTCAAAAAATTCAAAAAATTCTAACTGAATTTTTATTTATTTTCTAAAAAATTTCAAAACTATAGAAAAATTATGAAAATTGAAAAAATACCTAAATTGGTGAATTTTTTTGATCTAGGGCTCCCAATGTCGAATTTTGACGAAACGAAAGGCTATCTTAATTGAAAACGACCTTCTGAATCCGAATTTGAGGTCAGATCTGGTCTAGGAAACACCAACATGTCATTGCTCCTCATATTTCCTCTTGACCACCTTCACACAAACTAAGATCTCCCACCAATGGCTATGGAAGGAACCTCCAACTGCTCTAATACCATGTAAGAACTTATGAAAAGAAACAACAAGATCAAGAGACTAAACATAGAACAAAAGAGAGAAAATATGAGAGAATATGATGATTGTATTCTCAATATGCATGAAGATAGACATGAAAATAAACTTGATTACAAGCATGTATAAGGCTTGCCTATAAAGACAAGCTAGGACACAATGAAGGGACATGAATGAGAGAAGTGTCACAATCATGTGTGTGGTAGGTAGAAATAAATAATAGATAATTCCATGAAAGGTGGATCACCCACCTACAGTGGAATTATCATGCCACGAAAGGTGGAGATAAAAAGGTGATAACTAGATCACACCACAAAGAGTGGAATTTCTCCTACACACACTTCCCTAAGTGTCCAACTCATATCTCTCAATGTATGCAAAAACCTAGATGCAAGATGCAAATAACTAGGTGTCACAAGTGCAACCTATAATGGTATGCATTCCCTAAGTAAGCTTAAGTAAAGTGTAATAAGTAAAATACTTATTTACACCAATAGAAATGACCCCCCAAACATTAAAATGTTTGACACTTTACTATAGTGTTTCTTACAATGTAAAATAACAAAATTAATTGATCTTTAACAAGGCCCAAAAGTGGCCAAAATGTTGAAAGTAATAAGTTCTTACTAAATTAGAGAAAATGACTACACCATTATGTAGAGCTTAAAAAAATATCATTTAAAAAAATGACACTATAAAGCAAGTTCATGAAAGTTATGAGCATTTTAAGTTCCAAAAAGCATGAATAAATAATAAAATATCTAATAAAAAAAAATTGGAAAATAATATAATCAAATCTACAAATTGATCACACCAACATATAGCCAACAAAAAGTACCAAAAAAATGCCATTGATTTTGAGTCCAAAAGACTAAGATATGCCTTTTTAAAATTGGGGTGCAAAATAAAGAAGCAAATGGAGAGGAGTCCCTTTTGGAAGTGATGATGTTAATAGTCTATATGATGACCTTCATAGGTACAAAGAATATGATAATACAACTATATAGATGAATAGTGTCAAGCAAAAAAAAAACCACATCCAAAACAAAAACACAAAATTTGATAAATTTCTATATAAATTGTAATGTCATGTAGGTCTCCAATAATAATGGTGCACTCATATTTTTCCCAATATGCCTCAAAAACTACATCAGTTGTAAAACCCAAGAAAATAAACAATATAAAACTTCACTTCTTGATCTTCAATTTGAACAAAACAAAAGTGAACTATGACTTTCTTGAGCCTCCAGACATAATGGAATAGTTGGAAATTATACTAGGATTACTAGAATGTTGCATGCACCCAAACTCACTAAAACCAAGAGTATACTAGATGCTTATTTTTATATCAAATTATTTTGATTCTCTAGATCATCTATAAGGATGCAAGAGAAGAGCATATTATGTTTCGAGAAAAATGTTAGCAATAATTATGTTGGAATAGGTGCCTCAATCCTTACTGGCATATAACTCTTGAAGGGAAAAGTCGCTGTGACATTATTGATGTCTGGCCGACTAGCTGTTTTGAATCTTGTTGAAATACCCTAGTCGCTGTGACTTGGTTTTGGTCTTTCCGAATAGACCTATCACTATGACATGGAGACTCGGCAAGATCTCTCGCTGATGGTTATTCACTCGCGGTTATCGGGGAGACTTGGTTGTCGGTATTAGTCTTGCCGATATGAAATGTCTCACCAAGTTGCTATCGGGTGTCTAGCGGATATCGGAGGGACTCATAGTGACTGGGGTCATCAATGTAACCTTTTGTTTCGGTATGATGTCCCAGCGATCGATGAAGGTCTCGCCGACAAGGATATACTTGGTGCTTTCGCGGTGACAAAAGACTTTGGCGTGAAGTCTTGGCAACTTGGAGAGTTTCGCCGATAGTCTTCGAGATGACATGTGTTCGCTGAGATGTCTTGGCGAAAATCAAATGTCTTGCCGACTCGGTATGACATGTTCACCTGGTGTAAGGTCTTGGTGAAAGACAAAAGTCTTGCTGACTCGGTATGACATGTTTGCTCGATGTGAGGTCTTGGAAAAAGAGGAATGTCTTGCTGACTGTCGGGTGCTTCGGTGAAAATTGAGGAGACTTGATGTAACCTCTTGGCGAGCGGTAAAGTCTTGCCAATGGAAAAGTTGAAGTCGTTGTGACTTGTGAGCATCGGTATGAGTCTTGTCGATGAGGAATCTCTTGATCTGTATAGGATCTAGACTAGATTGTAGTATTTAAATGCTTAACTTTTACAATGCTTTTACAATGATTATTCCAAGTTAATTAAATCAAAATTAACTTATGGAAATAACTACAATAATTAAAATGATGAGGCGATAATAACAGAATGAAAGAAAGTGAGAGATGCAAACAGAGTTTGATTACGGAGTTCGCCACAATCGTGACTACGTCTCCGGGTCTGCTCCAATGGAGTGAGACCGATCCGATTAATCTCCAGAAAATGATTACAAAAGGTCTTCCACCTGTTACAAGATTTCTGTCTCCTTGGACGATAATGAATTACAAAGAAATCCTTCAACAAATGCAACAAGCTTAACTAAGCTTCAAATGCATAAGGATCAAATTCACTATCACTTGGAAATATTCTCACAACTCTCTCAAAAATTCACTTCCAGCAATTAGCCAAAAAAGAAAATTCTTCAAAAATTACTTAATCTCACACCCCCCATTCTACCCTTTTTATACAAAAAAATTACTCAAATTGGTTCATAACCAATTGATTTTCAAAACCTCCCAATATCCCCTTTACATAGAAAATATTATTTAAAAATCCCCCCTTATTTACATAGGGATATCCTCTCGTTAAAATAATCCATCCAATTTTACATAAAATCTTCACGGATGGCCTCTTGTAATTTTATTCCATAATCCGTTTCAGGATTTATTAGGAGATATGAATAATTCACCTTTGAATATAAACGGACTTGATTTTGTTAAGGATTTAATCCTTAATTATAGGGGGTGAATTGGTTGGAAATTTGTTTTTTTCTTTAAAAATAATGTTTAAGTTCCCCTTAAAAAGAGGATCTCCCAACCACATGTATTTTTAAATATTAAAGGGGTTTTATCCCATTTAAATAGGGGTAAATTTGTTTTGTTTTAAATTAAGACCCCACCTACTTTTTCTCACGTAGGCCTTAAATTAAGGCTTTTAAATGGGAGGAGTGGTAGGCTTTTATATTTCATATTTTTATTTTTTAAATAAAGCCATGTCCAACAAATTGCCGCCACATGTAACTTTGGGAAGCCACCATGTGTCACCTCATGATTCATCCATGTCAGCATGATGACGTCATGCTGACGTCATCATTGTACCTTCAAGTCAACCTAGTCAACCACGAGCTTTGACCTTCCATATCTTGCACATACGAGCTCCGATTTGCGCAAAACGAACACCGTCGGAAAGCTCTTGTCGTGCTCTTCGCATTGACATCAATTTTGAACACTTTTGGTGACATCAAATTTTGACCTTTTTTTCTTGCCCTGGCCTTGAGTTGACCAATTGTTGACTGAACTTTGACCGGCAATAACTTGCACAAACGGAGTCCTTTTCGCTCCGTTCAAGTTGTGTTGGAATCAGGACGCTGAGATCTTTCTAATGGTGTAGATTCTGGAGAGAAATGAGACACTTCAATTTTCACTGAAAATATCCACCGGATCATCTCTTGCCAATAGAAATGTGATGGATGTTGGTGGTGTCGATATGACTTATGACATTCACTATATCTCTTGCCGACTGTTGGGACTTATGTTGATATCAATATGAAGCCATTTAGCATCGGTGAGACACTTCTTGTGTTTCACCGACATGTGAACTCAGTTGAATTTTCCTTTGACCGTTTGACTTTCCTATGTGGCATCTCGTGGACCAATCAGAGGAAGCAAAATTCAAATGGTTGGCAGTTAGATTTTTGCAACAGCTGCGACGTTGGAGCTGAACTGTATGCAAGAAAAAATCTGCAATGGGATGGAAAGTTTCTACGATGGGTAATGGCGGATAAGGATGAACAAAGGAGAAAAATTAGAATGTGATAAGATTTAAGGGATCGATTCTGAGTTTGAAGCAATGTGATTGTTGAGAGAATTTTTGTAAGAGATTGAATAGTGATTGAAGCTACTGTGAACTGATACCAGAAAGTTGTATCTCTGAATTGTATGTAATTTGTTTGTTACTAAAATACAAAGAGATTCAGCTTGGTGTGGTGGGTTTTTTCCCGAAATGGTTTTCCCACGTAAATCTGTTGTTCATTGTCTTTGTCTATTATTTTTGTTTCTATAAATCTTTCATGTTTGTCTTAATTGGATTGTAATTTGAAAATTAAAAGCTCTGTCTGCATTCTTCCCTATGGTTTTGACGTTAGGATAGTTGTTTCCGCACCTCTGCTTTCCTTACAAGTGGTATCAGATCCTGGCCAATTATGTTATCCTTGTGAGTGGGTTGGGTTTTTTGTGTCAATTCTTTTTCAGTGGGAGTTTTGTAGAGGTCTGATAATTTAATTATAGATTAAGATGGCAAGCACATCCGGAAAGATGGAAATAGAGAAATTCAATGGTAGCAATTTTGAGTTGTGGAAACTCAAGATTGAAGATCTGTTAGTGGATCGTGATCTGTGTATTGCTGTGTCTAGAATGATGCCTCAAGGCACGAAGCAAGAGGATTGGGATCTTGCATATAGAAAGTCTAAGGGGCTGATAAGGCTCTATTTGGAAGACTCTGTTCTTCTGAACGTTCATGAAGAAAAGACTGCATCTTCCTTGTGGAAAATACTGGCATCTATTTATCAGGGAAAATCCTTGGTGAACAAATTGTTCTTGAGGAAGAAGTTGTACTCTTTGAGAATGTAGCAGGGAGGATCTGTTGTTGATCACTTGAATGCTTTCAACATGCTAATTTCTCAGTTAACATATGTTGGTGTGAAGATTGAAGATGAAGATCGTTGCATGTTGCTGCTATGTTCTCTACCTGATTCTTGGGATCAATTGGTGATGGCTATAGGGAGTACAACATCCACTTTCAAGATGGAAGATGTTGTTGCTTCTTTGTTGTTAGAAGAGATGAGAAGGAAATCTTCTGAGATGGAAAAGGAGGATCTTGCTATCAGAGGTAGATTGAAGGATAAAGGCAAGAAGAAGGACAAGAAATCCAGATCGAAATCAGAAGGGAGATCAAAGTCTCCTGGCAAGAAGTCCAAGGTGAAGTGCTAGAATTGTGGGCAACCTGGTCATGTCTGAAAGGATTACAAGGAGGAGAAAAAGAAGAAGAAGAAGAAGAACTCTTCTGACAATGATTCTTCTCAAAGTGATGTGGATTCCTTCATTGCAGCCTTGGCTACAAGGGCATCTGATGATGTCTAGATGATTGATTTTGGAGCATCTTTCCACATGATATCTCATAGAGACTGGTTCACGAAGTATGAAGAATACAATGGTGGAAAGGTGTACTTGGCAAGTGATTCATCTTTGGAAATTGTTGGTCGTGGAAGAGTCATAATTCAATTTCCTGATGGAAGAGTGAAGGGAATCAATGATGTGATGCATATACCAGGTCTGGCTTGAAATCTACTTTCTATAAGTAAGCTAAATGATATTGGAGTGCATGTCACGTTCTCTGGAAATGGCTGCAAGATGACTAGAGGCGCAATGGTGTTGGCTAGGGGTGCTTGAATTGGTACCTTGTACAAGCTAGATGCACTGGTTGTCCAATGGAACAGTGTCTCTGCAAAGTCATAGGAAACTACCCATGGAGAAAAGGAGGAAAACATTCTTGATGGTGTAAACTCCATTGAGGTTAAACTTCCAACAGAAAATACTATGCTCTGGCATCATAGGCTTGGCCACATTGGTGAGAAAGGTTTAAAAACCTTGAAAAATAAAAACCTGGTTAAGGGGCTTGAAGATTGTAACCTCGAATTCGAGTTTTGTGAACATTGTATATATGGTAAATAGCACCATGTTTCATTTTATTCTAGTCCTCACAAATCTTCTAGTTTACTTGATTATATTCATTCTGATGTGTTTGGTCTAGTGAATGTTCCTTCTTTGTCTAAATCAAGATACTATGTGTTGTTTATTGATGATTATTCAAGAAGAGCATTTGTATATTTTTTGAAAAGTAAATCAGAAGTGCTCAGTCAGTTTAAGGAATTTAAAAACCTTGTAGAAAATCAGATTGGTAGAAAAATAAAATGTTTAAGGACTAAAAATGGCGGTGAGTTTTGTTTAGATGAATTTGAAAGGTACTATAAGGATCATGGGATTAAAATACATAAGACTACACCTTACACTCCACATCAAAATGGAGTTGTTGAAAGGTTCAATAGGACAGTAATGGAAAGAGCATGAAGTATGTTGAGCAGTGCTGGCTTGGAGGAGAAGTTCTAGGCTGAAGCAGTTTCTACAACATGTTACTTGGTAAATCGTTCTCCTAACTCTACTCTTGTTGAGAAGATGCCTTTTAAAGCATGGTCTGGAAAGAAGCCCTCTCTGAGACATATTCGTGTCTTTGGCTGTGAGGCATATGCATATGTGTCATTTGAAAAAAGGTCTAAGTTGGAAAACAAAGTTGTAAAGTGTATTTTTAATGGCTATAGTGCTGGCATAAAAGGATACAAGCTTTGGAACCCTGAGACTGAGAAGGTTTTGTACAATAGAAGCATTATCTTTCATGAGCTGAAGCCTTCTACATTGGATCTGCAGTCAGAGAAGAAATCAAAAAATGAAAAGGATGTAGCATAAATTCCTCTGACACCAGATAAAGAGGACCTGATACTAAGGAAAGCTCAAGTAGCTCTGAAAGTTCTAAAGAAGATGAAGAACCACCTCAGCCTCACCCTGTGAGGAGGTCAACTCATGAAAGAAAGCAACCTGATAGGTATGGTTTTTCTTTGATAGAGTCTACTTGTGCCTATGCTTTAATTTCTAGCATTGATGAACCTAGGACTATGACAAAGGCATTTAAAATGTCTGATTCAAACTCTTGGTTGGAAGCCATGAATGAAGAAATGGCATCATTAGAAAAGAATGATACCTGAAGTTTGGTGCCATTTCCTAAATGCATAAAATTTGTGGGCTGCAAATGGGTTTTTAAAAAGAAAATTGGTCTGGATGGCAGTGCAGAAAAATATAAAGTGAGGCTGGTTGCAAAAGGTTATTCCCAGGTAGAGGGAATTGATTATGGATAAATCTTTTCTCCTGTACCTAAGATGACATCTATTAGATTTCTTTTGTCACTTGTAGCAGCGTATGGCTTAGAAATTGAACAGATGGATGTGAAGACAACGTTTCTTCATGGTGATCTTGAAGAAGAAATTTATATGTCCCAGCCGAAGCACTTTGTGGAAAAAGGTAAAGAAAGACTGGTTTGCAAGTTGAAGAAATCTTTATATGGGTTAAAACAGTCTCCTAGAATGTGGTACCAAAAGTTTGACACATTTTTTTTGTCATTGGGATTTGAAAGATCAAAATCTGATCACTGTGTGTATTACAAAGCTAAAAGTGATCAAGTCCTTATTATTGCTCTCTATGTTGATGATATGTTGTTCATAGGCAATAGTAAGCTAATGATTTCTGATCTTAAGTCTTAGTTGTCTACAAAGTTTGAAATGAAAGATCTTGGTGCAGCCAGGTATATTTTGGGAATGGAAATAACCAGAGACAGGAAGAATAGAAAACTTTTGGCTCAGTTAGGGTAAGTATATCAAGACTATTCTAGAGAGATTTTGTATGATTGATTGCAAGCAGCTAGTTGTTCCAGTTTTGTAGGGAACGAAGCTATTTGTTGAGGATTGTCCAAAATCTCCTTCTGAGATGGAGGACATGACCAGTGTGCCTTATGCAAGTGCAATTGACAGCCTCACGTATGCTATGGTCTGTACAAGGCCAGACATTTCCCAAGCAATGAGAGTTCTTAGTCAGTTTATGGCTAATCCTAGAAGGACACATTGGGATGCTGTGAAGAGAGTGTTTAGATATTTGAAGGGCACTTCAGACTATGCTTTTTGTTACCATGGGAACTTGGTTGAATCACATAGGACTCTCAGTATTTGAGGTTATGTGGACTCCGATTGGGCAGGGGACATTGACAACAGAAGATCCACCAGTGGATATGTTTTCATGATGAATGGTGGTGCAGTGAGTTGGATGAGAAAGCGACAGGTTGTAGTCGCTTTTTCCACTACAGAGGCAAAATACATGGTAGCTACACATGCCTGTAAAGAAGCAATCTGTTTAAAACATTTGTGTTCTAACATTGGTTTTGGTACAGGAAAAATTACTATTTGATGTGACAGTCAGAATGCTATATGTTTGGAAAAGAATCCTACTTTCCATGCCAGGACGAAACATATAGATGTACAGTATCACTTTGTACGAGATATGGTGGAGGATGGGAAGGTTTCTTTGGAGAAAGTAGATACTCTAGAAAATGTTGCAGATGCATTGACGAAGCCTGTGAGCACAGACAAATACAGGTGGTGTACCAGTTTGATGAGCCTCTTGGCCCATGAATTTCAATAGTTTTATTATGCTCTGGAGGTGTCAATAAGATCTTTGTCAAGTGGGAGATTGTTGGAATAGGTGCCTCAATCCTTACTAGCATATAACTCCTGAAGGGAAAAGTCGTTGTGACAACATTGGTGTCTGGCTGACTAGTTGTTCTGAATCTTGTTGAAATGCCCTAGTCATTGTGACTTTGTTTCGGTCTTGTCGAATAAACCTATCACTATGACATGGAGACTCAGCAAGATCTCTCGCCGACTGTTGTTTCTCTTGTCGATGGTTATTCACTCGCAGTTATCGAGGAGACTTGGTTGTCTGTATTAGTCTTGTCGATATGAAATGTCTCACCGAGTTGCTATTGGGTGTCTAGTGGATGTCGAAGGGACTCATAGTGACTAGGGTCATCAATGTAACCTTTTGTTTCAGTATGATGTCCCAGCGATCGATGAAGGTCTCGCCGACAAGGATATACTTGGTGCTTTCGCGGTGACAAAAGACTTCGGTGTGAAGTCTTGGCGACTTGGAGAGTCTCACCGATAGTCTTCGGGATGACATGTTGTGTTCACTAAGATGTCTTGGCGAAAGTTTGTCTTGCCGACTCGGTATGACATGTTTGCCCGGTGTAAGGTCTTGGTGAAAGTCAAATGTCTTGCTGACTCGGAATGACATGTTCACTCGGTGTAAGGTCTTGGCGAAAGACAAAAGTCTTGCCAACTTGGTATGAAATGTTTGCTCGATGTGAGGTCTTGGCGAAAGATGAATGTCTTGCCGACTGTCAAGTGCTTTGGTGAAACTTGAGGAGACTCGGTGTAACCTCTTGGCAAGTGGTAAAGTCTTGCCAATGGAAAAGTTGAATTCGTTGTGACTTGTGAGCATCGGTATGATTCTTGTCGATGAGGAATCTCTTTCCAATAGAGATGCGATGGATGTTGGTGGTGTCGATATGACTTGTGGCATTTGCTATATCTCTTGCCGACTGTTGGGACTTATGTCGATATCGATATGAAGCCATTGAGCATCGGTGAGACACTTCTTGTGTCTCAGCGACATGCGAACTCAGTTGAATGTTCCTTTGACCATTTGAATTTCCTATGTGGCGTCTCATGGACCAATTAGAGGAAGCAAAATTCAAATGGTTGGCGGTTAGATTTTTGCAATAGCTGGGACGCTGGAGCTGAACTGTATGCAAGAAAAAATCTGCAATGGGATGGAAACTTTCTACAATGGGTAATGGCGGATAAGGATGAACAGAGGAGAAAAATTAGAATGTGATTAGATTTAAGGGATCAATTCTAAGTTTGAAGAAGTGTGATTGTTGAGAGCATTTCTGTAAGAGATTGAACAGTGAATGAAGCTACTGTGAACTGATACTAGAAAGTTGTATCTCTGAATTGTATATAATTATTTTGTTACTGAAATACAAAGAGATTCAGCTTGGTGTGCTGGGTTTTTTCCCGAAAGGGTTTTCCCACGTAAATCTGTTGTTCATTATCTTTTTCTATTATTTCTATTTCTGTAAATCTTTCATGTGTGTCTTAATTGGATTGTAATTTGAAAATTAAAATCCCTATCTGCATTCTTCCTTGTGGTTTTGACGTTAGGATAGCTGTTTCCGCACCTCTGCTTTCCTTACAAATTAGTTCTGAATCTTTCAAACAATAGGAAAATAAAATAAACTATGACAAACAATCAATTTTTCACACCATGCTAGATTGTATGAGAAATAAGAATCCAAACCAATATCTATTGTTCTTCATAGATCAAATGCACTCTAATTTATAGAAGATCAAAATACCACAATAACAAAATAAAGAGAATTCATGAGATAAAAAATGAGAGAATTGAAGAAAACCTCACATCACTTAGTTTAACTAAAAAATATGAGAGGTGAGTGTAGTATATAGCCAGATAGAGACATATACACTAGAAAAAGGAGAAGTAACTCCAACTACCAAGAAAAGTAAAATTCTCACCTAATTGGTAGATGCTAAAATATATGACTACACTTACTTAGATAAAGAATCAAATGGCTATGAGGGGTGGTTAATAATTCCAAAAGAAGGTGTGAGATTCAACCACCCAAATTGGGAAAGAGTGGCGCATGTGCCTAATGGATTATGGCATGTGATATCATAATAACTATATTTGATTAACCTAATAAATCCTAATAATATGGATAAGAATAATATATATCCTTATCCATAATAAAAAAATATCTACACTAACACCCACCTCCATTGTTGCGCCAACACTATAGTGTCACACACCTTCAATTCTTCAATTCTTTATGTTAAAACATGCTTTCTTGGGGCTTCAACAAGGAAATCTCTTGAATGTGACATAGATACCCTCTTTCTCCCACTTTTTAAATTTGATAGGTATTTTGGTAGGAAAAACATGCACTTATAATTTAGCATGTTCTCATGTCAACAAGTATTGAGGGTGTAATTGTGAGCACGTACAAGGAAATGTCACACTAAAAAATAGTTTTTCACCTATAGAACAATTTTTTGTTTCTCAAGACATCACCACTCTTTTTGGGACACTACTAGTTATGACCTTTCTAAAACCTTATTTCAATTTCGAAAACCTCTTCTTGGCATCTTCCCTACCTTCTCCGACTTCTATAACTTTTGAATTAGACATGCTTTCTCTCTCTCTACTCCTTCCAACTTTCTTAGCTTCACATAATCTTGTGCAACCTCGACCCCACATTGTATTTTCTTAAACAAATCTAAAATATAATTTTATTAATTATATTATTAAATAAATAAATTGAAAAATAATTAAAATTAATCTTTTAGTATTGAATATGTATTTTTAATAATAATCCCATAAAATCTATACATAATCAAAGGAAAATTAGGTCCAATTATAGAGAAAATTTCAAAGACTTATCTACTTCAAAACTAACAATTCAAATTTGTGAGATTCATAGTTAATGAGTGGTTATGGAGCACATGTATAGTTTGAATTCATCTCACTAACTATGATCCTCATAAAAATTTGAAGAACTTTCTATTTATGATTTTATTGGTGCATTGCTTACTCCGTTTAATTATGTTTATTTAGGGTTTGATTAGAGTGTTAATTACTATTTTATTCTAGTTTAATATAATTTTTGTAGAGGGATAGTTTTCTCCTCTATAAATATAAAAGGTAAGGCAAAAGAGTATGGGTACTTTTGTTTACATTTTGTTATGGAAAAAATTGTTATGAAGATTAAGACATATAAAATTATAGAGAAGAAAATTTGTGCTTCTATATTTTACACCACTTTGTGTAGACATCTTTGAAGCATGATTTGAGTAAATAATTTATCTCTTTCAACACACTTACTGACTCCAAACTTGAACTACTCACTCTTTTGTACCAAATATTTTTTCTTAAAATATGTCTATCTAACTCATGTAAAAGTAATTTTCTCATTCGAGATTGGATTGTACCTATGATTATGTCCCTTGGACTAAATTATAGTCACAGTTACACCTCTATTGTCAAACCTCAATTTTCTCACTTTCTAAGGTTAACAACTTTAGATGTTATCATTACCAATTTGTGTACATGCCAAAAAAAAAATTATACATCCAAGGTTGTGTATTTAAAATTTTCATCCTAGGACACTTCATATCATATAAAATAATCATCATTGACCATAAAATATTGAGAAAGGATTAAAAATCACACAACTGTCAAGAGCATTTCCTCTCATGGGAATGAATCCTCATCAATTATGAAATCATCATTTATTTTCATCTTTGGAAAGATAAGTTAATCATTACATATCAAACATAATTTACATAACACATATTCTTGCATCAAGAAAAATACTTAACTCACAGATATTCATTTTCATCTCCGATCTCTTTTTCACTATTATTAAATCAACATAGGTGTATAACTCAAGTTTAAGGAAGTTTCATAGTTCAACGCTCTCATAGTATGATTACAATATCACTCTTTAGAATGTCATCGTATTTCATTGATACATATATCACCCAAGCATACACTTTTTACAATGCCCATATTTAACCATGGATAAAACACATCCATTTTTTTTTTAACAAGCGTCACTATAATAGCAACCATGTGCATGAAAACATTTCAATGCCACATGTAATGTCACCTAGTGCTCACAACATGTGTACTTGTATGTGTTAATTTACACTCAAGAAGGTAGGAATAAAATAATAAGAGGATGTTATGGATGGCACACATTCTAGGTAGTATGCCCTTTTAGTAGAAAAGGGCCAAGCCATAGGTGGAGGAAAAAGTAAACAACACCCTAGTGTATTTTCAACTTAAATATGCCCTATTCCAAGATGGACCTAGATAAAATAAAGAAGAACAAATACATTCTTGATTAAGCTAATTTGTAAGTGTGTTTGACCTCAAGCTAAGAAATAAGAATTATGATGAAAAGGTATAGAAGATTCTTAATGCCTTTATTATTAAACTTTAAGAATGAACCCTCAAGACATTAGCAAAAAATTGATTCTAGAAAGTGATTATAGGAAACCATTGGATGGAGTGTTGATTTAAAAATAGACCATAGTGGAAATAATTTAAATTTCATATGATAGGTTTTGATGAATTTCTAGGCTTTTCATATGCTTTTAATAACAAAAATACCCTAAATTGGAATTGGTTCCTTCATAATAAGTAGGGAATGAAAGTTTAGGTCTCTCCAAGATTTCAACAACTATCAAAAATAATAGAAAAAAATTAGTTGACAAGAAAGACTTTTTGGACCTCATTTTCCTCAAGAGCTCTAATAATCCTTTTAACACACAAGGCTATACATTGGAGATGAATATCAAGAAGCCCAAGCTCACTAGAATCATGAGGTAGAAAAAAAACTCTCAAGAAAATATGTGAAATCATTTTCCCTAGTTTGGAGAAGCCCAAAATAAACCCCTTAGAAGCTTAGCAATCTTTTGATAAGAAGCTTTGGAAAGTACCTAGAAGGAAGAATAATAAACATGAGTAGTAAGAAGAACTTTAGAACAAACCTAGAATTTACCTACCAAGGGGATTTGCTTAGTAATTTGATAAGCCATTTCCCACCTAGGTGATAATAATATTCCTCAAAGAGGAGGGAGGCACTTGAAAAGAAAAGGGGATGCCTAGAATTTAGGAAACTTCTCCATGATTAATCCAAGAAAGACCAATAAGGTAAGTGTAGGGTAGGGAACTTGACCCAAATAGGCACTCAAAGATTTTGATGGCAATATCATGGGTGTAGTGCTAGGATATGGTTTTGTACACCATTGCATAAATTAATTTATTATAATGTTGTAATTAAACAATTTTTATTTGTGGTGCACCTAGGAGGTGTATTTAGCCACATTAGATAATTATTTGGGACCAGTTGTAAAGTTGTATTGTAACATTGATTTATTATTTAATTTGTGGGAGACAAAGGATAATAAGTTAATATTGGGGAAAGCATTTAATAAAGTGAAACTTAGTACCCAATATTAAATGAGGGGTCAATGGTTTTATGTTCACATGGTTTTATCTTACCATTTGGTTGTATTTGTGTGAGCTCGAGTTTATAAAAACAAGCACATCTTTAGTGGTTAAGGTTGGTTGGGTGAGTGGATTGTCATTATTGAGTCTTTCTAAGGAGTGCATATGTGAAGCATGACATGGGATGTATGGATTCATGCTTGGACACATGGAGGATGCATTGGAGAGGCTTGATGCTTCAAAATTATTCATTGTAACTCTGTAAGTGCTATATTATTTTATTTTTGAATAATAGATGGAGTATGGATGCTTTTGGAGGTTGGGTTTTTCCCTCTTGAGGGTTTTCCAGGGTATATCTTGTGGCTTGTCTATTTTGATCTATGTGCATTATGGTTATTTTGTAAGCTTGTGTGCATGCTTTCTTCTCATGGGGTTATGTAGGAAATGGATTAAATGAATTGGACATTGATGCATGATTTCCTAACATCTAGGGTGTGAAAACTAGCAATGAACTATGTACATACCAATGACCATGTTTGAAAATGGCTTTAGTATGATTTGCTTCTACAAACCTAAAAAGGAAAAATCGCTTGGTGAATTTTTAAACAACATCAAGTCAAACACCATGAAGGACCCAAGCTTTGTTAACCCATTCTTAGAGCATGCTTTATAGGAGATTTTCCCTACAAAATAATTAATTAAAATAAAAATTCAATCCAGTTGTAGACGCTATCAAATTCAAGAAGAAACAAAATTGCATTGACAAGAACATTTAAAAAAATATATCTCATAAAATACTTTAATACAAACTTTCAAAAATACTTTTGACAAAAAGACATTTCTATACTTCCAAACAAACAAATTCTAGCATCAACAATTAAAATACCAAAATCTGAAACCATTATTACAACTCATATTAATTTTGTAAGAAAAATAAAAACCCTGAAAACTAAACAATTCCCTTCTCAAAATAAAAACTATATAGTATTTAATAAAATACAAACACCACCAACCACATGCAAAGTGTAAACCATGACCAAAGCAAAAAACAACACAGGAATCAACCTCTTAAACGATTCCCTTTGAATTCTTCCCACGTTTCTAAGTCTAGCGAATAATAGATGTGTAAGTTGGTCTAAGACGGATTTATTGAATGAAAAATTCAAAGTCCAAAGAGCAAAAGATGACATCCTTGATGATATTATTACTTGATAAGTATTACTAAACAACCATCAATATTGAAATTTATGGCTAGTCGATCTCATATGATTACGGCATCATACATACGTGTAAAAATTTATCACAAAGAAGTTACCGAATTATTAAAGAAAACGACTTTAAGCAAAACTAATTTGTTATTTATTTATTTATTTATTGTCGAGTTTTATTGACATTTTATTTTTTAATGATCTTTTATTATCTTAGTATGAAGTTTTCAAACAATTTTACATTAGTTTTTTAATCAAATACAAGCATATTTACTCTTATTCTATTTGTAAAGGAAAATGAACTTTTCATAAGTTTAGTATGCATGTGTTTATATAGTTGATTTGGTCTAATCAATTATTTTTAATTGAAATTGATTTTGATAGTTAATAGTTAAATTAAAAAGTATATTTGTTTTTATGATTGATTTAAAGAAGATTTTAAAATATTTTTTTATTGAAAGTATAATTTATTTATTAATTGAATGTCTCAAATTATGTATTGATTTTGTGCTCGATCTAGTGTCAATTTTGATGGTTTGGTTTAGGACCAAGATCACATTCTTCTAACTCTCAGTTGGATCCTAGTAGTTGTATTGTCTACTTTATTCACTTTATGAATATTTGTTTGTTTTGCTCCTTTATGAATTTGAGGATTGATAATGTTTATAAATACCTTGGCGGGCGTCATTGTATTGATTGAGGACATGTTCTCTTAGATCAATTTGTGGAAATGTGTGTACGAGATTAAAAAATACAACTCAAGTAAATGCACTTAGAATACTCATGCAAATTTAAATTCCATTTAATTAATCAATATGAAGTCTTTTCTTCCTTAAATGCAAATGGTAATGTTTGGATTCTTTTGATGATTAAATGTGTAATGAATATATGAAAGTCTGTAATTCGTCAATAGGCCACATATATTGTGAGATTTGAGCTTGAAACAAGTCTCACACCAAACCATGTTGAGTCATCAGAAAACAAGTTTCAACTGTCGTTTAATGGTAAAAGCCTCCAAAGTCTCACTTATCACATACAAGTCAAATAAATATTGATTTGAAAATTGGATGGGACCATTCTAGTTCCATTTGCAATGTTTTTAGTCAATTTGATGACAACTTTATTTTTTCATTTGCATTGCTTTATGTTTTAAATATGTATGTAAATATTTCATAATTAGATAATACTTAATTTCTTTAAGGAAAATATCTAGATTTGTCTAAGTTTATTTTATTCCATTATTTAACACTTATTATTAATTGTTTAATCTAGCCACATGCAACTAGACTTTGCATGAACAAACACGTACTCTCTAACATATTAACATACTTAAAGTTGTCTATCGGCATAATCATTGAACCTCCTTTAAGTGCAAGTGTTAGTATTAGTACATAGTACTAAATTTTATAAAATGTTTATTTAATTAGTTTAAGACAAGAAAACCAGGAGAGCTAATTGACTAAATTTGAATATTAGAAAAGATAAACACAAAATTTTGTTAAATGTCATTTGAATAGTAAATTTAAGGTAGGCAAATAAAATGAAATAGTTGATCAAATTTGAATATTAAAAAAGATTTAGTCAAATTTGTGACAATAAGATAAAATATAAGTTTAGAAAATAAACTATTTTTCCTATGAATGAAAACTCTTATGATTTCTAATTTATTTTTTACAGCCACATAGTCGAGGAAACTACCCAGTAAACCGACCTTAGCAAGGCGCGTGCAAAAACGCATGCGGGCTTTGGGGAGGATAAGAGAGCAAGAAAGTAGCGTAGAACAGAAAATGTCGTTGGAAAGCGGGAAGAGGAGACGAAGATGCATCCCACGTCACTATCACTTAATTAAATTTAATCTCCTGGACACATAAGACCTCCATGTGCCCTGACGGGTACCCCAAACCCCTCAGACCTACTCTATATCTTGAGGGAAGCTATTGAAGATTAGCCATAGCCGCAAAGTTACTGCTGTTTTCTTCAACCCCTTTCTTTAAGTAACAGAGAATTTTAAGCTTGCTGTATTTTTCGTTTTTCCCTGGGACGCCATGGCAACTGTGAAGTATGCAGGGGAACTTTTACCAGATGGGTGGGCTGTGAAGTCATTTGGCAAGAGATCAATGGACTTGGTGCCAAAAGTAGTGTGTGTCACCAATGGTACTTCTCATTTGGGACTCTGGATTGCTGTTCACTTGCTGAGACAAGGGTACATCGTTCGCCTTACTGTAGACAACGAAGGTATTTATAAAATTTTAGTTACTGTGGTGGGTATTCAATGGTGTTTCAGAGGATCTTTAGTCTTATGTTTTTTGTGTTCATTTTTTAGAGGAATTGCAGAGATTGAAGGAGATGGAGGAATTTGAACTGTATTCGAATAGAGTGATGGGAGTGGTGGGCAGCGTTGGTGTTGAAGATGCTTCAACGCTCTCTCAGATGTTTGATGGCTGTTACGGAGTGTTTCATACATCCTCTTTTGTTGATCCTTACGGCGTCTCTGGTTTCACTGTAAGTCTTTCAAGAATTATATGTTCTTGTCTTGTTTAGGTTGTGACCAAAAGCAGAGTGCTTTCAGGAATACTCAAATTTCTCTCCTAATTATTATGTCATGCTCAAATTTGTATCAATGTTCAGAAGATGGTTTTCAAAATTAATTGTGTATGTTTTTTTAATGATGTTTCAGATCATTCTTTCTTTTTCTCGTGATAGATATTGAGTGTGATCAGTAATGTCATACAAAAGCATACAAAGGAATATTCAAAATTTCTTTCTTAATATTATGTAATGATCAAATTTGTTTCAGTATTCAAAAGATTGTTTTCAAAATTAATTGTGTATGTTTTTTATAATGTTTCGAATCATTTTCTTTTTATGATGATAGATCATTGAATATGATCAGTAATGTCATACAAAAACATACACAGGAATACTCAAATTTATCTCCTAATATTATGTCATGCTCAAATTTGTACCAGTATTCAAAAGATTGTTTTGATAATTAATTGTGTATGTTATTTTATGATGTTTCAGATCATTTTCTTTTTTTCCTATTGATAGATCATTGAATGTGATCAGTAATATCATACAAAAATATACGCATCATTTTATGATATTTCGGATCAATTTTTTTCTCAGATTAAAAATCATTGAATGTGATCATTGATGTTATAAAAAAACATACACAAATAATACTTAAAAACATTCTTTTGAATATTATATGAATTGTGGAAAACTTATTGCTGTTATTAGACAAATGACTTAAGAAGCCATATAAAATTTGACTACTGATTTGAAAACTGGTAAGGCTCCTGTACTAACTATTGTGGTGCAGGAGCATATGGCAAATTTAGAAGTGAAAGGAGCGGAGAAGGTGGTTGAAGCCTGTTCACTGACACCTTCTGTAAGAAGACTGGTATTTACATCTTCATTGGCTGCTTGTATCTGGCACAGTCAAGGGGCCGCCCCTTCTTTTGTGGTGGATGAGAACTGTTGGAGTGATCCACATCTGTGCAGGGAGAAAAAGGTAGAGAAAAAATCAGATTTCAAGCCTATTTGAACCAGTCCTATTTGGAGTACTGATTTTAAAATTTATTTATACAGTATGGTTGAAAACATACTTTATTTGTGTATTTTTAAATGATATTTTAAATCACACTCAAAATTCGATTGAAAAATATATACAATTATAACAAAACCAATCAGAAAGGAAATTTTGTGTGATCTAATGAATAATTTATCGGAGATTTTGTTTTATCCTCTTTTGAGATAAAGTTACAATGTTTAATGAATTGGGTGCAGTTGTGGTTTGCACTGGCAAAGACAATGGCAGAGAAAGCGGCGTGGAGAGTGGCGGGAGAAAGGGGAGGCGTGAACATGGTGACCATATGCCCTGCCTTCCTTACCGGCCCTGCTTTTTCTTCTTCCAATTCCTCATCCTCCATTGCCTACCTCAAAGGTACTGTTGCCATTTGCTTTATCTTAAACTAAAAACAGAAAAAAGAAATGAGTACTAAACAAATAAACAATCTGGTTTGGCAGGTGCAAGAGAAATGTATGACAATGGTGTTCTGGCAACAGCAGACGTAAGCAAGACAGCAGAAGCCCATGTCTGTGTATACGAACAGATGGGTAGAGGAGGGGCGAGTGGAAGATACATTTGTTTCAATTCTCTCATAAATTCTCAGTCGGATGCCTTAGATTTGGAAAAAACAGTGAAGATGCAGATGGGTTTCTCTTTATTATCTGATGGAGACGATTACAGAAGCTGCCTTGTACGAGCAGACAGGGTAGTGAGTGCGAAGCTGACAAGAACTATTGCGACATCGGCCCATATAAATTCCTGCCTCTCTTGAAATTATTTAAGCCCTCATCTTTCAATATACTGTAGCAGAAATGGGTTTTGATGGATCCCTCTTTGTTATCGGCGCGGGTTCGACTCCTCTGATTTCTCTTGTAAAATTGTTTGGTGGCAATTGTAATTACAAAGGAATAACAGCCACCAAAAGCACAGTAACCACATTAAGATGGTAATAAATTGTGCATTCCATTATTTTGCTTTTGATGTCATTGGTGGCATGAATTGGCTTATACTTTTTAAATACTTACATTATATGTATCACTAATTTATGCACAATATTAGTTATGAACAAGCAAGCATAACTAATAAACTAGATTACAAAAGTAGAGAAAACAGTGATAGGCCTTTACCATCATTGAAATTGTCAGCATTTATTAAGATTTGATACACTTGAGATCAGCAAAAATGGTTGATTGTCCAAGCAGCACTACATGCATGGTCAGCAAAAATAGCAAATTGGGAGTACATCTAATACTATTCATTGTACTACTTTGTGGTCTTGAGTTCATTGTGAAACAATTGGTAGGTAGCTCCCCTTAACCATTTTAACAACTCTCTTTTCCACGAGAGTACTCATGTTTGCCACCCAAATTTAACTTGTATGTCGAAATTTAAGGGAAATTAAGATTGGTTCGTAACATTGAAATATTTACAATGTATGGGGATAAAAAAATTATAAGAATTTACATTAATTAAAAAATACAAAAAATATAAGTAAGAAAGATGGGTAAGTTTTCTCCTTCTATAATAACTGTCTTTTGGTTTATTAATTTGTTTAATTCAATGCAAAATAATTATCAACTCAATCAATCAAATATCTTTCATTGTGATTTTTTCAATCATCATGGTGGTGATGACTCTACGCCACCACTTATATGCCTACACTTGAAAGTTGTAAGCTCCCAATACTTCTAGGGTTCATTCGTGATGACCCTACCTACATATCTCTTTTGAGAAATTGAGAATCAAAGACTATGTAGGTTGTAAACCAATAATATAGAGAAACCATCCTTTCCTTTTGTGTGTGATCTCTAATCTCACTTTAACTCATGATTATTCATTAAACATAAGCTTCAATTTAGTCCAACTATGATAGAATGATCTAACAAATTCACATCAAGTGTTGGTTTCATACCAATCAATACAAATTATTAGTGTACACACACAAAACCATATAGGGATCAATTCCATTCCAAATTCCCAAGTTCACATAGTGATTGAATCAAGCATACATCACTTATATGTACAAGGTGACTAATGGAACTCTCAAAATTTTCCTTGGCCTCTAGTTTTTCACCCATGTTCTGAGCTTTTGAATGGTGTATTCCTTTGCTAGGGCTTGTTCTAACCTTGTTTAAGGTTTCTATTTATGCAAAAACCTTTCTAAAACCCTAGCTCCAAAATATCCTTGCGCTTTTGTTTTAACTCATGTTGACTATCTATTCCTGTTGTTGGTGTTGTCTCCAAAAATTGCACCCTTGCTAAGTTGCAAAACTTAGCATTTTGGAGAAACATGGGAACATTCCTAGGCTTGTGGGTTGCCTAAACTTGGAATGGGCCTCTAGAGAAGTCTGGCTCCTAAGGTACTCACGTAAACTACTCCTTGTGATGGAAAATGGTAGAAAGAAAAGCATAAAATGAATTCTACCTATGTGGGTGATGCACCTAATGTATTTTTTTAGAACCCATATTGTTGTTATAACACACAATTTTATCAAAAGCTCAACTTAACTTAGCACAACTCAGATATTTTTATATATTAATGCATAAGTATTTTGCAAGGAGGTTTGGTTCTCTTAACACTTTTGAAGGAAAAGAGTTCTTTCACAACTAAAGTAGTTATTTGAACCACTACACAACTTACAACTCACAAAAAATATATGTTTCTTCTACCTAAAGGCACTAAAATGAGATAAACATTAAAGGAATTATCAAAACTCACAAGAATATTTATTCATCATCACACTGCACACAATGAGATAGCTTCAAAGAAGGTAAAACACTGACTTTCATTGATAAAAAGGTGTTACATATTGCTGTACATGTCTGGTATTGAGTCACAATGATGTATTTTGCCTAAAAGAGCTCCAAAATAAGCTACAATACATGTTGAAAGAAGAAAGAACTAACTTCCCCAACTCCTGTTTGAAGTTACTTATGCTTTTTTTAAGCCTGCCCCACACACATACTTCTAGAAGCTTCTTGGTTGTATGCAACAAAAAGGCCAAAAATAAAGCACCCAAAATCCCTCCAAAATGACTCCAAAGTGAGGAAAAGTCAAGCCTTGTCCTTAGCCATCATAAAAGCATGAGAAACTACCCCTCGATGCTCTCATTCCTTCCAAAAATCTAGTAAAAAACAACCTTCATGCTTTCCACATGTTGGTCAATCTCCTCTGAATTCCCCAAATGCTTGGCACAAGTCATTATTATTCAACCATGTCTCCAAATTGCTTTGACTCATACCTTTGGTGTGTTCAACACACCACTATCTTGCATATACAAAACACTATTAAAGTGATTTATAATAACATCACTTAAGTAATGTTTTTTACATTTTCAAATTGATGCAAGAAAAGCAAACACATAAGTGATCCTTGCTTTGAAAGATCCTAAATCTGCTCCAAACTGAGTCAAACAAGCCTATATTCCCTCCAAAGGCCGACTAACCTCTCCAACCTCCCTATCTGCTTTCCACATGTTTGATAAATTCTCCAACTCCCTACGTGCTTGGCATCTCATAAATTTTCAACAATATCCCCCTTTGACTCATAAAACAAATGTCAATAAGAAAAACATTTAGTAAAGTGATATATTAATCACCATTTTCTAGTAAATGTTTATCTTATTACATTTTTACACTTAATACAAAAGCATGATAAGCATGCTTCTCACAGGGTATTGTGTTGATTTTTTTTTTCTAAAACATAGGAAAAAAAAAAGCCTAAGTGTGGTAGTCACTTACGGTAAAAAGAAACCCTAACATATGGCAGCTACTCATTGTCATTACATTCATTTCTTTGTTCCACCATGTTTCTCTAAGGCACCACCATGCTTCTTGTGGTTTCAAGGGATTTGTTGAAGGAGTAGTTTCCTGTGCATCAAGGCCAAGCTTGGTAAGCATTCTATTTTTGCAAGAAAGAAGAAATGTTGTCTTTGAGCTGAATCTGTAACTAAATTTTGGAGCATGCATTTTGGTTCTCTGTGTATTCCATGTTTAACTTTGAGCTTTATGAATTTGATCTTCTTGGAAGAAGAATCACGATTAATAGCCAAGTGTAGGTCGTGCATCTACATTCTATATTTTTATTTCAAATAACTTTGCTAACACGTATTTTGGAGGGTTTATATCTATTGGCAATAGGATGCCATTTAATTGCAATCCTAAACATATTTCACGTATCTCCTAAGTCCTTGGAAAGTGTTCCCCAACACTAGGATTAGAAAGAGATTAAATTTGAATGAAATGAACATGTAAATTGACATTTGTGATTATTCCTATATGATAGGAACATGTGGGTACGTCCAAGAAGAGATCCTACAAAATAGGAGCACATGGGGCACCCACATGGAAGGTGGAAGTCACCTTGCTTAAGTTAACTGTTTGGAGGATTGATAACACTTCAGTAATGCATATTTTAGATCCTATAAATTAGGGATTGATATTTATATGAGTTCAATTCAGTTCAGTTCAGTTGTGGTTTAGCTATCTTCAATTGCATGTAGTTAGTTTAAGTTGAATGCTAGTTGACTTGAGTTGACTTGAGTTGCATGGCAGATAACAGGTGGATACTTTCAGTTAAGTGGGGATGATCAATCATGCATAATGCTTGCATGAATTGGTGGAGAGATATGTTTCAGTTAACTAAGATTGACTTGGACCCACCTTGGGCGCCCAAGTTGGCATCTTTGAGTTAACACCTTTTGCATGAGAAGATATTTACAAGGCTTGGTTAAGTGGGCCCATTCTTGCACCAACTTTGAGGAGAAGCTTGGAAGATATTTTCTTGACCAACGATCAGTTAAGTGTTCAGTTTGGGGTGCCTAAATTGAGAAGACTTTAGTTTTGACTTCATGTTACATGATGGAACTCTACTTGCACAATCTAGGTGTAGATATTTGTGAGGAGCTTTGTGCTCTTGTTTTGATCAACTCTTTGGAGTTTACAATGCTCATTTATTATCTATTTATTGCAACAATTGCATCGAAGTTTATAGCAGGTTAGTAGGTTGAGCTTGTGCATGTGTGAGGGTTTGAAGCATGGCATGAGATATGTGGATTCATGCTTGGTCATATGGAATACATGGATAACTTGTGTTGCAGAAAGTGTATGAGAGTTAAATGAGAGTTTATTGCAGGTTGTGAAGAAGGATTGTTGAAGGAAAAGGAAGCATATCAAACAAGGATTGATAAGTATTATTGTAATATTGTTTTGAGGTTAAATAATACAAGCACTATTGATTCTAGTGGTGGAGTTTTTTCCCGAAATGGTTTCTCCACGTATATGTTGTGTCACTTCTATCTTCTTCTCTCATTCTTCTACAATATTCTATCTCTTTCCACAATTGGTAAAATTGATCTAAACAAATTAATCATACACAAAGAATTGTAATGAAGAACACTTAATTAAATCTACAGTCTCATAGTTTTACAAGTTTTAAGCTACAAAATTACCTTCATTTTCAACAATATCTCTCTTTTGCGGGCCACAATTTCATTGTTCTAAACCTTTGTTGTCGGGATTCTTTTCACTGTGATGATTGTCTTCTTCTCCATTCTGGGTGCTAAACAAACTACCAAGGATTCATTCATTTAAACCCTATCATTTTGGGTTTATCTCTGATTTCCCATTACGCTTTCTCACTTTGTATAATTATTCAATTTTCGTTTGAAACACTAAAATATTGTCCTGAAGATCACTACCTTTATGAAATCTGCTACTCCATTTTTTTCATTCTTGTCCTTTCTTGAATGGCCATTCCCATTCTGGGTGATTTTCATGAGCTTTATTTAGGCTTGGCCTGTAGCCATAACTTTATATTTTTTCCATTCTTACTTGAGCTCGACCTTTGTAAACTCATAGATTTACCTTTCCTTTGGTATTTTCTGGGTAAAATGAAAGAAAACCCTCAATACCTTGTGACCACAACCTCATATATTTATGGGTATTCACTTTCTCTTGAAAACCTTTGTATCTTGCATAAGGGTTTGGAACCTTAAGCCCCCTGCTCCTGCAATTTTATTGAAATATTCATGGGCTTAACTTTTTTTGAGGCTTGGTTTATGGTATAGTGCTTTATTTGACACTATTTTGCTCATTGTTACTGTCATATATTGTTGACCTCTTATGCAGTTCCTCCTTGAATGAAAGGTCATTATGACATTCTTGTTGCATCAATGTGTTAACATTGTCTTTAAAGCTAAGCATAAGTATTGGGCACTATATTGAATTGTCCTTGTAGCTTGCATTGCATAATTTATCTTTCTCCTTTATCTTGCTTAGCGGCCACCTTTAGAAAATTGTATGATTTCCATATGAATTCTCATGCATTGTAAAATAACCTCATGATGCATAGTACATTTTCTTGTTCACTATTCTTTCATTTATAGGTGCACTTGGCATAAGCAATTTAGGTTAGTCATTTCATACTTGTTAAAATCATTGTCTTTTCATGTTCCTTTATGATGTAGAGTATATTGTTTAATACTAAGTGATAGTGTTCTTTCATAGTCATCTCTTGAAACATGGTATGCATGGGACCACCTTGAAAGCACCCTGTTGGTACAATATCATTTTCCTTTGATGACTCTTCAATAGCACTATATTTCATTTATGGTTGCTCTTATCAATTTTGATAATATTGTCAATCTATTTCCAGAGGTTCTATGACATGATTCATTACACTTACCTCCTTGAGTTATAATTGTTCAATGCATATAAACATTATCACTTGAATTTCACTATCATTTGGTATGGAATCCATGAATGTGACCAATGTGAGCATCACTTACACACTACCTCATTCATGTTTTGATCACTTGTTTTATTAGCCTAATAGATATCTCTTAAAATTAGTGTTATTGATCACTGCTCTTTTGGGCTTGCTGTGTCATCTTCATTATGCTAATGTTGTCCTTTAAAGTTAAGTATGGAAACCATGCATTATGTTAAAATTTCACATGTAGCTCATGATAGCTCTTGATAGTACTTCACAAACATGATGACCCTATGCTTATGAATTTAAAATTGCAAACATCATGGAATCTTTGCAGACCAATTTTGTGTCATGTTCCTATTGATAAGGAGTATAATTATTAATATAAGATAAATCTTATTAATAAGATATATATTCTTATCAATATCACCATGATTAATGAAACCTATCTTCAAGGATTACATTGGTGATATAAAATGAAATTGTCCCTCTATAAAAGAAACTAGAGGGCAACATGTTGGGCTCAACCCTTGTGGGATCCCATTTCACTCCACATGCCATGATCAAATGAAACAAAACAAAAACAAATATTTCACCTATACTTGCACAATGAGAAAACATGTTAGATTAAAAACATAGCATATGATAGATGTTTTTGATAACCTTTCTGTTTTCCTAGACATCTGTGGTATGCAAACTATTTTGATGCTTATGAGGATCAAGCTAAATGTTTATGGATGTTTGCATATGTATTGATTGGTGATTTTTCATTGCTCTAACCAACTCTCTCTCACACATGTAGGAATTCTTGGAGTAGTAGGGCATGCAACAATTGTAGGTTGGATAAGCAAGAGAGGCAGCAATAGATGCAAAACAACTCAACTGGGATTCATCATTCAGGAAATGGAAGGTCCCCTCTCTTTATATATGCCTCCTTTCTTTTATGTATCCATAAATGTATAGTATTTTCCTTTATTTACATTCAAACAGTTAGTCTCACGGCTTGTGTGGGACACTATACACTTATGATTATCAATAAAGACTACCTTTTGCAACAATTTTTCACTCTCTTATCTATTGTATGCATTTGCATAATATAATAATGTAGTATTTTGATAATTTCTTTATGCACATGGATATAACATAGCAGAGTAGAATGTACCTTTTTTTTCACTTTTTAAGACATAAACAACTCTACTTGTTTGAGCTAGTAGCTAAAATAAGTAACATTTTTGGTGACATCTGCTATATGTTTGTTTGCTAAAAATCTTGACTAGTTTCCTCAAGCTATCCATTAGGCATGGAGTCAATAGAAACCTGACAAGACTTAAGAAACGGTCATGCATACTATTGTAACTCATTAGATCAGTGCATGACACCTTGAAAACTTATTCAACCTACCAAATACTCAAAACAAACTAATTGTGCAAAACAACACTTAGAGGAAATGAAAACTAACCCTACTCTATACTAACCAAGAAAAACACTAACTCAAACGAAGCCATTCACTGGTTGGGTGAAATAGCTTCCCTTTCTACACAATATACAATGATTTCCATGATTTTTGATAGTTACATGAAAATGACAAATGGAAAAAAGGCCAATAAACATTTGCACCATATCCTAAAAAACATATACAATCCCACTAACTTGTTCATATGGAATAAAAACATTCCTATCCTGAGGTAGAAAGGTGACTTGAATCTGCTCCTCCTTAGTTGTATCTTCATGCTTGGGTGCAAGCAAGATAGGAATATTCTTGTTGGCCTACATTCTGGCTAGATGCCTAATTGGGAATCCTCTAGAAAGAGTGAATTCAAAACTCTCCATGTTGGTTTCTTGTTTGTAGATGGCTTCTTTGACACCTTTTTGCTGCTTGGAATCAATTGTTCCAGTTGTCTCATTTGTAAGAAACAATGCTACTTCCTCCTCTTGTTCATTTGGATTTTGATTTTCTAACTTAGAAGATTTTGGTTTGTCATCAAGCTCTAAGAAAAAAACCTCCAGCTCATCCCAAAACATGTCTTCCTCTAAGTCTTCTTCACTTTTTTGCATGAGAAGAACGTTCATAGCAGCATGACAACTCTCTTGAAGGCTTATGGGAACCTCTAGATCTGCTTCCTTTAGCAAGGATTGTGAATTAGTATCAAGTACAACTTGATGAGAACCTTATGGTCCCCAAGCTCCCCAAAATCCAAAACTTGGTTATTTTCATGTTCTTCATGGTTGAAGGCCTGATTATCACATTGATTTTTGTAGACCAACAACTCACCACAATGCCTAAAATCCTTTTTACTACTCCAAAGCTATTGTTGATGTGCCCACAACTAGGTTTTATTCATCATATTTAATAAGAGGATGGATTAAATTTAACCATATTGTAGCATCCTCCTTTTCACCACCCTCTTCTTGTTCTTCATACTGCTGTCCAAACTAGTTATACTTAGCTTCTTGTTTAGTATCTTGTTGGCCCGACACTATATTCTCATCTTCAACCAAAAATAGAAGTTCATTGAATGAATCATCAAATACTTCATGTTCAACATCATTTTATTTCTCTATACCTTGATGCTCCAACTGATTATAGTCAACACTCAGCTGCAACAATTTTGGTTTAGACTCATCAAGTGAAGACTTTTCAGCTATGTTTTTCTCCCCCTTTACCATAGAAAAATCCTTGCATTGCTTACTAAAACAACTCTCTTGACATTTAATAGGAACCCCTGAATAAGCTTATGGAGTTTGTTGGGTTGTTTGAAGGTGAATGACTTCTTCAAGAGGCTGCTCTTTAGGTATTATAGGATAAATTAGCTCAAATAAAGGCTCTTGTAATAAAGGAGGCCCTCTAAAACTTGGGATATCAAATCTAGCAGGGTTACAAGGTCCACCTTGTTTGAAGCTTGGAATATTGAACTTGGCAACTTGTTCTTCAAAAAAAGGATTTGGAAAGTTAATAGGTGATTGGCTTCCATCTTTTGTACTTGACCAAGAATTGCTTTCATTTTCTCCTCTTTCTTAGCCACCTCTCTTGCAATAGCCTCATCATATTGCCTCCTTTGCATCTCCAACTCTTGCTCGTGTAGATGGGCTTGGTAAGCCAACTCTTCCTTTTGGTACTCATCCACTTTTCTTGTACCTTGTTTCTTTTGCTTGATGCTTGGGATTGTTAATGCATGCTCTTCCAACTTAGCAATTTCATCGTAGTTGTCCATGTTAGATATAGTTGGCAAGGGAATTTGAAAGGGATGCAAATAGGAGATAAGGGGTTGATTTTGCACATGTACTACATTCTCTTGCATTGAATGGAATCCTCTAAAACTTGGAATTTCAAATTTAGAAGACTTACTAGAGGATTCTAGAGGCTTACTTTACTTAAAGCTTGCAAACTTGTACTTGAGAACCTATTCTTTCATATGCTGGTTCATTGATTCAAGAGATGTTGGTCTGAAACTAGGAACACAAGGAGTTGATTGGGCTTCTAGCTCTTGAGCTCAAGCAAGTAATAGCTTTATCTGCTCTTCTTTTGCAGCCAACTCCCTTACAAATATATTCCCCATATTGCCTCTTTTTCCACTCCATCTCTTGCTCTCTTTCAATAGTCCTCATTTTCTCTTGAAAATTTGATAGTATATCTTTTATGCCTATGTCGTCAACTTGCTAAAATTGATTTTGAAAATAGCCATGTTGGCTTGGAATAAAATGGTCTTCTTGGGAATGGTTATGAGCATATATAGGCTTCCATGAGACTTGAGTAGGGGTGAGTGGAAAACATGTGGAGAATATTGCTAGTCTCCTGTAGCAAAGGTATTTGGACTAAAAATAGTTGCATGCTCATTTTGATATGGCTAATAATAAGGTATATGAGTAGAAATTTCATGAAATGAAGGGTGATAGAACATATCTCCATGAAATGTAGACATATTGGAGCATTTATAGAAGCTGGAAATTCATCGAAAAAAATTGTAAAGCAAGAAAACCAGGCCTTATTTTTTTGAAAATAAGTACATACCAACACTTTGTTTGCTTGAAACTAGCAAATAGCCTTTCCAAAGTTGCAAATGTGTGTTATACTTACCTCGAAAGGCATAAATTACTAGTATACAAACCAAATACCATAAATGAATGAAAAAGTTATGGACTGTAAGAATTCAAACTGTCCCACCAAGCATGCCAAAAACTATTGTCTCCAAAAATTGCACTGTTGCTAAGTTGCATAACTTAGCATTTTGGAGAAACATGGGAACATTCCTAGGCCCGTGGGTTGCCTAAACTGGGAATGGACCTCTAAAGAAGGTTGGCTCCTAAGGTACTCACCTAATCTACTCCTTGTGATAGAAAAGGGTAGAAAGAAAAGCATAAAATGAATTCTACCTACGAGGGTGATGCACCTAATGTGTTTTTTGAGAAACCATACTACTATTTTAACACAAAGTTTTATCAAAAGCTCAGCTTAACTTAACACAACTTAGATATTTTTATATATTAATGCATAAGTATTTTGCAAGGAGGTTTGGTTCTCTTAACACTTTTGAAGGAAAAGAGTTCTTTCACAACTAAAGTAGCTATTTGAATCACTACACAGCTTACGAACCTGCAAAAAAATATGTTTCTTCTACCTAAAGTTGCTAAAATGAGATAAACATTAAAGGAATTATCAAAACTCACAAGAATATTCATCCATCATCACACTGCACACAATGAGATAGCTTCAAAGAAGGTAAAACACTAAAATTTCATTGATAAAAAGGTGTTACATACTATTGTACATGTCTGATATTGAGTCACAATGATGTCTTTTGCCTAAAAGTGCTCCAAAATAAGCTATAATACATGTTGAAAGAAGAAAGAACTAACTTCCCCAACTCTTGTTTGAAGTTACTTATGCTTTTTTGAAGCCTGCCCCACATGCATACTTCTAGAATCTTCTTGGTTGTATGCAATAGAAACACCAAAATAAAGCACCCAAAAACCCTCCAAAATGACTCCAAAGTGAAGAAAAGTCAAGCCTTGTCCTTACCGATCATAAAAGCATGAGAAACTATCCCCTGATGCTGTCATTCCCTCCAAAAACCCAGTCAAAAATAACCTCCATGCTTTCCACATGTTGGTCAATCTACTCCAAATTCCCCACGTGCTTGGCACAAGTCATTATTATTCAACCATGTCTCCAAACGGCTTTGACTCATACCTTTGGTGTGTTCAACACACTACTATCTTTCATATACAAAATACTATTAAAGTGATTTATAATAAAATCACTTAAATAACATTTTTTTTACATTTTCAAATTGATGCAAGAAAAGCAAACACATGAGTGATCCATGCTTTAAAAGATCCTAAATTTGATCCAAACTGAGTCAAACAAGCCTATATTCCCTCCAAAGTTTGACTAACCTCTCCAACCTCCCTATCTGCTTTCCACATGTTTGATAACTTCTCCAACTCCCTAAATTCTTGGCATCTCATAAATTTTCAACAATATCCCCCTTTGACTCATAAAACAAATGTCAATAAGAAAAACATTTAAAAAAGTGATATATTAATCACCATTTTAGTAAATGTTTATCTTATCACATTTTTACACTTAATACAAAAGCATGATAAGCATGCTTCTCACAGGGTATTGGGTTGAAATTTTTTTTTTCTAAAACATAGGCAAAAAAAAATGCCTAAGTGTGGCGGTCACTTAGGATAAAAAGAAACCCTAACATATTGCAGCTACTCATTGTCATTACATTCATTTCTTTGTTCCACCATGCTGCTTTGAGGTGCCGCCATGCTTCTTGTGGTTTCAAGGGATTTTCTGAAGGAGTAGTTTCCTGTACATCAAGGTCGAGCTTGGTAAGCATTCTATTTTTGCAAGAAAGAAGAAATGTTGTCTTTGAGTTGAATATGTAACTGAAATTTGGAGCATGCCTTTTGGTTCTCTGTGTATTCCATGTTTAACTTCGAGCTTTGTGAATTTTATCTTCTTGGAAGAAGAATCATGGTTAATAGCCAAGTGCAGGTCGTGCATATACATTTTGTATTTTTATTTCAAATAGCTTTGCTAACAGGTATTTTGGAGGGTTTATACCTCTCTTTTGTGGGCCATAGTTTCATTGTTCTAAACCTTTGTTGTCGGGCTTCTTTTCACTATGATGACTATCTTCTTCTCCATGTTGGGTGCTAAACAAACTGCCAAGGCTTCATTCCTTTAAACCCTGTCATTCTAGCTATATCTTTGATTGTTCATTATGCTTTCCCACTCTGTAGCATTATTCAATTTTCGTTTGAAACACTGAAATACCGTCCTGAAGATCACTTCCTTTATGAAATTTGCTACTCCATTTTATTCATTCTTGTCCTTTTTTGAATGGCCATTCCTATTCTAGGTGATTTTCATGAGCTTTATCCAGGCTTGGCCTATAGCCATAATTTAGTATTTTTCCAATTCTTACTTGAGCTTGACCTTTGTAAACTCAAATATTTACCTTTCCTTTGGTATTTTTTGGGTAAAATGAAAGAAAACCCTCGATACCTTGTGACCATAGCCTCATATATTTTTGGGTATTCACTTTCTCTTGAAAACCTCTATATCTTGCATAAGGGTTTGGAACCTTAAGCCCCCTGCTCCTACAATTTTATTGAAATCTTCATGTGCTTAACTTTGGTTGAGGCTTGGTTTATGGTATAGTGCTTTATTTGACACTATTTTTTTCACTGTTATTGTCATATATTGTTGACCTCTTATGTAGTTCCTCCTTGAATGCAAGGTTATTATCGCATTCTTGTTGCATCAATGTGTTAACATTGTATTTAAAGCTAAGCATAAGTATTGGGCACTATATTGAATTGTCCATGTAGCTTGCATTGCACAATTTATCTTTCTCCTTTATCTTGCTCAGTGGCTACCTTCAAATAGTTTTATGATTTCCATATGAATTCTCATCCATTGTAAAATAACCTCATGATACATAGTACAATTTCTTGCTCACTATTCTTTCATTTATAGGTGCACTTGGCATAAGCAATACAGGTGAGTCATTTCATACTTGTTAAAATCACAATCTTTTCATGTTCCTTTATGATACAGAGTATATTGTTTAATACCAAGTGACAGTGTTCTTTCATATTCATCTCCTGAAACATGGTATGCATGGGACCACCTTGAAAGCACCCTATTGGTACAATATCATTGTCCTTTGATGATAGTTCAATATCATTGTCTTTCATTTATGATTGCTCTTATCAATTTTGATAATGTTGTCAATCGATTTCTAGAGGTTCTATGACATGATTCATTACACTTACCCCCTTGAGTTATAACTGTTCAATGCATATAAACATTATCACTTGAATTTCACTATCATTTGGTGTCACATCCATGAACGTGACCAATGTGAGCATCACTTAGACACTACCTCCTTCATGTTTTGATCACTTGTTTTATTAGCCCGATAGTTATCTCGTAAAAGCAATGCTATTGCTCACTGCTTTTTTGGGATCGCTGTGTCATCTTCAATATGCTAATGTTGTCCTTTAAAGTTGAGTATGGAAACCATGCTTTAGTTTAAACTATCTCATGTATCTAATGATAGCTCTTGATAGTACTCACTGCTTCACAAACATGATGGCCCTATATTTAGGAATTTAAAACTGCAAACATCATGGAATTTTTGTAGACCATTTTTGTGTCATGTTCCTATTGATAAGGAGTATCATTATTAATATGAGAGAATAAGATATATATTCTTATCAATATCACCATGATTAATGAAACCTGTCTTCAAGGATTGCATTGGTGATATAAAATTAAACTACCCCTCTCTAAAGAAACCAAAGGGTGGCATGTTGGGATCAACCCTTGTGGGAGCCCATTTCACTCTGCATGCTATGATAAAATGAAACAAAAAAATGAAGATTTCACCTATACCTGCACAATGAGAAAACATGTTAGATAAAAAATATAGCATATAATAGATGTTTTTGATAACCTTTCTATTTTCGTAGACATCTATGGTATGCAAACTATTTTTATGCTTATGAGGATCATGCTATATGTTTATGGATGTTTGCATATGTATTGATTGGTGATCTTTCATTGCTCTAACCAACTCTCTCTCACACATGTAGGAATTCTTGGAGCAACATGGAAAGCAACAAATGAAGACTAGATAAGCAAGAGAGGTAGCAACAGATGCAAAACAACTCAACTAGGATTCGTCATTCAGGCAATGACAGGTCCCCTCTCTTTATATATGCATCCTTTATTTCATGTATCCATAAATGTATTGTATTTCCTTTTATTTGCATTCAAATAGTTAGTCCCATGACTTGTGTGGGACACTATACACTTATGATAACCAATAAAGACTACCTTTTGCAACAATTGTTCGCTCTCTTCGCTGTTGTATGCATGTGCATAATATAATAATGTAGTCTTTTGATAATTTCTTTATGCACATGGATATAACATAGCATAGTAGAATGTACCTTTTGTTTCACTTTGTAAGACATAAAAAACTCTACTTGTTTGAGATGGCGGCTAAAATAGGTAACAATTGGTCTTTTAAAAGTAATAACTTATGTGCTTTACTCCCATGTATTGACTAGCCCCATCATCTTAAGATCATCGGTTGAATCATTACCTTTTAAAATTTGGTCAAAATATTATTCAAAATCCTAAGTCTGAATGCCTTTTGATCTCATGTCCCCTTCATCCTCTAGGCATGTCCCTTTAAAAACAACTTTATTGCATGTGCATAATTGAGTCACTTAAGTTCTAAACACTCAGCCCTTCCTATACACCTGTCACTCCCGCATTATATCACATTCTATCTTTGCATCTCATTCTCATCTTTCTAGCACATAGCCAAAATGTGTCAGGTGATATTGATAAATTTGGGACATGTGTTGACACAATGTTGCATTGTGTTGCTTCAATGCATCGTAGTTTCATGAAGAGAGTGCATAGGGATGATCCCACAAAACTAGTTTACAATTAGTTTGAGGAAGGAAAAATGCATTTTCGAAGGGAAAACACTTTATGGGGTTTGCTAGAAGGGGGGGGAGTTGCTAGAAGGGGGTTCTAGTGAACTCCCCTTTAATGGGTTTTCTTTTTTAATTGTATTTAAAGGGGGGTTCTAGTGAACCCACCATTTTTTCCCTTCTCCCCCCTCTTCTACCAAATTTTTACAAATTTTGTCCTTTTGAAGCTCAGGTTGAGGATGAAAATGGTGGAAACTTCATAGAACCAACTAGATGATGGTAGTCCTAAGAATGAGCTATCCATTGAATATAATTTTAATATATTTTGGTTTTATTATGTATTTTTTATAGTTTAATTAAACATAGGCTTTTCACTGAAATTCAAGCTCTATGTTTTGCACATGTGGAAATATAGCAGATTATCAAAAAAAATTCTAAAAAAGTATTTATGCACTAGATATTGATGTCCTTGATCCAACAGAAAAAGGAATTTTGATACATACAAAAAAAGTTATGTGTTAGCAAGTAAACCCATGTCTAAATTGTAACTAGTTTGACTTCAAAACTTAATTAAGAAAAAAATATTCAATAAAACACTATGAAACTAATTGCATGCACTAGATATCGTAGTTACGAATCTAAATTAAAAAAAATAGAATTTTATCCTTCATAGAAAAAAAGTTGTGTTAGCAAGTACAAGGCACTCTTTTAAAATGGTGTTTACTATTAAAACTAGTTTTTGAAGGAGATGGGAAAAGAAATGCAATTTGATTCCAAAAATTAAAAAAACATATTTAGAATCTATAGAAAAAATATCACAAATCACAAGTTTGCATCATCTTCAAATTCCTCATGGCTTTAGCAGCTATAAGTGCCCAAAAGTGAAGATTTAGTTACAAAAAGTCAATTCAATGTCCAATTTGGCCAAAAATTGTAAACGAGTATTGTGGGATCACCCATAGTGATATTGTTCCAAATCAAGGTTAGTAACAATGAGATAGGTGGTAGTTTCTAATTGCATCGCTTTATCCTTTTAGAGCTCATTTTGTAATATTGAGTGCAAATTGAAAATGTGCTTAGTAGGGCCCATTTGCTTCAAAAACATGTGGCATCATATTATTGCAGCACACTCCTCTTTAGAGTGCATTCTCATTCTTAAAGCATAGAACCAAAATGTGCTAGGTATACTACGTCATAGTGGGACAGGTACAATAAAGCAGTTATATCACATCAACTTTTCATATCACATTTTCAAGGAATGAGCACATAGAAAAAGGGCGATGGGAATATAACAGTGTAAGGGAAGGATAGGTGTCATATCCTATTTTCATTGTGAGGCTCCTTTGTAGCGTGTTTATGTATTCTCAACACATAGTGAAATTGTGTTAGGCTATAGATTGTAACATGAAGATAGGTGTTCAAATTCTATTGCAGCGCTTAAATCCTTCATAGCACATTTTCTCCTCAACAACACAAATGCAAAGTGTGATGTGAGGATGACATCAAAGGTGGATATATGGCTTCATTTGATTGCACCACATGATCTATGCATAGTGTGTTTTTGGTTCTTCAATGCAAACCCAAAATGTGCTCAGTTCTAAAAAGCAAGGGGAGGACATTGTCATCCTTAGGTTTCGGTGCAAAGGTTCTTTACATCACATTTTCTTAAAAGTTCTTTCAAATGGAAAATGTGACGTGCGATAGCCATTGATCTTGTTTTAAAGCATTTGAATCAACGATCAACATTCAAATTGGAATGACTAGTTGGTGAATGATCTATTTCATACGTGTGAGTCATCATGCTGCAATTAAGGTGCATCTACTACTTTTCAAATGTCGATAAAACATTGAATTGCTTTATTTTTAGTCACATTTATAATCATACTCAAGAAATTTGGCAAGCAAAGATCTTAGAAGGTGAATTTCAAGTGAAGAAAATTAGGGTTTCATTCAAACTCTCAGGTAAGTGGCCTATTGTGCTTGTAATTGAAAAGTTTATCAAAATTGTTGAAGGAATTGTATTGAAAAAGGGTTTCTAGAGTGTTAGGGTTATTTGTTTCAATATGCTAAAGAAAATATAAAACCATAAGATTTTTAGAAGTCAGTATATAAACCCTAGTCATAATTAAACCCTAAAGATGAGTGAAACAAGTGCAAAATATAAGGGTAAAAGAAGTTTATGGAAGATGACTTCATGAAGCAACTCCATGGTTCGTAAAAAAGAGGAAAACACACTCAATGCATGGGAGTGGTTACAAATAGATTACAAGATATGGCTAAGAAAATTGGGGATGATGTCATCCCAATGCACAGGTGGACATTGTTTGAGTACACTTATAAAGGGAGTTAGATGCCAAAACCAGTGTTGAATTTGTGGACTTCATATATGGATAAACTAGTAGTCCCAAATGTGTTTGTAAATGTGGACCTGGTCAAAGCATTGGAAAGGTTCTATGATGAACAAGACATAATGATTAGAAGCTTGAAAAGATCACCTCTGCTAGAGATTTCAAGGAAACAAATCATTGAGATATTTGGCTTAAACCCTTCCACTAGTGTCACAATTGATTTCAGCTCATTATGCCAAGATTATGAAAAAGATAAGCATATTTATAGGGTATTGTGGTTTCTAAAGCACAAAAGAAGGAATACTAAGAAGAAGCATGCAAGATTTGCTCCAAAGTAGGTGGAGCCTTTCAACTATGATGAGTTTGAAGACTATTTTATCAACACATATTTTTCCCTATGCAAGGTCCTTAGAAACGACTATGAGATATGAATGCCTATTTTCATGATGATGTTGGTGGTAGACATACAACAAAGGGATTCCAATAGAAATTTTAATTATGTTGCATTCATCGCAGAAGGAATTCATAAGCAATTGATAGATTTAAAAGACCCCAAGGCTAGCCTATATTTCAAAGGGTACTCATTTTTGTTACACATGATCATGTTCAATGGGGAAAATGCATGGAAATAGATGTTGGAATTGATAAACCATGATGAAAAAGGAAGGAAGTTTCCAGTTTAGTTATGGACGCATATATGGGACCAACATGTAATAATTAATTTCTTGAGTTTTGAAAATGTTCTTGCATTAAGTATACTAGATAATATAGGATGTAAGCCAAAAAGGAAGATTTATATGAATATCATGAAGTTGCTAAGGCCATTGCAGTATGATCCTAAAAAGGAGGTTGATCATAACTGGGGAGACTAGTATCTACACACCAACTCCACAATATTCAAAGCATATGACACCCCAATGCAACCCCACTGCCTACCAATTTATGTTTAAGATAGATTATCTTTTATGGAAATAATATGGCAGTTGGATGAATTAGATAAGGATAATTCTAGATTGATGAAGAAGGGGTCTTTTATCCCTGGGTATATGAGGTTTTCTAAAAAAAAATTCACTACCAAGGAAGGCTTGGAAAAAAATTTCATGTAGATTTGAGCAATCTTGGAATGAAAGTACACCCTGCTAGGAATTGTGACCTTGAGGGGTTTATTAGCAGAGCAAGTGTGGAGAGAGGAAGATCATAGTATTATCATTATAAGATTTTATAAATATCCTACCCAAGATACCAATGAATAAAGGAAAGAAAATACAAAAATAAGAGATGAGAAAGAATAAATTATATTCCTCTCAAGAGAATGCAAAGGTGTTATGAACTTGAGAATTAAGATTACAAAGGAAATTCCTTGGTTATATAGGACAAGGGGAGAGATAGGATGTAACTAGATTATGATAAGTGTTTTCATCTTATGAGATGTGACAACTCAGGTCATTATGGCTTAACAAACTTATCTCTATGTAAACTTAAGCTAGTGTGAAAAGGACCTAAGTGGGGAACTAGCTAGGAAATGAACTAGTTAGATAAAGTACCCCTTTAACACTAACACCCTCCCTTAAGTGCAACTTAGGGAGAAGTATACAATACACAAATGTACATATGGGTCCCAAATACTAGGCCTGATGAGGTACCCAAATACATAATAAAATATCAACTATAAAAGAAGGAGAAAATCGAGTGGGAAAAAACTCCCTCCCATTAGAGTTTGAATGAAGAAGGTCTAAGTGATCCCCCAAAAGAGATTTCCCTCACCCCCAAGAGAAATTGAAGATGAACATACTTGCTCTTAGTTAAGGGTTTGGTGAAAATATCTACAACCTAATCTCCTGTAGGATAGTAATGCAAATCAATGACCTACTCTTGAATCGACTCCAAAAGAAAATACATGTGGATCTCGATGTGTTTGGTTCGTTGATGATGGAATGAGTTATTTGAGATCTCGATGGTGCTTTGGTTGTCACAATAGATGAGTGATAGCTTCTAAAAGGTGATACCAAGTTTAGTGAGGATATTTTGAAGCCAAATAGCCTTAGTGGCAGCATTGACAACCCCTCGATACTCAGCCTCAATTGAAGAAAGAGCAATGGCATGTTGCTTCTTGATTTTCCAACAAATGGGACCATAACCATAATAAAAACTATAGCCAGAGGTAGACTTGCAATCATCAATATCACCAACCCAATTAGAATCCATGTATCTGAGTAAATATAAACTTGTGCTTGTTGTATAGTGAATCTTGTACCTATTAGTGCCCTAGATATAGTGCAAGATGTGTTTGGAAACTTTCTAATGAAGCTCATGGGGTTCCACATGAAGCATGAATCAATTACAACTACAAAGGAAATGTTAGGGCGAGTATGAGTAAAGCATACGAGGCTACCAACATGTTGACGATAGAAAGTAGCATCAATTAGTGGTGTTGAACATTTCACCTCAAGCTTAACTCTAGATAGAAAGGGCATTGGTGCAGGCTTACAATTAGCTATATGAAAATGTGACAATAGATCAAGAGCATACTTGGGTTGTGCAAGGGAGATCTCGAAAGATGATTGAGTGATATCAATACCGAGAAAGTAGTGCAAGAGACCCAAGTCAGTCATGGGAATTTTTTCATGCAAAGTAGTCTTGACAGTTGCAATGATTGATGAAGTTCTCCTAGTGACAATTAAGTAATCAACGTAGAGAGATTAGAAGAGGAGAGCATCCTCTTTCCACAAAATGTAGACATTTGGATCTGAGTAGCATTTGGAGAACCCAATGGAGAGAATAAAGGAGTCCATTTTGGCATACCAAGCTTGTGGATCCTGTTTGAGGCCATAGAGAGACTTCCTTAGTTTACAAACTAATGAAGAATCTTGAATTAATCCTTGTGGCTACTCCATATAAATTTCTTCATGTAGATATCCATGAAGAAATGAACTCTTCATATCCATTTGATGTACAACCTAGTTCCATGAGCTACAAAAATAACAAGTAACAAGCGAATAGAGATCATTTTGGCGATAGTTGCAAAGGTCTTAGTGTATTCAATACCTGGTACTTGAGAGAAACCTTTGGCCACAAGTCATGCTTTATATTTTTCAACTGATCCATCCACTGCAAATTTGGTTTGATAGATCCACTTACATTGAACCAGTTTGAACAAGATCCCATGTTTTATTCCATATTAAAGATTTGTACTCTTCCTCCATTGCGGAATCCCACTCAACAATACTAGATGCTTCAAAAAATGATTGTGGATTTGAATCTATGGTGATATAGGAATGTGGAATGTTGTGATATTGTGATCGAGTCCTCCTTGTATTTGAAGGATCCCCAAAAAGAGTGTCTGCAAACTCAAGTGTTTAGCGATCCCAATGAGGCATGGTAGGGGATGGAGGAGGAGATTCAAAACTTTGTGAAGAGGAAGATGAAATATCATGATCAACTCGATGACTAGAGGAAGCTTGAGGAAAATCCTCAATGTCAAAATCTAATGGATATGTCAAGCCCCTAGGATTCAAGATCGTATGGCAAGACAACATAAAGAAAAAGGAACACATATGTATGAAATGTAATGCGGCATGACAACACAAAGCATACATAAAAAAGGAACACAAAAATCAAACACAATGCAAAAAAAGTGCAAATAAAACATACAAAAAGGTGGGTATGACAATAACAAACTAGCAAGCTCAACAAAAAACTTACTAGGATCCATACCCAAGTCATTCATGGTTCACAGTCTAATAAAGTTTGATATTTTTTAGGTGAACCATGAACCAAGGCATCACAGGATATTGAAGTTTTATATTCACTAGGTGAGCCTTCTAAAAGGGTGGCAAATGAGAAACACACAAGGGCTAGTGAGGGCCAATTTTCACTAGGTTTGTACCCATGTCAACCATACCAAGAATTATTGTCCCAATTATTCTGATAAGGTACAACAAAAATGATCAAAATTCCAAGCCAACACCACTAAGTCTAGTGTGTGCAAATGAAGTAAAACACATAATGGAATGTATACCCCCACCTTTTAAATTAATTGCTAAACACCAATCTATGAGAAATTTCTTTAAGGTAGAATAAAATTATAAATGCAATATGATAAGGTCATGAGAGCTTATTCATAAAGCCCTATGCCAACAATATGTTTCTAAATAAATCTAACTCACGACAAGGGGTTTATCCCAAGACAAAGCCACAAACAAGGCAAAGATGTCACATAAGGGATCCACAAATTTGGGGTCGATATATACCTTTGATAATATATAATATGATTATGCTTAGAATTGACATCATTCCCTCATATACTTGTGGAACTACGAACACAACATGAAAGAATGAAATATTAAGAGAACAAAAAAACTTTTGGGTCAACATGGAAGAGACCTAAATGTCTCAATGATTTTCATCATCCCCAAAAGGAAAACACAAGACAACAAAAATGTTTACAACATAAAAAATAATGGAGATCCAAATAGATGAATGTCACAACGGATTTATTTCCTATGTATCCTTGTTCCAACGAGAACAACTAGGTTCATCCAAAGAAAACTAACATACAAAGACACACCAAGTAGCACAACATGAGAGATCACATTACGTGCAAGAAAACACATTAAAAAAATGAAACATACACAAAGGGTATCGCACATGTGAGCCAGTCTAAAGCAAATTGTCTACTTCCCAATCTTTCTCATCATATATGGAAGGAAAAAAACTAGTTAAAGGGACTAGAACAAGTCTCATATAAGGAGTATCACTAGGTTCAACACATGGTGGGTCACTCTTATCAAGAGGATCATCATGGTTTCCCCCATCTAAATCCATGGATTTCAAGAACAATAAAGATAACTCATTATGCACTTGTTCATTGATCTTAGCATCTTCATCTTCACTATCCAAATTTATCACAATACGTGGTTTAAGGACAATACCAGTCATATATTCTTGTTTCATTCGTTGTGTAGGTTGATACATGTAAGGTTAAATGACATGGTTTGGAAAGGGTGGTAAGACAATCAAGTGATGATGAGGATGGATGGGAGGGAGGTAATTCATCGAGGTTTTTTTGATCATTAGGTAATGTTTTATTCTTTCTAGCCAAATGGAAAGCTATGGCATGATGTCTACACTTATGTTCCTTAGAATTTTCTATTTCTTCTTGCACGAGTTTCAATTTGTGAAGAGGTAAGGGAGGGTTTCTCTATGATCAATCTCTTTTCTTGTTTTGGAGGAGGAACTAAAGGGACCATCGAGGGTTGGGAAACCACTATATCTTTAGGTTTATATTTTTTTTAATTTTGGAGGCTCAAAGTTAATTATACAATTATCTCTTGGTATTTTATATGATATTAGGGGTGGAGCCACAACATAAATTCCTAATGTATGTGGGAGGATAACGAGTTCAGACATGGGTTCTTCAATGACCTGTGTGGTGGGAGAAACAAACATATAACTCACCATAGACCGATTGTCCTTAGGTGGGATGTTTCTAAGGGATAACTGGGCTATATGATTTGCTTTGAAATTTTGATATGATATGAAAAGAAAACCTCATGAGGCTTAATAGGTTCCATAGGTTGATGCTAAGAATAATCTAGTGAAAAAATTTCATGGGAAGCCAAAGGCTTAAACCCACTATGATGAACTATATATATTTGTTTTTCAAATGGAAAAATTATGCATTTATGGATTACCGACGAGACTACATTCATGGAGCATATCCATGGATAACCTAGCTTCACACAAAATTGGTCTAACATTGGGTGGTGGTGAACGAAACATCTAGTTGTTTTGGTCCAACTTTGAGTGGGAGAGTTATTGAACCTATTGGAGGGTGAACAAAACCATCATGAGTTTTTAGCCATTCTTTTTATTATTCATTGGAGTATTTATAAAGTTCATGCACAAATAAGAATTCTTAGGTAATTAATCATATTCTCTAGATATATGAGATCATTGAGTATACCTAGTGTAGGTTTGTGATTAATACGATCGGTGATATAAAGAGGAGCATCGAGTGCATGTATGGATGAATCAATATGTGTAAAATAAATTTTAGGTAAAAAACTGGTTCAACCCTTACGAGTTGAAAATATATTGCATTAACAACAATGGATGGATCATCATCATCATACATATCATCAATAGCTTGTACAAAGTTGGATGTATGATTTGGCATTGGATTTGTGAAAATTTATAGATTCTAGTTAGGAATAGAGCTACAGACTTGTTTCCTTTATCATTAAAATCAACCAATTGGATGTGATGAGAATCAATAAGCTCTTGCAATTGGGTTTTAAGATGCATACATTGTTCCACATCATGTCTAGGTGTATGGTGGTATTGAAAAAATTATTAAGGGTTGAAGTTTGAAGGTAAAGGTTTAGCTATATCCATGAGCGTAATTAGAAGTAACCGGATTAAGTTTTTATTTATCAATTGTAACATGATTGTATGAAGATAGTTAGACAGTTGTGTAAATTTTCTATCTCTCGACCTAAATTGATAGGGAGTTTTACTTGTAGTAGCGACATGTGTTTCAACGGTTTGAGGAGTGTTTATCTTAACAAAATTCTTGTTTTTCTTTTTGAATGGTTGGTAATTGTTTTGAGGTATGGATTCATATTGATCAATAGGAGTCAATGAAGGTGTGCCCTCATATTGACTAATCGATATATGATAATCACGAAGAGCTACATACAAGTGTTGAAAGGATGGATACTTCATCAACAATATGTTGTCTCAAATATTAGGTTGCAAATTTCCTATAAACACCCTTTAGACATCGGTATCAAGAAGACTATAGGATATTTGTGAGTAAAGCAATTGGTACCTTCTTATAAAGTCTGATATCTTTTCCTTAGGTCCTTTTTTATAATGCACTAAGTTAGTTAATGTCACTTGAGGGCCAATGTTTGCTTAGAAATGTTGGATAATATGCTAACAAGTTCAATGAATGAATTTATTGAGTTATTTGATAATGAGAAAAACCATTCCAAGGCCATAAATTTCAATGATATAGGAAAGAGTTTAGCTAGGATCTTGTATTAAAAAATGAAGCTGATACACAATGCAGAAAAAATTGATCTATATGGATGTTAACATTTACTATTTGAGCTAGACTACATAACAATTCTATTCCTTGAGCATCATTTATCAACTTCCTAAGGTTATCCACAATAGGTATTGTTATCAATAGTTTTGCACCTTGCTGAATGCAGTATTCAGCAAAATACTGAAACATGGAAACCTCCTCCAGATGTGGGTGATCTACAGAAAGAGGAATCTCGAGAGCGAGCTGGTTCTCCGAATGATGAATTCTATTCTAAAACCTCTGAGGGAAAGGGATAAAAGATGAACTCGAAGTAAATCCTATAACTAACAAATGATTCACCGAACTATGAAGATTCAGATCTAACCACTCATAACAGTTTCTCTATCACAATAATCCTCACAATCTTATTGACACATATCTCATCAGTGATTTGTATGAAGATCTGAAGAAACAAACACAACATACAACCTGAAACATGTAATTCTGAAACACAACCCTATAAGAGCAAGACATTAAAGGATTCTGATTTGGAAACACAATTACATTAGATTGCCATTACAAAATCTGAGACAAAAGATAAGAAGGAGAAATCTGCTGTTTTATTAAAAATTGAAAGAGTCTTTGCCTGAATCTGAAACTGAGTACCCAAAAAAAGGTTTACAAGCTCAAAAAGGGGTATGAGCAAGAAACTGCCAATCTGAATTGTCGAGAATGGAGAGTTGAACGACTAAGTCTATCCTAAGAGCTCTCTAGAAAACCCTAATCTGAGCTCAGGAAAAAGATCCAGGAAAGAGGCTTCAAATAATCTCAAAAACTGCTTTAAAAGCAAAAAAAAGCATAATGCTTTCATGAAGAATCTGTCAAGTCTCTAAAAATAGACTGAAACTGCTTAAAAAACTCAAAAACACCTTATCTCTCCAAGATAAGTCAAAAATCCGACCAAGAGGAAAAGTCAATCAAAGATTTGCTAAAAATAGCAAGAAAACATAAAGCAATTTATAGAATATCGCTTTTATGATTCTGCTTTACAAGATGCAGATTTTTATAATTTGTCTATTTTTGCAACTCAAAGATTGGAAATATTTTGCAAAAAGAAAAATCTCCTTATTTCTCCATTACAACAAATGATTTTCTCAAAAAATCATAAAAATACATTACATAATATCATATCCCTATCAACTCCATAATTGATTTCTCCAAAATCAATCGAAAATTAAAAAAACCCTAAAAATATTGACCCTTACATCATTTCACATCAAACAATACTCATAATTCATATTCAAGCTCCATATTTCCCTAAGGAAAGAAAAGTCTAAAAGACTTAACTTTCGACCTAGCAAAGAGATTCGGGCCCCCTCATAAGCTTTAAACTCATATTTAAATAAAGTCACGAAGAAAACATTATGAATTTTGGCCTCCATTGGAAATTCAACATGTGCATTTTGATTGAATATTCTAGAACTTCATAAGGCTCGAATTAGGGCTTTGATCAAAATAGGGTCAAACCCTAATTATCATCATTTCACACCCGTGACTTGAGAAGAAGGAAACTCTCTCTGAAAGGAAACTTCCACCATGATGGTGTCGAATTCGAGCTCGTGTGCTTCAGTAATCCTCTCCATGTTTCCAGATAACTAAGTCTCCAGTGAGTAAGCCTCCTTTCATGGTAAAATAGCTTCTCTACTTCATAATTTTGAATATCAAAAAGCCCTAAAGGCGTGGCCTGCATGAGCTTACTCTCTGATCTTCTCTTACCTTGACTTCTCCATGCCATTATGAGTTCGAGCTCGACCTCTACAGTCCACTCTATGAAAGCTTCGACTTGTGCTCTTGTTTTCCTTTACTGTGTAGAGGTAAGCTTTATTTAATGGTTTTTGTAACCAATATTTTGGCCTTGAGGCCATGGTGAACACACTCTGATGTCTTTATTCTGCATTTTTTGTGTGTTTCTCGTGCTCATTGTTGTGTATCATTCTCACCATAAGAGCTCAGCCACTTTTAAAAACTCAAAATCATGCCTTGGGAAGCTAAACAGGAAGCTATGGCCGCGGCTTTAGACTCTTGTGAAATACAGACTGGTAACTCTCTTTGCTCTATAGAAACCCTAAAAATCTCTCTTTATTTCATGAACTTCTAGCCATGTTCAAGCCGTGCCAAAAGAGCACTATAAGAAACAATTTCTTGACTTTTGGGCTTGACCCAGAACAATAAATTTCCATTATGTTGATTCGATAATATTTATGCACATGGGTATCAAAGAAATTTTAATAAATCTGCATTACCCTCCTTTTGTATTTCGACTAAAATCTGGGAGCTCGCATTTGTTGTATATTCTTGCCTTTTAAATCAAGATCTCACACAGGTATTTTTGTAGCTATCTTCTTTGCATTTTGAAGCTAAACTGAAGATGGGTACTCAAATTTTTTAAGGAAACTGCATTTTCTGTATTTTAAGAATAAACCCACATGTGGGTATTTAAAATTTCGAAACTGTAAATTCATTTATGGATATAAACTCTACCCAGAACAGGAACCTTATTCTGAACTTATGAAACAAAATACTATCATGGGTTTGGAGATTTTCAAAACAAAAGCATATATTCTTATTTTCTGACAGAACTCGACCTCCCATACTTGCTTGAAATGGTGCTAAAACTGTATACTTGCTTGCGTTTCCTCCAGGATTTTGGCTCAAAAAACCAGTGATATTTTGCATTTACTTCTGAAACAAAAAGATGCCTTGGATATTTGTCTTTATTTTAACCTCCCTGCATTCTGTTCATCCCAAGAAAATAACTCGTTGCATCACTGTTGCTTGCTTTAATATACCTTCAGAAAAATAAAAAGGACATAATGGGAACAACAAGAATCTGTGTGCTTGTCTATATTCATTGGCCCATATTACTAGGTATTTCGTTTTGACATTTATGTAGCTCTCTTTGATAGTTATAACACCTGAGCTCAATTCACAGAACTGTCATCGACATAGAGCTATAGACTATCCTTAAAATGAAAATCCAATACACATTCTGAGAGTACTCTCCAGGTACTAAGAATCTGAAAGATCTGTCTTGAATTGAAAATTTCATATATGTATGAAGCTTGAAACTAAACATTCCATTATGGTCCCCAACTGTATTCTGTGCTCATCTTGTAGATATGACAGAAACTTTACCTCACTGTTCTGACAAGACCTTGACTGAGTAATCTGAAAGTGATCACAATCCTACACATTTGTTGTATCTAATTCATGGCTTGACCTATTACAAGTGATGTCCTACTTGACACTTGTATCTCACTGAAAACAAAATGAAAGTATATCACATTTGATTGCTGTCCTCCACTAATCATAGATACACGAACCCGTCTGAGGCACCATCCCAACTAGAATGAATTCACTGTCTTTGTTGTAGCTCCTAATAACCAGTACTCAACTCTAACACATCAGCTTTCATTTTCTACATTTGAATTCTATAGAGGTTTTACCTTTTTGCTTTTGGACTGCAACATTGCATCAGTACAAACCTCCTTTACTCACTGGTTCATATCTAACTGGTAACTCAAAATCATTCAATACTCAAATGCACTGTCTGTGTTTGTATTCTTGAGCAACATGGTACTCTTCATGCATTTTTAAATTTCACTATACAAAGCTGCTCTTAAGATCTGTCCTCTTTGATGATGAAAATTGGAACAAAACATTAAGGCATATGTATGCCTGTTCACTATCCGAAAGAGAATTGATGAATTGAAACTCTCATGACATATGATTACAATCAACATGGAGAAATGTAGTTATTCAGCAATTTCTGATGTAGATATACTCAGTTAAATTTTTAAAGTGAACTAAACTCACTGTTCACCTATAGCCTTCAGAAAGAAATGTTGATCCTTATGAATGCACAATTGGTTTCGTTACGTGATAGACTCTTTGTTTTACTCTTTCAGTTGTATTTCATTTTTTTTTATGTATATGATGAAATATCTTTCAAAATCAGCCCATTTAATGCATAGGGTAGCATGCCGAGCTCTACCCTTGTGGGAGCCCGTTTTACTCCACATGCTTGGTCTTTGAATAATGTTCAGCTTCATGACTTAACCTATACCTGCACAAGGAAGCAAACAACGTTAGCATAAAAAATAGAATATGATATTGGTACTTCTCTTTCAGCTCACTTCTTCCGTACTGCATTTGATTGATTGTTTCAATGTATTGCCAATAGTATATTGTACTATTGTAGGTGCATCATATGAGTTACATCATAGTCGGAGCCACTGACACCCCTCTTTTCCTCTTATAGGTCGACGAAGCTCGAGATGACGAGGTGCACCATTCAACATCAAACGTCGATACTTAGGCAATGATGACTATGTTGTTGCTTATATGTTTTCCTTTCGCATCTTCAGTAGTGCATTGTGTTGTTAGAAATGTATTGTCACAGTTATATCCACGGCTTGTGTGGATCTTTGCTTTCAATTTTTTCTTTTCAAATGAAAAGAAAATGCATTTCATGCAATGTTGTAATATCATTCTGATTGTGAAATCAAATGAAGCCTTGTAAAAATGAGTTCTTTACGAAATGAATAAAAGCATCTGAAATGCTATTTTGGCTCAAGTACTCAATTTTATATCTCTTTCAAATCTGCAACATATGAATGGCACTCTGCAACTCTATTCTTCTTTTAAATGCATAACTGTTATTTGATGCATAAAGATAATGTGAGACAACATTTAGAATTTACTCTGCAATTCCACTTAATGGTAAATAACAATCAGCCAACTCCTCCATTTGAGCTGAGGCAAAAAATATGTAACATTTTTGTGATTTCTGCTATATGCTTTCCTGCTAAGCATAGATCAGTGGCCTTTAAAACAATTCATTGGGCGTGGAGTCAATTCTGCCCCTTCTTGAAACTCAAAAAACTTTTAACAGCAACACTTCAAACAACAGCAAGAAAATGAAACAAAACTAAAAGGCCCTGGTGGCCAACAAAACAATGCACAACAGCGCTTAGAGAAAGAAAACTATTGAAATGAAATGGGTGAAACACACTTATTTGCAAACTATTCTACTACTAGTGAGATAACTTATCTCAAAGGAAGTGCTTGAGGTGGATCCCATTTACTGGGATAGACAGCACCTCGCTAGTCATCTTGGAAAGTTGGAATGCATTGTGCTCTTTGCATTCCACAATCACATAAGGTCCATCCCAAATTGCATCGAACTTGGAATGTCGTCCAGGTCTACTCTTGAATTCATTCCACTTGAAAACTAAATCTCCAACAATGAAATCACGAGGCCTTGCCCTCTTGTCAAAAGCATTTTTCATTTGTGCTTGATGTATTTCCAACTGCTTTAGAGCCTCCTTTCTAGTTTCTTCGAGCTCAACCAGCTGTGCAAACCTCACTTCAAGAGGTTGTTCATTCAGTAACTCTAGTTCTTTAACATAACTTAATGTTGGCAATTCCATTGAAATAGGCAACTTAGCCTCTCTGCCATAAGTCAAAATAAAAGGTGAACAACCAGTGGCTCTTTTAGGAGTTATTCTGTCAGCCCAAAGGGCTAGCTTTAGCCTTTCGTGCCACGTTCACTGCTTATCTTCAACAGTCTTCTTGATTATCCAAATCAGATTTTTATTTGTGGATTCCGCTTGACCATTACCTTGTGGATAATAATTTGATGAAGTGTTCAGATAGATGTTATTTCTGACAGACCAATCTAAAATCTTTAATCTGATGAAAGCTAAACCATTATCTAAAATGATTGAATCTGGAATACCAAATCTCGAGATGAGATCTTGATAAAAATTAAGCACTGAAGACTCGTTTGCTTCCTTTAAAGCAACAGCTTCGGTCCACTTTGTAAAATAGTCAGTGGCAGTAAGAATCCACTTATGACCTACACTTGAAGGTGGGTTTATAGGGCCAATAAAATCCAAACCCCACTTAGCAAAGGGTTGTTCTACCTGAATTGGATGCAAGGGCAATGGCGCAAGCTTTTGTTTACCAGCAAATAATGCACATTTTTCACACTTTCTGACCCATGCAATAGCATCCTTAAATAAATATGGCCAGTAATAACCAGCTCTCAAAATATTCAGAGCTGTTGTTCTTGCAGCAAAATGACCTCCTGAAGGTCCATCATGAAACTCTACCAGCAGCTTGTCCACTTGATCAAGCTAAATGCAACGTAATAAAACACCTTGGAAATCTCTCTTATAAAGAATGCCATCGATAACTGCATAAGGAATGGCTTGTAGTCTATAGTACCTTCTCTTAGCTCTGTCCAAGCCTTCAGGGCATTCACCAGTCTGCAGATAATGTATCATCTGCTGCAACCATGTAGTAGGGGGTGCTTGAACAACATTCGACACATCATTATTTAGCACTATTTCTGCATTTGCAGCTTCTTTCAAGTTGCTATTTTCACCTCTAGCAATCTATTCACACAAACCCTTGCCTCGAATGAGCTTGGTTACTTTAATGTCGACATCAAACTCCATCACTTTAGTGATCCAACCAGCACGCTTGTCATTAATATCCTTGTTAAGTAGAAAATATTTAACAGTCAAATGTGCTACCAGCAAATGAACCTTGATGTTGGACAGCATGTGTCTGAATTTCTTCAAGCTTCTTACAACAGCGAAAACATGTTTTCTCCACAAAAGAATACTTTACCTCATAATCATGTAAAACTTGACTAAAAAACGCTATAGACTACTCCAAGCTTTCATCGTTTTGTTGGCATAACATAGCCGAAACTGTATCAATTCCTCCAAAAGCATACAGAATGAAATCTTTGTCAAAGTTTGGATTAATGAGAGTAGGAGTGGCTGCGAGCGCTTCTTTGATCTGCTCGAAGCTCTTCTTGCCTTCCTTGGTCCAACTGAATGGCATGTTCTTCTTTAGCATTGAAGTGAGAGGTTGCAGCAAAGCTACAATATTTGGTATAAACCTCCTCATGAAGTTTATTCTCCCAAGAAAGCTTTGCAAGCCTTTCTTATGGGCTGGTAATGGCAATTCAAGAATTGTTGAAACTCTTTCAGGATCAATTGAAATACCTTGCTTCGAGACAATGTCTCCTAGTAGTTTTCCCTCATGTACTGAAAATATACACTTCTTCAGATTAAGAGACACTCTGAACTCTCTACACCTCTGAAAAATTTGTTCCAAATGATCCAAGTGTTCGTTAGTATTTCTGGAAAAAATAGTAATATCATCTAAATACACCAGGATGAACTTGTTCATGAGGCCATGAAAGGCCATATCCATAGCACGCTGGAAAGTAGCTCCAACATTTGATAAGCTGAAAGGCATCTTCTTGTAGGCCATCGTGCCCCACTTGGTTGTAAACGTTGTTTTGAACTGATCCTCTTGCTTAACCAGAATCTAGTTATAACCTGAGTAGCCATCTAACAAGGAAAATCTGTCAGAACCAGAAACTACTTGTAAAATTTTCTCCATAGAAGGAAGTGGGTAATGGTCTTTCAAAGACACTTTATTTAGATCTTGGAAATCGACGCAAAGTCTGATTTCTCCACTCTTTTTCCTGACTGGCACTAAATTTGACACCCAAGAGGTGTGCTTGATGGGGAAAATAATACCACTTTCCACTAGTTACTCAGTTCAGCCTTCATAAGGTGCTCCGACTTGGGATTAAGTGGTCTTTGCTTCTGCTTGACTGGTTTTGCATCGGGCTCAAGCTTGATGGTATGTTGTGCTAAATCAGGATTAAAACCTCTTAAATCTTTGTATTCCCAAGCGAAAACATCACTATATTTTTGACATAACAGAACAAATGCTTGCTGTTCTTCATGGCTGTATACCTTTCCCAACTTGAGAAGCTTACCTTTGAAGATTTCAATAGTTGCATAGTGCTCCTCTTTGACAGTCAAATTGCACTTGTCTTTCCGAACTTGATCATCTGAATTAAAGACAAATTCTAACGTCACCAAACCTTTTGGCAGCTTATTGGTCTTTAATTGCACAATCTGATCCTCATACTGTTGCTGCCACTTTTGCTGATTTCCATCTGCGAACTCAGCTTCAGCAATTAGAAAATTCACGATTTGTTCATCGTTGTCAAAAACCTGCCAGCTCACATTATTGTCAAGAACAGAAGGTCGGACTACTATTTTCACGTACTGACGTGCCTCCACCTTATGAATTTCCTTGGGAATATCAAACTGGGCTCCTATGGCAGTGAGCCTATCAGCATGCTTATTTTGATTATGAGGAATCGACATGATGTTAAAAGCATTAAAATCTTCCATCAAATCCCATACACGATGCTTGTATTTCTTAAGAATATCATTCTTAGCAACATTTAAGTTTTTGATCTAATTCACAATCAACTCGGAGTCACCATAAACTTGTATGCATTTAATACCTCGTTTGCAGGCCCACTCAAGGCCATGCACCAGTGCTTCATACTCAGTTGTATTATTTGAACAGCTGAAAGCAAATCTGCAAGCTGAATAATACTTATCACCTTCGAGAAAAATCAACATAGCTCCACCTCCGGGACCAACACTGCTCCTTGAACCATCAAAATAAAGTTTCCACAACTCATTCTCCTTTCCTACAAACGGTTCATCCTCTTTACAAAGATTAGGCATGTCGTAATCAGACTCGCAAATCATATAAACTCCTAAACCTACCTCATCTATGTTCTAGAACGGATCAAGCTTGTGATCTTCGGTTGCCCATTCATCGAGGCTGATGTAGTCTTCATGGGTGCAACAGTCTGAGGTCATGGTTTGCTCCTCCATTACAGAGGTGGTGTAGAGATTAGCGTTTATAGGGTTTGGGGAGTATGGTTCTATATGATCTTTGGCGAGAGGTTCGGACTTAATGGTCACTTTCGTACCGTACCTTGTTCTAAAAAATAGATGAGACCAATCGGAAGATAAAAACCCACCCAACTTGGCTGTAAAATCCCTTGACAGACAAATGGCAAAGTGTGGCGGCAAGTCAATAACATGAATATCCTGGTGAATAGAAAAACTTGGGGATGCGTGCAAGGTAAGGGATAAATTTTTGATAATACCAACAGTCTTAACAACAGACCCATCTAATTGCACTACGCCTTTCTGAGGATTTGGCTCATAAACAAGACCTAATTTATTAGCTAAACTCTTTGGCATGACTGAACTACTAGCACCAGAATCAACCATACAATTATGCACAATTTTATCACCTATGATCAAACTTAAGTAAAACAAAGGGGGTTTTACTTCTTTTGCTTTCTACCCACTTTTCTCCTCCAGGTCGTTAGCCAGCACAACTTTTGCAACTCCTTGATTAGCGTTGTCAAAAATAGACAACTCAACCAATGCATTCTGCAGTAAAATTTTCTGCCCTGGAAGTTGCAGAGCATCTAATATCGACATATTGACAGCAGTTTTCTTGAAATGCTCAACAATATTGAAGGATGAAACATTTACCTTCTGCTGGTTTTTTGCAACAACAGCTTCATTTTGCCTCTGTACAGGCTGAGAATGCACTTTGACAGCTCCTTGTCAGGAATCTCCTGCCCTCTTTGCAAAATTTGCATCTTGGGCTGCGTAGCAGCGTTAACTTCTGATAAAGCAGGCTGCTTATTGACTGATAGCTGCTGCTGCGAAGTTCCAGCTTGCTGTCCTAGATCCATAGCTCATTTTTTAGATTTGGTATTGGCTGAAATAGGGAAATTTTGTCGATCTTGGCCATTCACGCCACAGAATTCTGAGCTTTTCCAGTTCGGCAAGGCGACTTCTTCATTCTCTTGCTGCTCTTGATTATGATCTGCAGTGTTTTCTAAAACATCATATACATTCTGCACCATTAAAGCCTAGTTTCTCATTCCGTTGGCGCACGTCGACTGGTTGTGGGGTTGGTTGCATGGATAACACCAATCGCAATCTTGAACGACATTATTTTTCGGCACAAGCTCTTTTGACGTGCTGGCTATGTTCAGATTGTATGGCTGGAATGGCCAAGGGTTAAAATTCCTTCTTTGGGCTTGATAATCACCTTGGAAAGTGAGCCTATTTTGTTGGTTTTGCTGATAAGGGGCTTGGTAAGGCTTGTGCTCTTGGCCGACCTGCTTCTTAATAGTCACAAGATCGTTCTCAAAATTCTTTAATAGGCTCTTAATTTCTTGCATCTCTAGATTTGGGGCTAGGACAACAACCTCTTGGGCTGCATTATGGTATCCTATTGCTAGAACTGGTGGAACAACAACCAAGGGAGGTATAGCAGTAGGAATAGGCGGTTGTATTTCTGGAAACAAGGGCATAGGGGGTCTAGGAGCTATATCTCCAACTTGAATAAGGCAATTTTTGGCATTAATAGCAACATTATAAGCATTTGGAAGCGTTAAACCACCCATGGACTGAGTCATGACAACAATCTTGCTATTCAAAGCTTTTAAATAAAATAGGAATGCGTGTGCCGGTAAGGGCTTTACCGTTTCTAGGATTCTATCCCAAGTCCTCTAAAATCTGTAGTTGAAATCCGCCAAGTGTTCGTGCGGTGCCCTTTGAATAGTGCTCAGCTGCTCTAATAAAGATAAATTATCAGATTTATCAACAAAATGTTGGTACAGACCATTACCTAGAGCGTCCCATGTTGCAATTGAATTTGCAGGGAGACCTCTGAACCACTGCAGCGCTTTGCCCTTAAGTGACGCAGCTAACAGCCTTAAAGCGACGTTCTCTTGAGTGATATTATGCACTGAACATAATGTGGCTATGTCACGGATGTGTTCAACTGGTGTGGTGTAATCCTCTCTGGTGAAATATGGTAGCCCTCAAAGGGCTGCAACTAGAATCTCATCATGTTGGGCAATATCTAATGGATTGCCTCCATTGAAGGGTGCAAACGGGTGCTGCTTCGGTGGTGCTGCCATTGATGGTACTTGTGAGATCGGTACCGGTACACTAGGTGACAGAACTAGAACACCAAGAACAGGAGGTGTTGACTTCGATCTTGCAGGGATTTCAAAAAGGCTTCTCGCTATCCTGCCTTTTCTTCATGGTGGGGACAACTCCTGATACTTGAAGGGTTTTGAACTTGATCTTGTTTGAATATTTCTCATGCGCAGGCTGTACTAGTATGCAGAAAATAGAACTGGAGTCGCCAGGTATATAGATAGCCTCCAGAAGGCTGTAAAAATCTGCTACATACACCAAACAGCAAACTGAAATATTAAATATTCTCTGAAAATTACTTTTAACGGTCCCACCGGGCATGCCAAAAACTATTATCAATAGTTTTGCACCCTGCTGAATGCAATATTCAGCAAAATACTGAAACATGGAAACCTCCTTCAGATGTGGGTGATCTACAGAAAGAGGAATCTCCAGAGCGAGCTGGTTCTCCGAATGATGAATTCTATTCTAAAACCTCTAAGGGAAAGGGATAAAAGATGAACTCGAAGTAAAGCCTATAACTAACAAATGATTCATCGAACTATGAAGATTCAGATCTAACCACTCATAACAGTTTCTCTATCACAATAATCCTCACAATCTTATTGACACATATCTCATCAGTGATTTGTATGAAGATCTGAAGAAACAAACACAACATACAACCCGAAACATGTAATTCTAAAACACAACCCTATAAGAGCAAGACATAAAAGGATTTTGATTTGGAAACACAATTACATCAGATTGCCATTACAAAATCTAAGACAAAAGATAAGAAGGAGAAATCTGTTGTTTTATTAAAAACTGAAAGAGTCTTTGCCTGAATCTGAAACTGAGTACCCAAAAAAAGGTTTACAAGCTCAAAAAGGGGTATGAGCAAGAAACTGCCAATCTGAACTGCCGAGAATGGAGAGTTGAAAGACTAAGTCTATCCTAAGAGCTCTCTAGAAAACCCTAATCCGAGCTTAGGAAAAAGCTCCAGGAAAGAGGCTTCAAACAATCCCAAAAACTACTTTAAAGCAGAAAAAAACATAATGCTTTCATGAAGAATCTATCAAGTCTCTAAAAATAGACTGAAACTGCTTAAAAAGCTCAAAAACACCTTATCTCTCCAAGATAAGTCAAACATCCGACCAAGAGGAAAAGTCAATCAAAGATCTGCTAAAAATAGCAAGAAAACATAAAGCAATTTATAGAATATCGCTTTTATGATTCTGCTTTACAAGATGCAGATTTTTATAATTTGTCTATTTTTGCAACTCAAAGATTGGAAATATTTTGCAAAAAGAAAAATCTCCTTATTTCTCCATTACAACAAATGATTTTCTCAAAAAATCATAAAAATACATTACATAATATCATATCCCTATCAACTCCATAATTGATTTCTCCAAAATCAATCGAAAATTAAAAAAACCCTAAAAATATTGACCCTTACATCATTTCACATCAAACAATACTCATAATTCATATTCAAGCTCCATATTTCACTAAGGAAAGAAAAGTCTAAAAGACTTAACCTTCGACCTAGCAAAGAGATTCGGCCCCCCTCATAAGCTTTAAACTCATATTTAAATAAAGTCACGAAGAAAACATTATGAATTTTGGCCTCCATTGGAAATTCAACATGTGCATTTTGATTGAATATTCTAGAACTTCATAAGGCTCGAATTAGGGCTTTGATCAAAACAGGGTCAAACCCTAATTATCATCATTTCACACCCGTGACTTGAGAAGAAGGAAACTCTGTCTGAAAGGAAACTGCCGCCATGATGGTGTCGAATTCGAGCTCGTGTGCTTCAGTAATCCTCTCCATGTTTCCAGATAACTAAGTCTCCAGTGAGTAAGCCTCCTTTCATGGTAAAATAGCTTTTCTACTTCATAATTTCGAATATCAAAAAGCCCTAAAGGCGCGGCCTGCATGAGCTTACTCTCTGATCTTCTCTTACCTTGACTTCTCCATGCCATTATGAGTTCGAGCTCGACCTCTACAGTCCACTCCATGAAAGCTTCGACTTGTGCTCTTGTTTTCCTTTACTGTGCAGAGGTAAGCTTTATTTAATGGTTTTTGTAACCTCTATTTTGGCCTTGAGGCCGTTGTGAACACACTCTGATGTCTTTATTCTGCATTTTCTATGTGTTTCTTGTGCTCATTGTTGTGTATCATTCTCACCATAAGTGCTCAACCACTTTTCAAAACTCGAAATCATGCCTTGGGAAGCTAAACAGGAAGTTATGGCCATGGCTTTAGACTCTTGTGAAATATGGACTAGTAACTCTCTTTGCTCTATAGAAACCCTAAAAATCTCTCTTTATTTCATGAACTTCTGGCCATGTTCAGGCCATGCCAAAAGAGCACTATAAGAAACAATTTCTTGACTTTTGGGCTTGACCCAGAACAGTAAATTTCCATTATGTCGATTTGATAATATTTCGGCACATGGGTATCAAAGAAATTTTAATAAATCTGCATTAACCTCCTTCTGTATTTCAACTAAAATCTGGGAGCTCACATTTGTTGTATATTCTTGCCTTTTAAATCAAGATCTCACATGGGTATTTCTGTAGCTATCTTCTTTGCATTTTGAAGCTAAACTGAAGATGGGTACTCGAAATTTTTAAGGAAACTGCATTTTCTGCATTTTGAGAATAAACCCACATGTGGGTATTTAAAATTTCGAAACTGTAAATTCATTTATGGATATAAACTCTACCCAGAACAGGAATCTTATTATGAACTTCTAAAACAAAATACTATCAGGGGTTTGGAGATTTTCAAAACAAAAACATATATTCTTATTTTCTAACAGAACTCGACCTCCCATACTTGCTTGCGTTTCCTCTAGGGTTTTGGCTCAGAAAACCAGTGATATTTTGCATTTACTTCTGAAACAAAAAGATTCCTTGGATATTTTTCTTTATTTTAACCTCCCTGCATTCTGTTCATCCCAAGAAAATAACTCGTTGCATCACTGTTGCTTGCTTTAATATACCTTCAGAAAAATAAAAAAGGACATAATGGGAACAACAAGAATCTGTGTGCTTGTCTATATTCATTGGCCCATATTACTAGGTATTCCGTTTTGACATTTCTGTAGTTCTCTTTGATAGTTATAACACCTGAGCTCAATTCATAGAACTATCATCGACATAGAGCTATAGACTATCCTTAAAATGAAAATCCAATACACATTCTGAGAGTACTCTCCAGGTACTAAGAATCTGAAAGATCTGTCTTGAATTGAAAATTTCATATATGTATGAAGCTCGAAACTGAACATCCCATTATGGTCCCCAACTGTATTTTGTGCTCATCTTGTAGATATGACAAAAACTTTACCTCATTGTTCTGACAGGACCTTGACTGAGTAATCTGAAAATGATCACAATCGTGCACATTTGTTGTATCTAATTCATGGCTTGACCTATTACAAGTGATGTCTTACTTGACACTTGTATCTTACTGAAAACAAAATGAAAGTATATCACATTTGATTGCTGTCCTCCACTAATCATAGATACACGAACCCGTCTGAGGCACCATCCCAACTAGAATGAATTCACTATCTTTGTTGTAGCTCCTAATAACCAGTACTCAACTCTAACACAACAACTTTCATTTTCTACATTTGAATTTTGTAGAGGTTTTACCTTTTTTCTTTTGGATTGCAACATTGCATCAGTACAAACCTCCTTTACTCACTGGTTCATATCTAACTGGTAACTCAAAATCATTCAATACTCAAACGCATTGTCTGTGTTTGTATTCTTGAGCAACATGGTACTCTTCATGCATTTTTATATTTCACTGTACAAAGTTGCTGTTAAGATCTGTCCTCTTTGATGATGAAAATTGGAACAAAACATTAAGGCATATGTATGCCTATTCACTATCTAAAAGAGAAGCGATGAATTGAAACTCTCATGACATATGATTACAATCAGCACGGAAAAATGTAGTTATTCAACAATTTCTGATGTAGATATACTCAGTTAAATTTTTTAAGTGAACTAAACTCACTGTTCACCTGTAGCCTTCAGAAAGAAATGTTGATCGTTATGAATGCATAGTTGGTTTCGTTACTTGATAGACTCTCCGTTTTACTCTTTCAATTGTATTTCATTTTGTTTGATGTATATGATGAAATATCTTTCAAAATCAGCCCATTTAATGCATAGGGCAGCATGCCGAGCTCTACCCTTGTGGGAGCCTGTTTTACTCCACATGCTTGGTCTTTGAATAGTGTTCAGCTTCATGACTTAACCTATACCTGCACAAGGAAGCAAACAACATTAGCATAAAAAATAGAATATGATATTGTTATGTCTCTTTCAGCTCACTTCTTCCATACTGCATTTGATTGATTGTTTCAATGTATTGCCAATAGTATACTGTACTATTGTAGGTGCATCATATGAGTTACATCATAGTCAGAGCCACTGACACCCCTCTTTTCCTCTTACAAGTCGACGAAGCTCGAGATGACGAGGTGCACCATTCAACATCAAATGTCGATACTCAGGCAATGATGACTATGTTGTTGCTTATATGTTTTCCTTTCACATCTTCAGTAGTGCATTGTGCTGTTAGAAATGTATTGTCACAATTATATCCACGGCTTGTGTGGATCTTTGCTTTCAATTTTTTCTTTTCGAATGAAAAGAAAATGCATTTCATGAAATGTTGTAATATCATTCTTATTGTGAAATCAAACGAAGCCTTGTAAAAATAAGTTCTTTACGAAATGAATAAAAGCATCTGAAATACTATTTTGGCTCAAGTACTCAATTCTATATCTCTTTCAAATCTGCAACATATGAATGGCACTCTGCAACTCTATTCTTCTTTTAAATGCATAACTGTTATTTGATGCATAAAGATAATGTGAGACAACATTTAGAATTTACTCTGCAATTCCACTTAATGGTAAATAACAATCAGCCAGCTCCTCCATTTGAGCTGAGGCGAAAAATATGTAACAGGTATCATTTTCCTGCTATTGATTCAATGCTTAAGTAGTCTTGAAAACCCTCTGTATCTTTTCCCAATTATTTTGATTTCTCCTCAAGAAAATGGGAAAGAACAGTCTCTAAGTCCACATAAATGTTACATTGTGAGGTAGTCATGGGTATTGTAGGATTAGGAATTGAGTCCAAAATAGGTTGGGTATTGACAATACCTTACACAAAAGAGTTAGAGGACTCAGGCTCCACAACAAATATAGTTACAACATGGAATGCCATAAGTCTACAATTTCATCTCATAGGGGTATTAGTAGTAGGACACTAGGTCACAAAGCTCATACAATTTTTAAAACACTTAAGCCTAGTATGAAAGGGAAGTATGAGATAATGATAACAAAAACAAATTATAAAAACAAGAAGCATAAACACACAGAGAACAAGTTGCAATAGACCCATGATAAAAAAATTTGGGTTGAAACTAACAGGTCTAGGGCACAATGTGTCCTAGAATAGCAATATTTGTTTGATAAATTTTAAGTTTGGATATGTGCTACAGTGTTTAAGTGTTCTACTTTGTGATAGTGCAAGTCTAACAGTATATAAAATTCCAAAATTTTATAGATTTATGATTTTGAAATGCAAAATATAACTATGCAAGAAAATTTCAAAATGATCAATCAATAAGTGCCATTCAAAATACAATTTCAAATTGAAAGTGCAAAAATTTGTTCATCCTAATGTGTGAAATCTGGCTATGAAAATCTTGATGTCTTTTTACAACAATAACAATACCTTGTTTCACTTTTTCACTATATGCATATGCCTAAATGAATGCATTAAACAATTTCATATTTTATTTTAGATGTAATATGGCCTAATGTAGATTTGTAAATGCAATTATGATGTGGATGATGATTGAAATTAACCCTATTTTAACTTTGAATGCAATATGGTATGTAGTTTTTTATTTTTTTCAATGTTTTTTCATGAAATGATGGATTCCTAAATGATGAATTTAAACAAAGTAAGATTAAAATTAGATCTAAGATGATATGCTTTAGATTTTAGAAGGTATTTAATGCAAAAACAATCGGGTTCACCAAAAAAATTGTTGGAAAAGGAAATCCTAGGTCTAATGGGTAGATCACTAAAACCATAGATTTCCAAAAATATTGGGAAATCTAGATTAGTAAGCGTGTGAGATTGACTTGTAACTTAAAAGATGAGTCAATCAACCTTGGATATGGATTCTTTTAGATGATGTTTGGATTGGAAAATTGATTTTTATATGATGCAACATTTGATGTAACTATAAAACAATGAAAATATAGTGTTATGTAATGAATTCTAAGAAACTAAAAATAGTTAGACCAAAAAAAAATGGAATCCAAAAATGCATAAGGCAGACATAGAAGAACCCATAATTTAAATTTCATTTGGATTTAGCTATTCTAGGGCATCCTATGTCCTAGACTAAACACATAATTTCTAAAAATTGCTTTCACAAGCCTGAGGTCCCTGATTTATAGCTTCTCTCTTCTAGGATTGGTTGTCAGATCTTCATTTGTTGATCATAAAATGCAAATTACACGACTTGATGAATTATAGGGTTTAAATACTAGGGTGAACACATAACCTTCAATCTTCCTCCAATTCACTTTAGATTTGCAACTTGCACACATGAAGAGAGGGGGAGGATTGTGCCATATAAGTACTTTCCTAATTCAAACCCCATGTTGGTATTCCTACCTCCAGAATGGAAAAATTGATGATAAAAAGAGATCTTATCCTTTTGAGGGATAGAGGATAAATGATAAACAAGGAATGAATTGAATTTTTTTTGCAACTTAACACTCAAATCTGATCTCCTTGATAGACTGAAGTCACGCTCATCACCTTCAAGGATCACTTGTTACTTGACTTGATTTGATTTGAATACCTTCAATTGTTAGTGCTCAAAAATGAAATGCATGCAAAACATGAATAAAAATTACATAAAACTTGACATGATGCTTGAATGACACAATGCTACAATAATTCTAAAAATTCTACTCTTGACTGCTCTTGAATTGATTTTGAAGTATAATAATTGCTCTCCAAAATTACTTATCCTTGTTCTTTATATGAAATTCTTCTAATTTCCCAAAACTTAAATCCCAATAGCCAACTATTAAAATTTGAATTTCAAATAACAAATTACCAACACCAACATATTTAAATTTGGATCCAGAATAGGTAGTCTAGGGTGCCTTGCACCCTAGACTGGATTCCTGATTTTTAGGGATCCAAAGTGTCAAGGGAAAAATATTAAATGCATACTTTGATTTCGCATGTTTTATTTTTTGATAAATGTTTTAAAATGGGAAATTAAATGCATAATTAGGAAATTAGTTGCATAATTAGGTCCAAACACATAGGGCAGAAAAACCTAGAGTGAAATTGCCAAGGGTGATAATTTGCAATGCTATAGTGATCATCACTAAATAACGAGTAAGTGTAATAAAACACATTACATAAGGCCATTAATAATATTTTCACAGACCATAGAACCATCAAGATGTTGGATTTTCATGTCTGTTACCCCTAGGGCACTAATAGCAAGTTTTTCCAACCTAGAAGGGGAAGTACCAAAAATATAACACCACCTGGCATTGATGATATATACTAGCCCCTTCAAAACATATGTAGCCCTTGTCATTAGTCACCTCTTTGCTACTAGTGATATCCCACTAGACCAAAAGTTGAGAAGATAGCTATAGGAATCCATCACCTACATAAAACTGGTGATAGCCAACTAAATGCTCCTATATCATAACATGAATAACTCCTAGAATCACCACCTCCATGATACTATTGAAAGAAACCTAATCCTCAACATATGACAAATAGATCTAGGCACTAGTCACCCCCATGATAATGGTGCCAACCAACTAACCACTCCAATACTAGACTCAATTATATCCATTACACATAACCTAGAAATCATAGGTGTTTACAAGTATTGGTCAAGAATACCTAGATGTGTATATCACAATTAAGTAATTCATGAACCTATAAATGGATTCCTATAGGTCTATGGTCAAATTTTATCACATAAGAGTCATATTGAACCCACATGAGTTGACCTCTAGTCAACACATAAACATAAATAAATCTACTTAGTTCAATTTTTTATTCAAAGCACACTATCTAGAAACACATTCTTTACTAAATAGATAGAAAGACAAAATATCCAACCTCATTTAGTAATACTTATAGTTTTTTCTTATAGACGACATAGACAATCTTAATGAATGCCATCCCAAGATCAACCAAAAATTAGACACACATATATAACAAGGAGATCATTAGTAGCCAATAAGAATACCCATGGTTCACCCCATTAGATCCTATTAACCAAAATTTATATCATTATTTAAAGATATGAGTTATTAAGTTTCTTTAAATTGAATTCATAGCCATCTAATGTAAATTTTATCCTTAGACTGAATCATACTAAAGAGGGAAGGTCAAACAAGTTTTTCTAACAACCCCAAACCTTGGAGTTGTCTCCTAAACCCTCCCCTAGGAACTTGGGTCATGGAGACATCCTTCACTCAAGGATTTCCTACATACCTAATTCTATACAAGATTAAAGTCCCATGTAGTTCTCTTTATGATTATCTCTAAAGGAACATACAAATAGGTTCTCATATTAGGGTTCTTTTTGTTAAGAGGTGAATAGACATCATGTAGTCAAATATTTTATCCAATAGTTTGAGTTGTATTTCTAAGATTATCAATTTTGTAACATTAAAATATATTTAGTACTATGTTGTTCTAGTAACACTTAATGAAGTCATTCTCCTTGACATTATTATGTGATTGTAAGCCAAATATTGTAGTAAGTATTATTCCCAATACATAATATAAGGAGGTTGATACAACTATAAATTCAACCTAAAAATCCATGCCACCTTATTCCATATAAGAACTTAAGGTAAGAATATACATTACCTTCCACTTTTCTCTATTAAAAGGTCCAAACACTTGGTAAAGGGAAATAATTTTAACCCTAAAGGATTAGTCCATAATCATGAAATATGACATGTTTTTGAATAAATGGAAAACATAAGTCTTAGGTCTATTTGCATACTTCATTTGGTAATTAACATTCTCACACTTCCCTTTTACTAGAAATTGACATGATTTCAACATGTGTCAAGTGCAAGATTTTGACTAGGAATAAAGCTTGTAACTCAAAACCTTTTGCCAAATTTAATCCAACAAAAAAAACCTTCAATAGGATATTGTTAAATCATTGACCTACTACAACAATTATTATGGAAATCTTTCATAGATAAATATTAATCATATAATAGAAAGAATGGGTTTTAGTATTCATGTGACAATTAATAGAAAATAATAATGTATCCCATATATGGGAGTCGACATTTTTAAAAAATCAAATAGTGCTTGACACTACCATTTGTAGGAGTAGCTCTAACTACCCCATTAGTAATTAATCACCAAAACAAAGATCCAACTAGACACAAGAGCTTGTTGAGAACATGAAAGTAAAATGCAATAACATGTAGTGCATACATATTGTTGAAATAATGACATATTTGATAGTATGTAATTAGTTCATGAGTTACAAAGGAAATCTTAGAAATTTGAGTAAATGCCACATGTTGATGTCGAGCCAAAACTATTTGTGTTATCAACAAATGTAACTAATTGTATCTTAAAGTTAAATTACATCCATCATACATTTTAGTTTTGTCATAGAAAAATGTAACCATTTGGGATTATAATGAATTCAACAAAACTCATACAGAAAGATCCCTAAAATAAAAGTGATGGCTTTTTAGAAAATAATATGCAACCATAAATAGGCAACGCTATTCCAAAAATACTAATAGTCTAAATTTATAGTACTACGTTCTCAGAGCACAAGGAAAGTCATGGCAAGATTTTTCCTTTTACTCACTTACTTCATGGTCTTCATTTCTAGACCCACAAGAAAATAGACCACATTGATGTTAATAAAATTTAATACCTCTAGAAAGCATACTATTGCCAACAAACACTCTAGGTGATGTCACAAATCGACTTCTCCCATTCAAAATCAATTCATCAGGATGAATTCTCACTCCCATTAAGACTATTATATTGTTTGTACTACCAACCTACTCTTCTTCACCCTTTCCTTTGAAATAACATGCACCCATGTGCTTATTTCAGGAATTTCACCCCACATGGTGTGGTAGCTTGTCCCATTTTGTCCCCAAACTAAATAATCTTTTGAAGTAATTGAAAGTGACTTGAATAGAATAAGAGCTTCATATTCCTGAAAAGGAAATGTATGAAATTCATCGATGGTAAGGAGAAGGGCATGGAGAGGGGAGAAAACAAAGCAACTCCAAAGTGACAACAATACATAGCTTTCTGTAAACATATGGCATGATTGCCCCTTCCCCATGTGCTATTCCTAGTTAATGTGCAGTCTCATCCATATGAGAGGTTCCCTGTTCCTTTGAGTTTCTTTGTCTTTTCAAAAAGAAGTCTGTTTCGTGCATATCTTGCAGCCATGTATCCCTTACATCCTTCTTGTAGGCATGACTAATTGGGGAGAGGCAGAACACCATTCTCAGTCCTCACCTCGTTGAAAAAGACATAATTTTTTTTATTATTTTGTTTTGGAACTTTCCTAGTTTCTTTTTGTTTTGAGCTTTCCTAGTCTTTGACTGTGGGCAATATGACACCCTTTTGAGATTCTAGTCAAAATATCATAGGTGTTATTTAACACTTTGCACTCTCACGGTCTCGCCTACACTTCTTGGGCTCTAAAATCTTAGGTCATATGTATGGTAATTTGTTCTTTGGATGACATTATCTTGTTTAAAAATAGGACTTATGATTCATTAATGAAATGCCATCATTACGTGCAATTTTTTTCCAAAGCATGTATCAAGGTATGGAAGGTACATTAAGGAAACATAACAAAAGTAACATTATGATATTATTTGTTTAAATAGGAAACAAACAGAAATAATCTTTTAAAAGTTGTAATTTGATGTATAAAATATGAATATATTTGAATATTTTAGTTTGTATTGCCTATTACTCATGTATGATAACTTTGTGTTAGATCAATTGTGTATTTTTAGTTTTTGAAAATTTCTATAGATTTCTTTATTCTTTTAGAGCAATCTTGTTACAATTTGTGCTAAGTTATTACACTATTTTTTGCCATTTCCGCATGTCTATGCTTGTTAGTATGACCTATAATATTTTTTGGGGGTTGTGCATTGATCGAATACTTGTCTTTTTGATTCAGTGATAGGCTAATGTGGTGATCTACCCTTGTTGAGTAGTCATGGTTGTGTAGATCTTCAAAGTGAAAAATAATTATCACAACTCTAAAAATAAAATACCATTGAATATTAAAACAACTTATGCAAGCTCATTAGTTTGAAAAATTACATAATTTATAATATACATATGTTTCCAAATGTATTTTTAATGACATTTGTTGAGTACACAATCATTTTGTTTTCTTATATTTTAAATTTGACTCCAAAACCCATGCACCTAACACAATAATATAGTTAGAGTCTTACAAAAACTCTTTATATTTTAAATCAAATTATAGTAAAATGACACTAAACATTTTATTTTATAAAGAGACAAAATTAAAAAATTGATGAAACAACTCAAAATTATAGAAATAATTGTCTTCGAAAATAATTCATCAAAATATTTAAGAAGAAATCTAAGTATGCAAAGCCTCTAGAGTGAATTCCTATTATACTACTATGTTACAATAGCATTTGGATGTATGCAAATAAAGGATGTTAAGATAGTGATATTTTTTATTTATGAGATATAGAAAGAGTTAACTTAGTTTTCTTTCTAAACATTATATATGTATTAGGGTCTTGAAAATTGTGATCTAGTATTTGAACAAGAATACTAACCATTATTAGATCGATCGATCTATCTATTTGTCTATATTGAATTCGCATCCAACCTTTCTTTTACTTGTGGTATTTTCAAGGAAATTGAGAACTCGATTGGGGAATATCTCAACTCTTTGACCTCCATAGAAGAAAAAGAATGAGTGACCTTTAATGCTAGATTTTATGTGATGATGACCTTGAGAAAAACCATATGACATGTAATAAAATTAAAGCCAATAATACCTAAGCATGGATTCAAGAGCTAGATTATGAATGTCTCCCTATTAGATGTTTTATTTGTTGGTGGGTAGGTCATATGGCAAGAGAGTGAAATTTAAAAAGAGAGAATAATTCAACAAGAAAAAGTAAAGGAAGTGTGGAGAACAAAAGATTAGGAAAAAGACTTAAATTCAAGAATTTGAATTATGATAATAAAATTCATTTTGAGGATGGAGATAATGGGAATATGGCAAGGAATGTTCAAGGGGACAATACCTTGATTCGAGTGTGAGAGTGGAAATTAAAATGTTTGAAGTTGAGTAGGTGAGGGACCTATAACTCTTCACATTACAAGAAGGGGAAGTTTTGTAAGGAGGAGGATATAAGCGAATAAGAGCTTGTAAGGGATACAAAATCTTCTTAAAAACAAATACTTGAAAGTAAAAAAAATCAGATTGATAATTTCTTCTCTCATTATCATTTACAACTTTTGACCACTGATGGATATCAATCTTGAATTAAATTATTTCTCTCTCTCAAAATTTTCCACATTATAATTTACTAGTTTTTGTTGAAGCTTCAAGTTTATCATGATCTTCATTGAGACACAACCATTGTAAAAGAGAACATCTTGAAGTCCACTAATGATACAATTTGATCAATTATAAAAGTGCAAATAAGATTTAAAAAAAAATCTTCCTAAAATGACCTCAAAGAATCATATAGAACCGTTGAACCAACAAAGAAACACCAGTTTTTTCAAAAGCCCCCAAAAACTTATCAGAATTTTAAAAAATCTTAAAAGAAGCAGCAATAAAACCCCAATATAAGGTAAGAAGAATGAAGCCAATTTTTCTTTTAACTTCTTCAAAATCATTATTAAGTCATAACCTGGCACATAGAAAAACAATTAGAAACTACTCTGCAAAATCTACAGCAAAACCAATCTTGAATGTGCATAGAATGTTCCAATTGACAAACCATCATTTATAAATCTGAAATATAGATATTCCAATACATCATACAAAGAAACATTGATTATTTTACAAACAAAATCACAGTTTTATTATAAAACTTCTTGGTAAAAGTATTTTTTAATGGTCAACATCTCAGATAAAATATTAATACTTCAGATCAAATTGGCCTCTCAGAAACACTACAAAGTTGAAAACCTCTGCAGTGAGTTTGTCTCGAGATGAACAAATTTCTTCGACAGCACTATTATGACATCATAGAGGAAAACGAAAGTAAAGGGCCATTTTATCCACTGATTCAGCCACCGCCATGGAATTCTGATTGTTTTCTTATAACATCAATATAACAATCTTGGACTAATCAGGTACATTTTTGTCGCATCAAGATAACAATGGTAGACTAAGACTAGATCAGATATACATATGGGTATCTTTCATTCTGTCAAATTTGGCTGTAGAGAGTTATTAAATGCAAGATATGGTGGGCTCTATAATTAGCATGTTTCCTTGTCGTCTGAAAGAAGAGTCTGTGGGCGGCCCTTCTTTAAAAGAGGCATTTATGAAACGATAAGGAATCAACAAAGTTTACAGTACCTCACGAACAGGACGTGTCGCTGGAAGCAGACAAGGCCAAGGTATCCATCATCATCAACACCCATTTTAACCACAGATTCTGCTACCGTCATGCGATTCTGATTGTTTCAAGATAAGAATGGTGGACTAGATCAGATACACCAGGTGTGTCTTTCATTCTGTTTAATTTAGAACTGGTAGTTTTTTTTGTCAAAGTTGATCTATTAGTAATTGTGTAGAGTTTATTTGTTAGAAGAATTAATGATCTATTTTTTTATTTGTTTATAGTGGTGAAGCATAAGGTTGTTAATGGTCTATTTTTGTTTATAGTGGTGAAGCATAAGGACTTTTTGGGAGGTTACCCATCTCAATACTTTCTCAATACCTTCTGTATGAAATTTCATGGTCAAGCATGCTTAAGTTGGAGTGTTAAGGATGTTTGAGTTGAAGTTCCATGGTTAAGCATATTTGAGTTGGAGTGTTAAACATACTTGAGTCGGAGTAGTATTGGGATTGGGTGACCTCCCAAAAAGTCCTGATGTTGCTTGACCTTGGGGAAACTCCATGGTTAAATACACTTGAGTTGGAGTCTTAGATGAAAAACCTCCCAAGAAGTCCTGAGGCTTCACCCTAGCAAATGTCACCTAGATGCAATATCGATACAATTTTGATAAAATTTCATGGTTAAACACGCTTGAGTTGCAGTGTTAAGCACGTTTGAGTTGGAGTGTTAAGCATGCTTGAGTCAGAGTAGTACTGGGATGGGTGATCTCCCAAGAATCCTAATGATGCTTGACCTTGGGGAAACTCCATGGTTAAACACACTTGAGTTGGAGTCTCCGATGGAAAACCTTCCAAGAAGTCCCGAGGCTTCACCCTAGTAAATGACATCTAGATGCAATGAATGTTATGTGGACCGTTTATTTTCATGATAGATGGATTTGTATAAACCACTACTCGTTAAATATGAATTGATTAATTTAATTGGAAAACTACGTAGTTGAATCTTATAATTCATATCACAAATTGACACACTGCCCCCAAAAAAATCCTTCAATTTATCAATAAGAATTCTTAAAAATACGATACACCTCACAATTACTATATTTTACAAACTCCATATATAAATTTTAAACCTAACTTTGCAATTAAAATTTTGCTGAAACTGACATTGTTTGAGACACATTTAAAGGTTGCTCCTCGAACTTTTAATGATTATCTATCATTTTTAAACTTGCAAGAACCCCCAATTTGCAGATGCACACTCTCTGTTGTGTTTTGGGAAGGTAGCAAGAGCAATAGCTTCGTCTGTTCATGCTGATCCCTGCATATATAGAGGTGAAGGATATTCTTTTGTTTAATATAATCTTGGTGGTGTCAATGTGAAGGATCTTTGTTTAATGTTGTATGCTGGATGCCATGTCCTTTTGTTCTCCCTTTTATCAATCCTAGTACCTTTCACGGACATTTCACCTTTCCCTGTCATGGAATACAACTTCTAGTGGGCTCTTTTTTTAATTGAATGGCTGTGGGGTTTTCCAATATTTTGTCAATGAGATTATTTATTGCATCATTTTTACAAGCTTGACTAAAACTTAGTCCCCCATGACTGCCAATTTAAGCTTCCCATAGCTAAGATGATTTAACCATCTTTCTTTTCAATGGTAAGGATGTTTTTAATTTAAATATCATCTAGTATTTTGATATATTGTTCATATTAAATAAATATTTGTCTTATTTTTATTGGTCAAAGTTAATTTTGATTGTTAAAATAGATGACACTTAAGAATAGTTCAAATTGAAAGCTACTCCCACATGAAAGCCTCTTCTTATGTTTGAATTTACACACAATGAAACAAAACCATCTTTATATACAAAAGTAAATGTAAGTTTTTTTATTTTACTTAAAGCATCAAGAAATAGGAAACTATTTAGAGAACATTTTATCAAAATAATTTACGAAGAATAAGACATTGTTAAAACTGCAATTTGTGTAAGATTATATTATGAAAAAAGGGTAGATGTATGTCACAAGATGTTTATTTTATACCATCTTGTCATTTAGTTAAGGATGTAAACTTATATTATTTTAGAAGTGTGGAAGATGAAGGGATGTCATGATGGTTATAAGCAACATAACTATACGTCTTTTATCAGTTTGGTGAACCTTCAATTTATTTTCTATTTTGAAATGAACCAACTAATGTAATAATTGCATAAAACAAAGATTTTTTTTTGGTGACTCAGGGGTATCCCCATGACCCAACCCCACGCCCAACTCGCCTTGCCTTGGTCTTACATTATTTGCCAAGTTGGGGTTCAGGAAGGGGCAAGATGAGGCTAGACTAGTTAATCCCCTAGGGATGCACACAATCACCCACAAACCATGTGCACAGGTAAGCCTAGGCCTCAGAGTTGAACCCAAAACCAATGGGGAGCAAACCCACGACCCAAGCCAACTCCGCTACCCACGTAGGTTAAAAAAAGGATGATTATTATTTTTGTACCTTAAAAATTTAAGGGGAACTTATGGGTTTGTGATATGATCACATGTGTGCCATGGAAGGTCTTAATATTTTTTTGTGAAGGTGACATGTTGAATGAAGTAACACCATTATATCATTATTACATTAAACTATTGGATCCTATAGATTGTTTGTCACTCCTTGAGAAGCAATGGTCCCACCACAATCACTATAGAAGAAAATGTTGACATTTGCTAGCAACTTGAGTTTTCATGAACTATTTTTACTGGTTAAAAATTTGACATACTTTATTGAATAAGTGAAGAATAATCTCTTGATTTCTCATGCATTTGACCATGTATTCAATAGCTTGACCTAATTTGATGATCTAGTACAAGAAATCTCTTGATTTCTTATGTAATTAACCATAATAGCAATTAATCAATCTATTCATTATGATTAAATTGACTTATAATCCACAATTTCAAATAATTTCCGATTCGTTCCTAGTCTAGATTTCTAAAACCCATTCCAAAAATAGGGTTCATTGGACAAATAAATTAAACTACATTCCAAATAAACTTGACCTATTCTAATTTCAATATTTTCATATAAATTAGATTTAATCAAGATATTAAAATATTTAAACTTACTTTTTTATAAATTGTACCAATGTCATTTAATAAAATTTAAACTACAATTCTATTTCATTTAATAATGAATTATTAATTTTAGTTAGTTGCATTTACATATATTCTTTAACATTCTTTTATAAATAAATGGTTAATATTAAAATGATATTATAAAACATAAGCACAACTTGATACCTACTAATCAATATTTTCATCTAATCTTTGATTTATTCCAAATTGAAAAGATACAATTAAGATAAATCAAATAGATATAAAAATTATAAATTCAAAGTAATTATTCAATAGAATAAACTATTTCCATTCAAAATACATTGATTTTAGATTGGGTTTGACTCATTTTATATAAAAATTTGTATCCTTTTTAAATTCAATACATTTCAAAAAAATCAATTTAAACTCACAAGTTTAAATTTCTTAGAATGAGTTCAATATTTTGAACAAATACAAAATAAACTTAAAATTTGATTAATCATTTTATTTGAAATGAATATTGACATTATTCATAATCATAGGAGATGAAACCTTTATTAAAATAATAGTCAATAAGTAAAAGAAAAACTAGCATTGTTTTTCATAATTTATTAAAATGACAAATTTTATTTCATATAAAATAATGAAAGTTTCTTTGAATGGTAAATTTATATCAAAATTATAATAGAAAGATTTAAAATTTCAAAGTATAAACACTTATGCACTCCAAAGATTACAATGTGTAACAATGAATTTAAGCTTCTGATATAAACAATCTTTAGTTTTCTTTATAAATAATAGCATGTAATAATAGGGAGCCATGATGGGTTCTCCTTAATCTACATAACCAATTTTAAGAGAGCACTTTATGTTCTCAATAGATAATACAAATTCCCTTAAGTATTTTAAAACGTTATTGTCAATCATTTTTAGAGACTTTTTAAATCCATCACTATATAATACTAGTTTGTTTTTGTGTCTTAAAGCATTTATTTGACATCTATTTTAAAAATTAATATTAGTTTCTAAAAACATTAAAATAAAGTTATTTGTTTATTCTAAATATCTAGGAGTCATGTTTGAACTCTATATAGCTTTGCTATAAGTGTTCATTTTGGTCAAATTGGGTCTCCCTCATGATATTTTATTTTATGTGTTTGTAGCATGACTTCAAAAAAGTTCACGCATTCTATTCTTCTTTGATAGGTTTACATGTACAATTTTGTAGGAGACATAACCAATTATTCTAGACTGATGTTTTGGTCATGGCATCCTAGTACTTTTCCTTCAAGAAATTTTATTGATAATGCACTATTTTGAAAACTTCAAAGTATTGTTCAAAAAATGTAAGAACAAGAATTAAACTTCAAAACCATTTGATCTTCTCTAAGATCAATAGTTGGTGTATCATTTTAAATTTATGTCTAAAACCTTGAAATTATTGTGTCATTGAGAAAAGTAGCTGCATCAACTAAGTGGGCCCTATTGTCCATGCAAATATAAGAAAAGAAAACAAGGCATTGACCTACCATGTGGTTAAATTTTGTACCTCAAGTAATTTTTTAGTTTGGAAATTATTTTCCATTATGTCATTAGTTAGATAAAGCTAGGTTATTATCTTGGTGGGCCCTCTCCTTTTTTTCTTTTTTTTTAAGGTTTTGAAAGCTAATGAAAATAAATAAGACAAAGATCTCTTATGTCATATTATAATTTTTTACAATCTAGAGAAATTGTCAATCTAATAATGGATTGTTGTCAAGCTATTGGTTGGTGATAAACATCATGGTAGTGATAGGTCCATCCTTTCCACAACTTCAAAATAAATAAAAAAGGTTTAGAACATTTCAATGTTCTTTAAGATTAATGGCCTACACAATATTAAAGTTAGTTTAAAAAACTATCATTTCACAATTAGTTCTTGAAATTCACATAGGAAATTTAGTGGCCCCACCACTTGTTCAAATACATATAAAGAACTAGTACAAAAACATGACACATCACAACTATATTCTCTTTGAATAAAGTGCTAGCTAGATAACATTCTTTTATTATGTCATTGATCAAGGAAATACACTATGACATGTTTGTGGGTCTCATTCCTTGATTTACAAAGAAATTTTAAACCAATAAGGAAGGGAGAGTGATTTACATAAGAGATACATGGTATGTTTTCATTAATTTTGAAAATGGCAGAACTAATAACATAAAAATATTGCACCATTAGTGTAAGAGATATGAAGGATATAGGTCAAATGGAAACATCTTGCACCATCTATTTTTTCACAAGTAGTCTCCATAAAATGAATATAGTTCTCTAGAGAAAAAATCAAATATAATAAATTATAAAATCAATCTATTAGTTTTAGGTTTATGCTTGAGAAGTGTTTCATCCAAAATAAAGTGCACAAAGGTGGGGGACCAAAAAGGGGTCTTAAGTGGTCACATTTTTTTGAAATTGGGAAAGACTGACCTTGGATGGGAAATTGAAGATAGTTACACTCAAAATTTGAAGATGCAATGAAAAAAGAGTCAGTGCTTCGAGTTCACTTTCTAAACTATAAATTAAATATTTGAAAATGGTAGAGATTAAGGGGTTCAAAAAGGGGAGCCATACAAAGTGGTCCTATTTTTTTCAAAAAACATAACATAGCATCTAGTGTGGCCCCCCTAAAATGTTCTTTTTTTTAGTATTTCAAAAATCAATTCAATGAGAAATTAGCTAACACCATGTAGTTTATGCCCTATTTTTCTGCTATTTTTTTAAATAATATGATTTTTTACTAATTTTGAAAGTGGACACATCCTCAAAAACAAAAAATTGAGCATGCTCCCCCCTAAATTTTTTGAAAACTAATCGAAAAATCATTTTTTTGAAATATGTGTAGAATGGAGTCTAGTTTTTTAAAATATAATTTATTTGAAATTTCGATGAATGGTTAGAAATTAAAGTAAAAAATACCCCACATTGGTTTTTGACAAAAAATAGATACACTCACAAAATAAATTAAAGATGAAAACCTTAACATGCTCAAAACATGAAAAAAATTACATGGTTAGAAAGTTAAGAGAGAGGTTAACATTATCATGGTGTTTTTTGACTTGACATTGAAACACGTGCAAACTTGATGGGGAGCATGCTTGAGATTATGTTAAATTTTTTACTATTTACAAAAAAATGTCTTTCGACATTGAAAACTCACTCCAAACCTTTGGGTTGGAATCCCAAGACAAAGGCTTGGAAATTTCTAAAGAAAAGCATAAGACAAGCACATTATTGTAGATGAGGGAATTTTCTACCCTCAAAATAACAAGATCTCAAGGAGAAAATTTATCTCTCAACTACCTCACAAGCACATTGAAAACTCACTCCAAACCTTTGGGTTGGAATCCCAAGACAAAGACTTGGAAATTTCTAAAGAAAAACATAACACAAGCACATTATTGTAGACGAGGGAATTTTCTACCCTCAAAATAACAAGATCTCAAGGAGAAAATTTATCTCTCAACTACCTCAATTGAACTAGCTCAAGTGAATTGGAAATAGAAGTACTTTAAAACTAAAATCTAAGTTGAGTTTGACACTGAATATAATTGAAAATCTCAAATATCTTGCATATAAAGAATGGTAAAAATATTTAATCTATAGAGAATGAAAATGCAAAATATACAGAGTATAATACCAGTTGGGAAAAGCCACGATCTTGGACATTAGTGTGTCATGAGGACGTCTACACACCCGCACTGTCGTCTGTATAGATCAAGCTCAATAATTTCTAGAATGAGTTCATTTACCTATCCAACACCTACACACATAGCGACAAAAAAATGTTTGGGGTTGTATAGGGTTTTTCCTTAGTCAAACCTTTGCTTTGGTGTTTCCACCTCCACAAAGAACCAAATGAGATTGGAATACATAAAATAAAATAGACGTGAGATAGAAACAAACCTTGTTGTGGAGGACAGTACCAATCATGATTTAAAAGACACTAGATGAGATCAAGTTAAGTACGATAATAGATGAGATCAATAAAATACAAGAAAGAGAGATTTACCAGTAGTTGTGGCCCCTCTCTTGATATGATAGATGTGACAAGATCATATTCAAGAGGAGTCCTTGCTGCTGTGAGAGAATTTTTATAGGGTTTAGGTAATAGTGAGAAGTAGAGAGCTCCAAGTAGAAAAATGATCAAGAAGTTGTGTAAACTTGTGAGAGCTTGAGAAACTTGTTAAAAACTTATGTAAATGAGAGATATAAGAGATTTTTGTTCATAGACTGGGTGGGAATAGTTGTTATAGTCACATTTGGGTGTTGGGACATCATGTTTAGGCATTGGGACATGTGTCACAAATGATCTATACAAAATATTCCCACTTGAGTATCAAATTTTAGCTAAACATTTGAAAATCGCATAGGCATCTATGCGTTGTGTTGTAGTTTGACCAATTTCCTTCAAAATTAAAACCACAAGCCACAAATGCTTCATCATTGTCATCCATGAAATAAAAATCATGAAATATTGATTATGTATTTTTGTCATAAATGCACTGGGCACCATGTGTAAGTGTGAAATTGACCTAGGGTACAATTTTTGACACTACAGTTTTCCCTCACTTTAGTGAGCCAATCGCTTAGAGGGATCAACTACACTAAAGTCGCTAGAAAGATGTAAAAAATTAAGTACAAAAAAGTACAATAATTACCCTAAAAAAGGATATTGTAGAGGCTATAGAGCCGAAACAAATGATGCCCCCAATGCTCAGTGAAAATATACAATATTTGATGTGAAAATTTGGCAATAAAATAAAAAAATTGTCAATTCTCAAAATGGAAGAAGCTAGTTTAGTGAGAATAATGATTAAGAAGATGTTAGTGAGTCAGAAGAAAAAACTAAAAAGATGTTCAAATATATACCTCCTCATGTTTTTCCCCTAGCTAGGAGGGTAATAATAGGAGGGTAGTCAGATCCTAATTGCCACAATTTTTTTCAAAAATGGGTGAAAATTCGACTATATACTTGCTAGGTGGACCCAAAAGGGTCATTTTCACTATTCTCAATGAGGATTTTTGCTCAGAGTTCTATAGGCTTAAGCAAAAATTCCTCATTGACGAGATTTGAGACCACCACACATTGTGGAGCTTCACATCAACATGAAGAGTTGGGGGCATTTGTATGAGGTAAGCCAAAAATTTTACTTTCGTATTTATTTGACACATTTGATTTCAATAGGAAAAAATAGGGCAACACAAGTGTCCAAGTTGTGCACCAACATCCTAGACCACGTGCTAGTGTCAAGGGATGGTTTCACATTGGTGTCCTCTTAGCACACTAGCATCTAGGAGGGTACACTAGCATCTTGAAAGTTAGAGTTGAAAATTTTGCTAGAAATTTAATGTTTGACATGTTTAAAGTAGATCATATAGAATTTTGCGTGATAGAGACTTTGTGTTTTTGTAGGGTTTACCAGAGCTTAGGGAGCATATTGATGGTCTCATTTTGTCACTCCTACATAGCCACATAGGAGATGTCACAACTTAGGACCACTACCTACTATGTTGAGTTAGACTTTGGTAGATCAACGAGATGCCAAAGATGAGATATCATCCTGCCATGTTGATGGCTCTAATGGAGAGGTGGGATGCATACATTATGTCATTCCATATATTTGTAGGGGAGATGATGATCACATTGGTTGATGCCTACTAGATTCTATACCTCCCCTTTCGAGGGGAGAGGATTATATTAGATGAGCCATGAAGTGCACAAGACATCTGAGACGACCGGTTATACTGTATCAATCAGGTTGTGCCCGTAGACAGAATTAGGCACATTTACCTTTGATGGCTGGAGCAAGGATGAGTGGAAGTTCCCTTGGTGTGGATAATTATGATTGTGATGGTGGCACTATGGGTGGCCATAGATGAATGAGGCTCCCACTTGCATCTAGGCCTTGTTTGATACATCAAGGATATGGAGGAGAGGACCTATTCATCTGGGATCGCAACATGTTTGTGTATTTATATCATGACCTCAAGAAATATGTCCATTATGAATATCATAGTTTGATATCCTACACACTTTTGTAGGTGTGGCATTTTGAGCACATCACCTGCACACAGCTAGCCAAGTTCCTCGATGGATCACAGGTGACCTACCATGAGTGCATGCATACCCACTGGTGCAGAAGTGGAGCTTTGAGGACTTACTATATTGGGTACATATTGTGGACTAGCTAGGGATCGACGATGCTATGTGGTAACCCTATCAGGGTATGGACTATTGGCCCACCGATAAGATGCAGTTTCCACACATGCAACGTGATTGATTCCTTGCCGGTCGACATGATCATATCATAATTCCCTACTCTTGGAGGAAAACCATGAGGCAGTATGGATAGGTGTAGATGGTTCCTTGTGTCATCCCTATTTATATATGGTCCTTCAGGAGTGTCATCAGACCTAGAGACCTCCCTTGTATAACCATTGGTGATGTGGCACATAATGAGGAGGGCAACAATGAAGATGATGATCCAACTATGTTGGACATCAAGGATGTTGGGGTGATAGATGAGTTTAGGAGGTGGTGGGAGACAACATGTCCTACTCCCATTTTCCTGAGGGTTCCATCAAAGGGGACCTAGGCGCTCAAGGGTTAGAGGAAGAGGAGGGCTCACAAGAGGAGGCCGAGGAGGCAATAAAGGAGAGGCCCAGGAAGTAGCAGTGGGTATCCTCCCCAACAACACTCTCAGTCATATTAGTGTTCCCTCTAGTGGATAATCTTCCCACGAGTCCATCACCATCAATTGTACCGATAGGGGTGCCCTCAACCACAATGAAAGGAACATTCGGGGCTTCAAGGAGTAGGGATACACTTGTGGATACTGACTGGCAGGCTGAGGACCCAAGTATGAGTTTATTTATGGTTTTAATATGATTTCATATTTATGATTATTATGATTATTATGATGGTGTAGTATCAATACCTATCTCCTTCTCTATGTTTGATGTTTTCACACAAGAGTGGCTCGACTTCTTTAGTCGAGTGCTAATGGAGATGGTCCCAATGGTCCAGACTCGAGGTCCTATCTTGGACACCTATTGGCTACAAAAGATGATTGGGAGCCACATCTAGATGTTCAAGCTTGTAGCATGGCTCAGGAAAACATATGAGGAGACCCTAGAGTGGAGCTCATTTAGAGGGAGGCCAAGCTTAGCACAATGATGGGACAATGGGATCAAAGGGCGAGGGAGCTTTGCCTCGTCCTTTCTAAGCGAGACCTCACCATGACAAAGGTAGAGAGTGTCGAGCAAGCATGTGATTTCCTTCAAATAGAGGTTGATTAGATTAGGAGGGAGTTTGATGCTATGCGGACCAACTCCCCCACAAATCTTGATCATCCTCAAGTGCAACAACTCATGGATGATGCAACACTAGGTAGGAAGAGAGGACACTCTATGGGAGGATATCACTACCCAAAGAGAAAATCTCTAGATTGAGGGTGGAGCTAAGGGGACTATGCTCATCAGTATCTTGATCTTGATCCCATGTTTTAGTCTACCAACCATCACACTCAAATCCGGATCCACCAACACCAAAGGGCTCAAGGACCCACACTCTAAGTGACTAGAGCTGAGAGATGTATATTGTATAGACATTTTTGATGTAGAGACTCATGATGTATATATTCATATACATGTATACAAACATCACATTTTTTTGTATTGATGACAACACATGTACATTGAGACATTTATACATACCTATATATATGAGATTTTGATTTGACTATGAATTGTGTTCTGATATATGATTTTGATTTCATGTATGTTATGGATGCATATTGATACATGGTTAGATTAGATGCTATATTCATGATTTAATTAAACACATGTGAAATATATAATCAAATGTTATGATGATCTAATATGATATGATGATATAGGTGTTCATGAAAGTACAACATACTAATTAATAAATAAAACATGACAATTAATGAATGAACTATGCTAATTAATAAAGATATTGCATACATGTAAATAAATGATAAATCTAATAAAATTAAGATAAATTGAGATTATTGACTAACAATGCATAGAATTCAAAATATACATATTATTAATTCCTATTTAAATAAATTAACCATACATGTATACATCATAACACAATGAATAAGGAATTTATTGATGAAGAAATGTCACAACACAATATTATTTGATTCTAAAAAGAACTAAGTGTCATGCCTATGACACAAAATAATTCTACGCATAATATTGATGCAAGTGTATGGCATTGGCATGTTCTTTCAATGGTGTGCCATTCATGTTAGAAAGATCGTAGGCACTAGAACCATAAACAAAGGTGATCGTGTATGGACTTAACCAATTAGGACTAAATTTTCCCTTTTGGATGGGTGACACATTTACATTTCTCTGGTTCTCATAAAGAACAAGATCACCAATGTTGAAAGTATGAGAAAGAAAGTTTTGATTGTAATGCCTTGATAAATACTTTTGATAGCTTGAAGGTGCTCAAGGGCCTTTAACAGTGCTCATTGAGCAACTCAAGTTGGTTTAGATGTTCAACATGGTAAGTGTCATCATCAATCAACCCTCTAAGGGAAACTCATAAAGACAAAATTTCAAACTCTAAAGGCATAATAACATCAACACCATACATGAGGTTGTACAGATTAATACTAGTAGCCATACGAACACTTGTGTTGTAGGACCACAACACATAAGTCAATTGAGTATGCCAATCTTTATTGTGCTTGTTGACTGTCTTATGCAAAATTTGTTCAATGATTTTGTTCGACGCTTCAACTTGGCCATTGAACTAAGGATAATAAGGTGTATAAAATTGATGTTGAATATGAAATTTATCCAAGAATTTACCTCCTTATTCTTAAATGGCGTACCATTATTAGAGACAAGGGTAGAAGGTAATCCAAAATTAGAAATTATGTTATTTAGAAGAAATTTGCAGTTTGTTTCAGCGTTAGTGGATCGAAGTGGAGTAGCTTCAACCCACTTCATGAAATATTTGTTTCTATTGTGATGAATTTATGTCCCTTACAAGAAGGGGAGATATCTTTCCAATGATATGCATACCCCATGTTTGAAAATCCAACGAGAAGCTTGAGTATGAAGTTCCTGTGCAAAAGGTCGGTTAATATTGTTATGTTGCTGACATTGAGGACATCCCTTGACAAAGGAAAATGAGTCTTGCTCCATTTTTTGTCAATAATATCCCATGTGTGTTAGTTTATGCACTAGAGATTTACCACCAAAATTCTCACCCCAGAGCCTGAATGGCCTTCTTGAAGGGTGAGGGGTATTTTGGCCTTAGTGAGATATCAGAGAAGAAGGCCATTATAAGATTTGTGATAAAGAACATTAGATAGGATGATATAATGAGTTGAAATTTTTTGTATCTAGACACGAGTATTCTTACTTGCATCATCAAGAAAGTTTCCAATTTTTAGATAATTATAGATATGAGAGTACTATTCCCTTGAGTCTATATGTGCACACATAAGATTACCAACTTCAGGTTTATCTGAGATAACAAGAGAGTAGAGAATTTGGACCATGAAGTGGTACTTATTTGTGTTATAGTCAAGGAAAATAGGGGAGGAATCACTTGCCATTACATCTGCATGATGGTTTTCTCTCCTAGGAACACTATCAATGGGATAGAAAGTGAAATGACTAAGAAAATATAAAGTAAAAATATCAATATTGAGATAGCTTACACTGCTTAACTCAATACATTCTCATGATTTGATTTATGATGAATCCAAAAGCACCATGAATACGATCATGTTTAATTTCAAAAGCTATCATGGTGTGAAATCTAGCAATGAGGGCTTCATACTCAATGATATTATTAGTACAATGAAATTTCAACCGAAAGGAAAGATGAATCTCCCTTCCTTTAGGTGAAATAATAAATACATCTTCTTCAGAGCTAGTTTGACATTTTGATCTATTGAAATACATTTCCCATTTAGGATTGTGATTTAAAGTAAACATGCTTTCATTTGGGAATAGGTCTAGATTAGGGTAAGCATTAGGTGAGGGAGCTTCTGCTAAATGATTTGCGATAGCTTTAACTTTGATTACTTTCTGAGTAACGAAATTAACATCAAACTTAGACAACATCGCCCATTTTTCTAACCTTCTAGAAAGATCAATTATAGAAAATAAGAGCTTAAGAAGGTTTATTTTAACTATTACATGAGTTTTTGCATGGAGAATGTAGTGTCTTAGCTTCTACATCGCAAAGATGAGAGTGAGACATTATTTTTCCATTGTAGAGTAATGAGTTTCATAGTCAACTAGAACACAACTAATGTCATAGATTGCTCTTTCCTTACCATCATTGTCATGCTAAGCTAATAAAGTTACTAAAGCATGAGGTGATGTTGAAATATACAGTAGGAAGGGTATATCTTGCATAGACAAAATTAAGATGGGAGGATTAGCCAAGTAATTTTTGATGGACTCAAAAGCCTCTTGAAACTTATCATCCCACCAAAAGTACACATCTTTCTTCAAAAAGCACATGAATAGAAGAGTACAATCAGCCAATTGAGATATAAATCTATGAATTGCATGAATCTTCCCTTGCAAAATATGAAGCTAGGAGATGTTCTTAGGTGGAGGAATGTTAACAATTGCATCGATCTTATTTGTATCAACTCTGATTCTACAGTGAGAGATAATAAATCCTAGTAGTTTTTTGGTATCCACACTGGACACACACTTAAGAGGATTTAATCTCATCTTGTAGAGTCAAAGCCTTTCAAAGATAAGATGAAGATTCTTAACGTGATATTGATGAGTTATAGATTTAGCCAAGATTTCATCGACATAATATTCTAAGATCTTATGAATGAAACCATAAATATTAGAGTCATCACACATTGATAGGTTGCTCCAACATTATTCAACCCAAATGCCATGAAGTCTACATAACAGAAGGTACCTCAAGGGTTTGTAAAGGATGCCTTATATTTGTCTTCTAGATTAATAAGGATCTGATTATATCCCGAGAAGCCATCCATAAAGGAAAGTAAGGCATGGCCTATAGTCAAATCTACAATCATATTGATATTTCATAATAGAAAATCATCTTTAAAGAAGCCTTATTAAGATCATGAAGTTCAATGCAGACATGAATACAACCATTAGGTTTTCTAATGGATAAAATATTTAAGATCCAAGGTGAGTAGTCAAAAGGATAGATAAAACCATCTTTTAGAAGCTTTTCTATCTCATTCTTGACTAATAAGGCCATCTTGGGATTCATTTTACAAATATTTTGCTTAACAAGCTTGGCATTAGGATATATAATGATATTATGAACTGTAATGGAAGCATCAATATTGTGCATATCCTCAAAAGGTAATTGAGAAATATCCCTTGCTCTAATGAGGTTTAATGTATACATGCAATCTTCATTTACCCATTGCAAAAATATCAGCTTTAGGGACTTGCGGAAAATCTATTTTGATGTGAATTTTTAAGGTAGAATTGGAACCTCTCTGCATTCTCTTCAAGTGGTTCTTCTTTCTTTTGTGACATTCTAAAGATGTCATCTCTTTTCATGTCTGCTTTGTGACAAGAATCCTAGTACTTTTTCAAGAATTTATCTTTCATTGTTTCCCAACTTGGTGTTGCATTTCTTCGTAGCCCCATGAACCACTATAAAGAAAAATATTTCAATGTGGCCAGGAAGAGTTTCAATCTATGATAATTCATGGTGTAGTCATAAATTTTGCATAGACCATCAAACTTAAAGATGAACATGTTTGTGTCTTCTATAATTAATCCATAGAAATTAGGCAAGGTCGAGGGAGGTATATTCTTGAGGGCAGTCATCCATTCTTGGTTTGGAGTTATGAATTTGAATGTAACAAGCTATCTTGGGTTGTCCACTGCCTCTTCTGCCATGATGTAAAGATACCTTATGGGATTTATCCCTAGGTCTAGAGAAGCTACTAGTGTGAGGGGTATTTCTATATCATTGATTCCCTCAATTGGTTCTTCACTTGCACTAGTATCTTCAAATGATTTTTGGTTCAAGGGGAGAAATATTCCCAAATTATCTCTCTGTATCTGCATAAAATAGTATCTTGAGCTTTAAATAGATTCTCTTGCATACTGATAGTGAGTAGTTCAAGGTTTATTTTTAAATATCTACTGATCCTAATTGTTGTAATTGATTACTTCCTAATTTATGAAATAAATGTAAATGAATTAAAACATATTTAGGAATTATGAACTTAGCACCATCCCCAACAATGATGCCAAAACTATAGAGCTTCCCCTATGTCCAATCAACTGATGTAGATAGCACACATATAACTTAACAGACCAACAAATCCTAAATTAAGCAATTTATTGTCTTAGAGGTACTTCATTTAAATTATCAACAAAGGAATCATAATCTTGAGATTATTTTGACACTATATGTGCAATTGAGAATCCTAAACCTTCCTAATCGATTGAGTACAAAAAAAGTAACAAAATAATTTCTAATTAAAGATAAACAAAATAACTTCTACATAGAAAATAGATTAAGTGCATACTAATTATTGTAAGTAACTACAATAACTGCTATGGGTAATTATTACTATGCACACTGTAACACAATGAATCTCTATTCTACAACATGATTCAATAATCTATTTGCAACTCAACATAATATGAATTAGAAAATACAATTCAAAAACTAACTAATAATCTAAACTAACATGGATTTTGTAGCACCTCAAGTGGCCATGCTTGAGCTATTGCAATCCACAATATCTTTCTTCATATCTTAACTCATAGATTCATAGAAATTGGTGTATTCTTCTTTATTGTAGTCCAAACATACAAAAGCTTGAAAATAGAGTATTTGATAACAAGATTCATATTAAATTTACTTCATACAAAAATCTGGCTAACTCGGTCTCTCACAAGATCACACATATATACAGGATCTGTGAGAGTCCTATTATTTCAGAACTAAAAACAAACTACAAGCATTTTTAACCTCTTCTAAAAATATAGGAAGAGGACTAGGTCTTTGTTCAATAGTCAAATAAGATAAAGTAGAAGTTAAAGTGTAAGAATCTAATAAGGACTCTACATCAATTAAGAAGATGGTTATAATTGAAAAAAAAAATTAACAAGAAATTTTTTATTACAAGTCATTATCCACTATTAGAGAAAGCCCCTTCTTTCCTCCACAATTCATTAATAATTTTTTTTGAAGAGATGGAGTGATCCATGAATAATTATGTTCAAATTCTCTGACCATCTCCTACATCAACATAAAAAATACACATGTTGTAGTTGATCACCTCCTTTCACTGTGGTGGATCGACATCCATTTGTTGAAAAAGTTGACAAATCCTTCACTACAACAGTTAGTTTAATTTCCAAAGGCATTTTTCATTATTAACAACTATAATTAATCATAAAACTCTACTAAATTCCATAGACATTCAAAGATCACACAATCATTCATTAGTATAATATAATATATCATCTTCAATGCTTTTAAATACTTAAAATATATAAAAATGTTTGGAAATGTCTTTGAAACTTAGCAGAAATATGATAAAAACTATAGAAATAAGGAAAGAATACTAGACATTTCTAGGACTCATCAATGATGGTGATGTTTATCCAAGCCTAGGGTAGTAGCTCTAAAGTCCAAAAAAGATGATATGAAATGGGTATGATCTTTGATTTTCTATTGGATAATGAATGATGATTGCAAGTTAGGTGTGCTATAGGTCTCAAATTTTGGGTTTGATTGATCAAAAGTTCTATAAATTGTTTTTTTTTTTTAATTCTAGAAATTTTCACTCAAGTCAAAAGTGTCATTGTGTGAATCAAATGCATAGTTGTGGGTATCAAATGTTCAACAATACTGTCAAAAGTGCCACATTATATTTCAAATGTGACAACAATCTTCGAAGTGACACAGTAGGTTTCAAATACACTAATCTATAAAAAAATTGTTACAATTCATTAGAACGTAGGTTAAGTACATCTTAGATCAAAAGTGACAATATATTGACAAATGTGTAATTTTGTAGATCAGATGCACCAAAGGATGGTTAAAAGTGCTAAACTATAGTCAAATTTATAAAAAGATACTCAAATGCACATAAGGATAGTCAAAAGCATCATTGTAGATATCAAATGTGCCACAATAGAAATCATATGTACAATTCTACTCAAGAGATACATAGATAAAATATAAGGGTTCCAAGAGTGCAATAGGAGGTCTCAAATGTGTAATTTTAAACTCAAAAGTGTTCTTTTAGGCTCAAAAGTGTGATTCTATATAATAGTTGGTAAATTTTACAAGTTTTTGGAATGATGCTTGGAAGTTTTTGGCAATAGATAAAAATAGCAAAGAAGATGGCAAATGATTTCAAGGAAGTGGTTCTAAATGATATTTTACTAGTCTTCACAATAAAACATGCCAAGAATGCAAACCTAATTATTCAATAAGGGTGTGTCACACTAGTGTGGGCCCAAGTGATAAAATCATAGGATTTTGCATGTGTGTTCCACTCTCAAGAGGGAATAAATTGGGTTCTAGTGGAACAAGGGCTCAAATTTCCCCTTCCCTTGAAGGTTTTGATAGATCCAAATAATTCTTATCTCTCCTCAGGATGGTACATGTTGGGTAACTTCAAGCATGATATTATACCTTGCACCACAGCTAGATTAATGACCAAAGGTCTTAGGTCTCTAAAACAAGGTTCATAGTGGTTATGAGAACAATGATCCCATCTAATAGTGCATGAGACTAGGGGGGTCCCCCCTCTTCTCCTCACCAAACAAGTCTCAGTGGATCGAGGGTCTTGTGGCTTGGCTTGAATGACATTGGCCACACTTTGAGGTATATTTTTGGCTCTCCCTCCTTTAAATACCCCATTAGTAAATGTGGTTAAGGTCACCTTTGGGGTGATGAAATCCCTAAGAAGGACACTTACTGAAATTAAAATAAAGATACTAGCATTTTTTATCCATAGGCTCACACAAAGCATAAGGGGAGGTCATACTTTACTAATACTCCATGGGTAAACTTGAAAAAATGTGAACAAAGAGAATTTTTGATCCCTATGATTTGTCTAGGATGAAGGGGAGAGCATACACGCTAAAATTTCACCAAACACAACATACATGATTAATTAATTAAGCCAGAATGAAATGAGCAACTAATTTTTTTAAAAATAAATTTAAAATCCCCACACCAAATTCATCAGTAGTATTTGCTTACCTTGTCTTCTCCCAATGATCACCAAGTTGCATAAATTTATTAGTTCTAAGAGATCATGAAAATATTAGGTTAGGAAAATATTTAATTCATAGAATTAGAAGTGTCATTATGTATGCACCAAAACATAATCAAAAGCACCAATTTACCTATCAATTGTGCCACTTTAGATATCAAATGCATCGTTTTGGTTAATAAGCATCGAACCATAGTCATATGTTCCACTTCCCTATTAAAAGTGCCACTTTGGTAAGATGGACTTGCAAACAGAGAAATACACAGAATTAGATGCACCTCTATAACTGTTAGATGTGTCAAAGTACTATCAAAAGCACCACTCTATTGTCAAATGTGTCATTCTACTATCAGAAGCACTATTCTGGGATCAATTGCACCATTCTACACCTATGACCTAAACACTCAAGGAAAATCAACACAATTGTTAACAATTAGGGATGAGGGTCCACTAGCCGTGCCAAAAGGTGATAGGGGAAATAATGATAAATAGAATTATGAAATGGAGATAATGCAATAGCAAAACCCAATTAAATAATCAAAATATCCTACCTCAATGAAGCATGTGCACAAACATGAAATAAAATGAAAAAAAACTAAACTAACTACTTCACCTACACCAAAATGCCTAGCCTTACTCTATTGTATAATGCCAATTATGCTAATTTTAATGCATGTGGATTGCTCAAATATATTAGCATAATTTAGATTAAAAAAATCAATACAAAATGAGTATAATATGGATGCAAGATTCATCAAATTCGTGGAGGAGTTTGAATGGCTAAATGATGGATATTTTACAACTTTCAATGATATCAAATCAACGGTTTAGGATGTGAGATGAGATCAATGAATGAGTATGTTTGAGAGATCATGAAGAATGTGAATGTGACATGTGTCAAGATGAAGGGATATGATGGGGAGTTAAGTGAATGCATGAATTAGAGGACAAATTTGATGAGTGGGTGAAGTGGAAGTGAGTGAGAGTGAACTGAGGTTGATTTTTAGTTAACTCACTAAATTTAGAGATGGAAGAAATAATTGGAAATAATTAAAAAATATTTAATTAAGGTGGTTGAGGAAAAATGATTAATTAATTAAATAATTAAAAAGATGAGTGAAAATGGTGAAATAATTATACAATTAAAAATTATTTGACTAAAGAGGGAAATGTGTTAGCTTAATTAAATAATTAAAAATATTTAATTAATAGTGATGAAGGGTTTGATGAGGGATGATGAAAAGAAATTATGTTGGATTAGAAGAAATGCATTAACCATTTTTAGGTTTCTACACATGTATCATCCACTACTTGGTTCACAATCACATAAGCCTATGAGTAGATCTCAACTATAAAATGAATGTTGGTGCATCCTATACTACATTGTGGGTTTCGTCCTTTTCCTAATCCACCATCATCTACTATGAAAATCAAGCTTCTCATACTACTTGATGTCATCATTGGCAAGGGCATAAGTATAACAATGTGCACAATGCTCAAGACCATTTACATAAGTACACAATGTGTGAATAACATATACATAGTGAGTGATTGAAACATATACAATGAGTGACATATACTACCTTTTAGTGCATCCCAACTAGAAAACGAATGTTTGTGCATCCCATACTACATTGTGGGTTCCATCCTTTTCTCCATTCCTCTGCACTAATCATGATGATGGAAATCATTTCACACTACTTGTGATCATCATGAGATAAGAAGTGTAGCAAAAAACATTACATAAATCCATTAATAATACTTTCATAGACCGTAGAACCATCAAGTTGTTGGATTTTGATGTTTATTACCCTAGTCCACCAATGCCATGTTTGTCCAACCTAGAAGGGGTAGTACTAGAAATATAACAGTACCTCACATTGACGATATGTTAACTAACCCCTTCACAACATAGGTATCCATTATCATCAATCACCTCTATGCTACTAGTGATAGTCAAATAGACCCAAAGGTAGAGTAGATAGCTCTAGGCATCCATCACCTACACAACATTGGTTATAGCCAACTAACTGCACTCATATATCATAACATGAATAGCTCCTAGAATCATCATCTCCATGATACTATTGAAAGAAACCTAATCCTCAACATATCACAGATAACTCTAAGCATTAGTCATCCCCATGATAATGGTGCCAACCAACTAACCACTCCAATACTCGACTTAATGTTGACATGTGAGGGTATTATATCCATGTACACATAACCTATAAATCATAGGGGAACTTTAAGAGTATTGGTCAAATAGACCTAGATGTGTATATCACAATCAAGTGATTCGTGAACCTATACATATATTCCTATAGGTTTGGGGTCAAATTTTATCACATCACGCCATATTGAACCCACGTGAGTTGGCCTCTAGTAAACACATAAACATAAATAAATCTATTCACTTAATTCAAATTGTTATCCTAAACACACTATCTAATCCTCATGATACTTATATATTGAATCATAAAGCAATGCCTAGAGTCCTTCATGGAATTACTTGGTTTTAATAAACTGGTCATGCCATTTGATTCTTTGCTTTTGCACAATATTTTTATGATGGACTTCTTCCATTCTTATTTCATCTAGAGTATTGAGATTGTGTAATCTATCCTTCTGAACTTTAGAGAGATCCATTCCAAGTTGTATTGTTGTTCTGGTTGTTTTATGTTCAAATTCAATGTTAAGGACAACCTTTTACCATACACCAATTCAAATGGTGTGAACTTGGTGGTGGTTTTCCAGGTTTTCTTGTACATCCAAATAACATTCTTCTAACATTTTTGTTCATTATTTATGATGCAATTGGACCATCTTTGTTAGAATGGCTTCAATATCCTTTTTTGTGACCTCAACTTTCCCATTTTCCTATGGGTGATAGGTAGTTAAATTTTTTTTATGTCTAATTTCATATTCCTTAACCAATTGAGCAATCAATTTTGAAGTAAATTGGGGTCCTTGATATGTGATTATCTCCCTAGGTATGCCATACATTGTGAATATTTCCTCATATAGGAATTTGGCAACATTTTCATCTCTAGCAAACTACAATGCTTTAACCTCCACCTATTTTGTAAGATAGTCAATACAAAATAGTATGTATTCCTTATTATTAGATTTGAGAGCTATTAGTCCAATGAAATCCAATCCCTATTTATCAAATGGTGTAATGACCAATTATGTTTGGAGATACATTTCATTGCTCTTGGTGGGTCTACCCATCCTCTAGCATCTGTCACACCTCCTTGTATATCTGACTGCATCCTTATGAAGTGTAGGCCAATAGTAGCTAATGGTTAGAATCTTTAGAGTTGTTTTCTTGTCTAAAAAGTGTCCTCCACAAGGCTCATCATGAAAATCCTTAAGGATATCATTTACTTCATCTTCCCTTATGCATCTTCTGATTATATTATTTGGTCCTATATAAAATATAACCAACCACCCATGAATATGAAAAGTTGTGTTCAACTAAATGTGCCTTTCTCTAGGTGGGAAATGTGGGGTATTTCTTTCTTGCAACCAAGTAATTATCCACAATGTCTTGGGGTACTAAGAATGAAAAAAAGTGTTCATCTAGAAAGGAATCATCCACAACGTCTTCTTTTATTTTGATTTGCAACTTGAAAAGGAAATCAACTACCATGTTTGATTTCCTTAGTTTATCCACAATGGCTATTTCAAACTCCTATAGCAATAATAACCACCTAACAATTCTTTCACCAACCACTGGTTTTCTCATCAATTATTTGATTGTTGTATGATATATATAAACAAACATAGAATATCTAGTGGTATAGTGTCTAAATTTGTTAATGGCATATACCATGACTAACATCTCCTTCTCAATGACATTGTAATTGAGCTCAATTGCTTGATTTTTACTGATGTAATAAATTTCATACTCCAAATTACCCTTCTTTTGTCCTAAGACATCACCTATGAAAAAATCATAAGCATTTGTATGTATGTGGAAAGGGACTATCCAGTTAGGGCCCCTCAAAATAGGTGTCCTTATGAGAGTTGTTTTGAGAGCTTTTAAAGCTTCTTGTCAGGTAGTTTTCCATTCAAATTCAATGTCCTTAGATAAAAGAACAAATAGGGGGGTTTCTATTTTACTAAAATCCTTAATAAACCTCATGTAGTATCCTGCATGGCGAAGAAAATTTCTCACATATTTTGCTTCTGGGGGCAGGCAAAGTAGAGATCACCTCTATTTTGTTAGGATCCACATGAATCCCCTTAGTAGACACAAAGTGTCCCAAACCACTCCTTCAGTCATCATCATGAAACATTTTTCATGAATTAAAGAGAGGTTATGATCCTAACACCTTTGAAGGACTTTCTCCAAATTTTCTAATGCTTCTTGATAGAGTTTTCATAACTGGTGAATTCATCCATATATATTTCCATGGAGTCATGTGCAAAGTATGGAAATATGCTTAGGATAACTCTCTAGAATGTTGCAAGTGCATTATACAACCCAAATGGTAAAAATGAATAGGCATATGTACCCCATGGACATGTAAAAGTGATTTTATCCTAGTCTCCTGGAGCTATATTGATTTGGTTGTAGTCACTAAACTCATCTAGGAAAGAAAATTATTTATTCCCTGCCAATGAATCTAACACTTGATCAATAAAAGGAAGAGGGAAATAATCCTTCCTTATGGCTACATTTAGCTCTCTGTAATCTACACACACTCTCCATTTACCTCCCTTTTTAGGTGCTATCACTAATGGGGAAACCCACTAATAGTCTGAGATGGGATAATGAACCCTGCATCCAATAGATTATGTAATTCCATCTTCACTATATCTCACACAACTGGCTTTATCCTTATTTGTGGCTACTTGACTAGGTTTTATCCCTCATAGATTGAAATTGTGTATACTTAGAGACTAGGATCTATACCCTTTATGTCATGATATTCCTAGGCAAATGTTGCTATATGAGCTTGCAACATTGTAAGTAATTTAGATTTATGGGAGACTATCAATTGTTTAATGAAATTGAGTGCTTTTCCTGATGTTATTTTCATGGTTATGGAAGAATTCATGATAGAAGCATTATCCAACCATGATGGATCAAGATTAAAACTATGTGGGAGTAGTATATGTAATATCAGGGAAGTGGATTTAGAGAAATTTGTAGGTATGATATCAACTATAAGGGGAAATGCAAACATGCTAGACAATAGTGTTGTTATTGGTATCTACCATAAGATTTTTGCATGATATGGGAAATAATTTCATCGCCATTCTAAATTCCAATCATTGGGTTGTATACTATAGTCCTAAGTGTTTTCAAGGAGTATTGGTCATCTTCTTCCAGGGTTGGCCAAACAGTTTGTTCCAATTTTGCATATGGTTGTGCTAGTGGGTAGAGGACCAATTTTTTGGTCACATTCCTATTATATATTATCATGTTGCTAGATATACATCCCATAAATGCATCCGCAGTGGCTAACCATGGTCTACCTAATATTAAGGGATATCCTCCAAGGTTGGATTTAGGTTACAAAACCATAAAACCTATTGGATATTCCCATCATTCCTATGTGATAACCAAATCCTCAGTAATACCCTCTAGCTTGACTATTAACCTGTCTACTAATTACAAAACTATGGGTGTAGGCATTCGATCCATCAGTTGAAGTTGTTGCATTGTTTCCCTTGTTATTACATCTATGGCTACCCCTAATTCAATTAGATTATTATTGATAAGTGTTCCATTAATTTGTACAATGACAACAAGACTCCCAAGGTTTGTATATTTTGGGCCAACTATGTTGCATAGCATAATGTCAACTAGTTGTCCTAAAACATGGATAGTTTTGGGGTCTTTTATTTTCTTGCCTGGAATTTCGAGACATAATTCATTCACATTTTTTTGTGTAAATGGGTACTTATTTAATGGATTGGATCAAGGGTATATTTACACAAACATTATTAAATTGGCTCAAGAAATCAAATTTAGGTGTAAAATGAAAATTTTGGACTATCAGACTCTCTATAAATGGTGGTTCCTTAATTGTGATGTCTAAATGTAGCCTATTTTGTTCAAGTTTTTTTATTGAATCATTAGTTTCTATTATTGGTTATGTTAGCTCTCAAAAACACAGGCGGAATGCCTCAAGAGGCTGCCAAACTCTTGATACATTTTAGGGTAACAGACAAAGCCAAATGATTTAAGCTTTCTACTCTTCAGGTGCTGCTAGACCTAGGCAGGTGTGCCTATATTAATGAAGCAAACTTAATGTGCTTATCTCTCTTGAAATTTTTTGCCCACAATGGCAGATGGGAGTGGACAAATAAAACTAAATTTGTTATAAATTGTATAGAAATATTAAAACTAAAACCTAATATGTTCAGTTAACAGATGTAAAGAAAATGAATGAATATAAATGGTGAAATACAGAGACTAGTGCCTTATTGGGTATGCGGAGTCAAATGAAATAGCAATGGGCAACCTCTTTCTGGAAAACACTCAAATTGTTGGCATATGTTCTGTTTATAACTTGTATAAACATGCAAGACTATGATTGCTAAGCTCTTCTTAATGATCCAGATGAATTTCCCTGATTACTATGATTAATCAAAAGGATTTAATCTCTCCTTGAAAGAACCAGTTAATTAACCACACAGATACAACAAATGTGCACTGATAAACTGAATATAAAATTGTTATACCAATTTAAATAACCAAAAAACACCAACCCTAGAGACAACTTTAGTAATACTTTCAATAAGCACAACTGACAATTGACACCAGAAATGAACCGCCACATCAACTGATTTTTATTGATATCTCCATTTGAAATCATGCATCATAGTCTCTGATCTGAAAAATTTATTCTACTGTATCCATTTCTAATCTACCTAATGTATATCTCCTATCTAATTATGTCTTCTTTTACAATCAAAAATGGATATTTATACATTTGTGTCTGAAAAGACACATTGCTTCACATTCCAAATGTCAGCCAACAGTATTCGGGTTTTATTTAACATGCGCCAAATACTCGCTGAGACATCTCGTAGTCACACCGAAGGCCAATGTCTCGCCGACAGTCATCCTGCATCCTTCGTGTTTCGCTGTGACCTTTTTTGTTAGGGAGACGTCCCACAGATCATACCTTGTCTTACCGAAAGTCTCCTTAAGTTCACTTTTGATTGCCATGACAATATCATTCTCACACCAAAAACTGTTGATAGAACTTTCCTGCACATTGTCGGTGAGACCTGATGCACTCGCCAAGACTTTACTCTGATGCACATTAGTCTTACCGAGATGTATATCTTTATCGTCGGTCGGTAAGACACTATGAATTCACTGAGACTTCACTCCGATGAAAAGATCTTTCACCGATACGTTCTTTCTGTTGCCGGTCGCTAAGACATGAAACGATCGGTAAGACATTACCCTGAGACCCCTTAGTTTGGCCGATATGTCGGTCTGTGTTCCAGTCAGCAAGACAATAAGATTTTGCTGTGACTCATCCCAATGAAGACTCTCTTGCCAATATGAATCCTCTATCACCGAGACAATGTGTTATGTCCTGTCGATAGGTGCCTATAGATGAATTCCAATCGTTGTGACATCCCTGAGGTCTTGCCAATAGGCAACAACAAATGTATATTAACAAGAATGCATTATGGGTCGGGGAGACCTTGATAATATCATGCCTATATGGACTATTATGTGAAATACTCAGACCTAGATGGATTTCTAGGGATTATATGGCTAGAATGGGGAAAATATGCTCATGGTAGGACTTATTTGGAAAATTATGAGTATGAACAAAATGTAAAATATCCAGAATTTTACAATTCTAATAGGTTCCTCATAATTAAGTTATGTAATATGAGGACATGATGACCCAACAAGAATTCTTCTTGAATGTAGGTGGACATCACTAACCTTCACTCCATAGGTTTGGTACTGGATAGGTTTGTTAGTGTAAGAATGTTGAACAAGCTTATTGTTAGGGTTTGGTGTAGGTTGAGCAAACAATTATGGTGCTCTTGGTTGTGTTGGGGAAAATATGGTTGGGTTTGGAATTGTGGCTAGTTTTTGTTGTAAATATTGTTCTGGTTGCAGGTAGCTAACATTATGGCTAGTTATTGTTGCAAAGATTGTTCTGGCTATGGGTAGCTGACATTTTGATTCTACCATTGTTGATTCCCACGCCATTATGGTGGCCATTGGTTTTGAGAGGAATATCAATGTGGATTGTAGTTTGGGGCTTGATATGGTTGTTGTTGCCACATCCCTTGCTATATAGTCCAATTAGATATTTGGGCCATTGGCCATGGTTGATTTTGCATGCTATTCCAGGGTTGATTATTCTAGTTAGAGAAGTTTGTTTTGAACCTAGGAAATGACATATTATAAGATAAAGGATCTTGGGACATACCTTTTCTTTGTTTCCAAGGCTTGCACTACTCAATATAGACCACTTGTCCTTCCTCATCCTTGAGGGCACAAAATTCACGTTTCCCTTTCTTCTCCTACAAAATCATGGAAATATTTTTGCATTTATAGTTGATCCTTTTTTGGTAATAATGTGGATAACATTCAATAATATCAACCTCTGCATCCTCTTATTTATTTTAGATGTGAAAAGTATCTAGTTGGATCACTAGATGACTTATTATATCCTCCTAATTTTGGATATAAGGTTGTTGAGTTCCACCTTGGAAACACCCATGGATGTTTTGGTGGAAGAGAAAGCTCAAGTAACTCTTGTCCTCTTCATAGATGACCTTGAATAATTTCTACACTCCTTGCATATTTCCTCAAAAGGTAATTGAGAAATATCCCCCACTCCAATGAGGTTTTGTATCCATGCAATCTTCATTTACCCCTTGCAAAAATACTAGCTTTAGGAACTTAGGGAAAGTCTATTTTGATATGACTTTTTAAGGTAGAATTGGAACCTCTCTACATAGTATTCAAGTGGTTATTCTTCCTTTTGTGAAATTCTAAATATGTCATCTTGTTTCATGTCTGCTACGTGACAAGAATCCTAGTACTTTTGCAATAATTTATCTTTCATTGTTTCCCATTTGGTACTACATTTCTTCCTAGCCCCATGAACTACTGTAAAGAAACATATTTCAATATAGCTAGAAAGAGTTTCAATCTATGAGAATTCATGGTGTAGTCTTAAATTTTGCATAGAACATCAAACTCAAACATAAACATGTCTAGGTTTTCTATAGAAATTGGGCAAGGCCGAGGGAGGTATATTCTTGAGGGAAGTCATCCATTCTTGGTTTGTGATTGGGAATTTGAATGTAATAGTCTATGTTGGGTTGTCTACTACCTCTTCTACCATGATGTTAAGATGCCTTATGTGAGTTCTCCCTAGGTCTGGAGCAACTACTGGTGTGAGGGGTATTTCTATATCATTGATTCCATCAATTATTTCTTTACTTACACCAGTATCTTCAAATTCTTCTTGGTTCGAGGGGAGAAATATTCCAAAGCATCTCTCTACCTCCACATATAATAGTATCTTGATATTTAAATAGCTTCTCCTACACACTATTAGTGAGTAGTTCAGAGTTTATTTTCAAATTTCTACTAATCCTAATTATTGTAATTGAGAACTTCCTAATTTATGAAATAAATGCAAATGAATTAAAACATATCTAGGAATTATGAACTTAGCACCATCCCCAACAATGATGTCAAAACTATAGAGATTCCCCTATGTCCAATCAACTGATGTAGATAGCATACATACAACTTAATGGACCGAAAAATCCTAAATTAAGCAATTTATTGTCTTAGAGGTGCTTCATTTAAATTATCAACCTTGAACCAGGGAATCATAATCTTGAGATGATCCTGACACTGTATGAGCATTTGAGAATCCTAAACCTTCTTAATCAATTAAGTACAAAAAAAGTAACAAAAAAAATTCTAATTAAAGATAACTTAACTAAAATAAATTCTACATAGAAAATAGATTAAGTGCATACTATTGTAAGTAACTACAATAACTGCTATGGGTAATTATTCCTATGCAAATTGTAACTCAATGAATCTTTATTCTACAATGTGATTCAATAACAATTAATTTTCTATTAGCAACTCAACATAATGTATAAAAAATACAATTAAGAAATTAACTAATAATCTAAACTAACATGGATTTTGCAATACCTCAAGTGGCCATGCTTTAGCTGCTACAATCCACAATATATTTCTTCATATCTTAACTCATAGATTCATACAAATTGGTGTATTCTTCTTTATTGCAGTCCAAACATACAAAAGATTGAGAATAGAGTATTTGATAACAAGATTTATATTCAATTTAATTCATACAAAAATCTAGCTAACTCGATCTCTCACAAGATCACACATATATTCGGGATCTATGAGAGTCCTATTATTTCATAACTAGAAAAAAACTACAAGCAACTGCCAACTTTTCTAAAAAGATAGGAAGAGGACTAGGTCTCAATTCAACAATCAAATAATTTAGAAAGTGGAAGTTAAAGTTTAAGAATCTAATAAGGACTCTACATCAATTAAGAACATGGTTATAATTGAAAAAATTCCTAACAAGAAAAACTTTATTACAAGTTGTTATCCAGTGTTAGAGCAAGCCTCTTCTTTCCTTCACGATTCATTAATAACAAAAATTGAAAAGATGGAGTGATCCATGAATAATCACGTTCACATTCTCTAACTATCACCTGCATCAACATCAAAAAAATGCACATGTTGTAGTTGATCACCTCCTTTGACTATGGTGGATCGACATCCTTTTGTTGTGGCTTGAAAAATCCTTCACTACAGGGGTTAGTTTTATTTCCAAAGGAATTTTTCATTATTACCAACTATAATTAATCATAAAAATCCACTAAATTCCATAGACATTCAAAGATCACACAATCATTCGTTAGTATAATATAATATATCATCTTCAATTATTTTAAATACTTAAAATATATGAAAATGTTTGGAAATGTCTTTGAAACTTAGTAGAAATATGATAAAAACTATAGAACTAAGGCAAGAAAGATGGACATTTCTAGGTCTCATCAATGATGGTGATGTTTGTCCAAGCCCAGGATAGTAGCTCTAAGGTCCAAAAAAGACGATACGACATGGGTATGATCTTTGATTTTCTATTGGATAATGAATGATGATTGCAAGTTAGGTGTGCTACAGGTCTCACATTTTGGGTTTGATTGGTCAAAAAGTTCTATAATTTTTATTTTTTAAAAATTCTAGAAATTTTCACTCAAGTCAAAAGTGTCAGTGTGTGAATCAGATGCACAGTTGTGGGTAACAAATGTTCCACAATACTATCAAAAATTACACATTATGTTTCAAATGTGATAAAATAATCTTAGAAGTGACACAATAGGTTTCAAATGCACCAATCTATCAAAAAATTATTACAAGTTATTAGAAAAGGTTAAGTAAGTCTTCTATCAAAAGAGAAAATATATCAAGTCAAATGTATAATTTTGTAGATCAGATTCACCAAAGGATGGTCAAAAGTGCCAAAGTATAGTTAGATTTACAAAAGGATATTCAGATGCATCGAAGTATGGTCATATGCACAAAAGGATAGTCAAAAGCGTTGGTGTAGCTATCAAATGTGTCACAGTAGAAATAAAATGCACAATTATTCCCAAGAGATACATAGATAAAATATAAGGGTTTCAAGAGTGCAATAGGTCTCAAATGTGTAATTTTAAACTCAAAAGTATTCTTTTAGGCTCAAAAGTGTGATTCTATGCAACGATTGGTAAATTTTGCAAGTTTGTGGACTAATTTTTGGAAGTTTTTGGAAAGAGATAAAAATAGAAAAAAAGATGGAAAATGATTTCAAGGAAGTGATTTTGAATGGTATTTTACTAGTCTTCACAAGAAAACATACCAAGCATGCAAACCTAATTATTCAATAAGGGTGTGTCACACTAGTGTGGGCCCAAGCGATTAAATATCATATGACTATACACATGTTTTCTAATCTCAAGAGGGAATAGATAGGGTTCTAGTGGCACAAGGGATCACATTTCCCCTTACCTTGAAGATTTTGATAGATCCAAATAAATCTTATCTATCCTCAGGATTGTGCATGTTGGGTAACTTCAAGCATAATATCATACCTTGCACCACAGTTAGATTAATGAACAAAGGTCTTAGGTCTCTAAAAATAAGGTTCATAGTGGTTATGAGAACAATGATCCCATCTAATAGTGCATGAGACTAGGGGAGTCTCCCCTCTTCTCCTCACCAAACAAGTCTCGATAGATCGAGGGTCTTATGGCTTGGACTGAATGACAATGGCCACACTTTAAGGTATATTTTTTGTTCTCCCTCCTTAATATACCCCAATAGTAAATGTGGTTGAGGTCACCCTTGAGGTGATGAAATCCCTAAGAAGGACCCTTATTGAAATTACAAAGAAGATACTAGTTTTTCTAATTGCTAGGCTAGCACAAAGTGCAAGGGGAGATCATACCTTACTAATACTCCTTAGGTAAACTTGAAAAAATGTGGATAAAGAGTGCTTTGGATCCCTAGGATTATACTAGGGTGAAGGTGGGAGCATACATGTTAGAAGTTCAACAAACACAACATACACAATTAATTAATTCAGCTCGAATGAAATGTGCAACTAATTTAAAAAATAAAGCAATTTAAAATCCCCACACCAAATTCATCATTAGTATTTTTTAACCTTGTCTTCTCCTAATGATCACCAAGCTGCATAAATTGATTAGTTCCAAGAGATCATGCAAACATTAGGTTAGGAAAATAAAATTCATAGAATTAGAAGTGTCATTGTGTAAAATTGAATGCACAAAAACATAATCAAAAGCACAAATTTACCTATCAATTGTGCCACTTTACTTATCAAATGTGTCATTTCGGTTAACATAAGTGTCGTAAAATAGTTAGATGTGGCACTTCTCTATCAAAAGTGCCACTTTGGTAAGATGAACCTACAGAAAGAGAAATACATAGAATTAGATGGACCTCTATAATTGTCAAATGTGTCTAAGTACTATCAAATGCACCACTCTATTGTCACATGTGTCACTCTACTATTAGAAGCATTGTTCTGGGATCAATTGCACTTTTCTACACCTATGACCTAAAAACTCAAGGAAACTCAACACAATTGTTAAAAATTAGGGATGAGGTTCCACTAGGCATGCCAACATGTGATAGGGAAAATAATGATAAAATGAATTGATGAAATGGAGAAATACAATAAAAAACCGAATTAAATAATCAAAATATCCTACCTCAATGAAGCGTGTGCACAAACATGAAATAAAATGAAAACAAGCTAAACTAACTACTTTACCTCCACCAAAATGCCTAGCCTTACTCTATTGCATAATGCCAATTATGCTAATTTGAGTGTATGTATATTTCTCAAATATATTACCATAATTAAAATAAAAAATCAATACAAAATGAGTATAATATGGATGCAAGATTCATCAAATTTGTGGAGTTTGAATGGCTAAATGATGGATAATAGCTTTCAAGGATATCAGATCAATGATGTAGGATGTGAGATGAGATCAACGAATGAGGATGTTTGAGAGATCATGAGGAATGTGCATGTGACATGTGTCAAGATGAAGGGCTATGATGAGGAGTTAAGTGAATGCATGAATCAAAGGACAATTTGCATGAGTGGATAAAGTGGAAGTGAGTGAGAGTGAACTGAGGTTGATTTTCAGTTGAAACTCACTAAATTTAGATATGGTTGCTAAATTTAGAGATGAAGTAATAAAATGGAATGATATATTTAGGAAATAAATAAAATAATGATTTTTTTAAAAGAGTGTGCAAATTCAAACTAAATAAATTAAATAATTTATTTAATTTTAGAGGAATAATTAGATAATTAATTTAATTATGTTGGATGAGAAAAATGCATTAATGTGAATGAAAGAAATAATTATTAAAATGTGAATAGAAGAAATAATTGGAAATAATTAAAAATTATTTAATTAAAGTGGTTGAGAAAAAAATATTAATTAATCAAATAATTAAAAAGATAAGTGAAAATGGTGAAATAATTATATATTTAACAATTATTTAATTAGAGGGATATGTGTTAGCTTAATTAAATAATTAAGAATATTTAATTAATAGTGATGAAGGGGTTGATGAGGGATGATGACAAGAAATGATGTTGGATTAAAAGAAATGGATTAACCATTTTTAGGTGTCTATACATGTATCATCCACTACTTGGTTCACAATCACATAAGCCTGCACGAGTAGATAGATCAACTAGAAAATGAATGTTGGTGCATCCTATACTACATTGTGGGTTACATCCATTTCCTAATCCACCATCATCTATTATGACAATTAAGCTTCTCATACTACTTGATGTCATCATTGGTTAGGGCATAAGTATAACAATGTGCACAATGCTCAAGACCATTTACATAAGTACACAATGAGTGAATAACCTATACAAGTGAGTGATTGAAACATATACAATGAGTGACTTATATACTACCCTTTTAGTGCATCCCAACTAGAAAAGGAATGTCAGTGCATCCCATACTACATTGTGTGTTCCATCCTTTTCTCCATTCCTTTGTATTAATCATGATGATGAAAATCATGTTACACTACTTGTGATCGTCACTAGATAAGGAGTAAGTGTAATAAAACACATTAGATAAGGCCACTAATAATATTTTCATAGAATGTAGAACCATCAAGTTGTTGGATTTTGATGTCTATTACCCCTAGTCCACCAATGACAAGTTTGTTCAACCTAGAAGGGGTAGCACCGGAAATATAGCAATACCTTGCATTGATGATATGTTAACTAACCCATTCACAACATAGGGGAAATTTACAAGTATTGGTCAAATAAACCTAGATGTGTATATCACAATCAAGTGATTCATGAACCTATACATAGATTTATATAGGTTTGGGGTCTAATTTTATCACATGAGAGCCATATTGAACCCACATGAGCTGGCCTCTAGTAAACACATAAACATAAATAAATCTATTCACTTGATTCAAATTGTTATCTAGAGCACACTATCTAGAAACACATTCTTTATTAGATAGATAGAAAGACAACCCTAAGGAAGGTCATGCCAACTATAGATGGCATAGACAATACAAAGGAATGTCATCCCAAGCTCAACTAAAAATCAAACAAATATATATTATAAGTAGAAAATTAGTAGCCAATAAGAATACCCATGGTTCACCCCATTAGATCCTATTAGCCTAAATTTACATCATTATTAGATATGAGTTATTAAGTTTCTTTAAATTGAATTCATATCCATCTAATGTAAATTTTATCCTTAGATTGAAGCATATTGAAGAGTGAAGGTCAAACAAGTTTTTCTAACAACCCCAAACCTTGGAGTTATCCCCTAAACCCTCTCCTAGGGACTTGGGTCATAGAGGCATCCTTCACTCACGGATTTCCTACATACCTAATTCCAAACAAGATTAAAGCCCCAAGTATTTTTCCTTTAATTATCTCTAAAGGAACATACAAATAGGTTCTCATATTAGGGTTCTTATTGTTAAGAGGTGAATAGACATCATGTAGTCATATAAATCTTTTATCCAAAAGTTTGAGTTGGATTTCCAAGACTATCAATTTGTAACATTAAAATATGTTTATTACTATGTTGTTCTAATACCACTTAATGAAGTCATTCTTCCCAACATTATAATGTAATTGTAAGCCAAATATAACTTATTAAGTATTATTCGTAGTACATAATATAATGAGGTTGATAAAACTATAGAATCAACATAAAACTCCATTCCACCTTATTCCATGTAAGAACTTAAGGTAAGAATATGCATTACCTTCCACTTTTCTCTATTAAAAGGTTCAAACACTTGGAAAAGGGAAATAATTTTAACCCTAAAGGATTGGCCCATAATTGAATGAAATATGGCATGGTTTTGAATAAATGGAAAAACATAATTCTTAGGTATATTTACATACTTCATTTGGTAATTAACATTCCCACACTTCCCTTTTACTAAAAATTGACATGATTTCAACATGTGTCAAGTGCAAGATTTTGACTAGGAATATAACTTGTAACTCAAAACCTTTTGAAATATTTAATCCAACAAAAAAAAATCAACAAGAAATTGTTAAATCATTGACCCGCCTACAACAATTATTATGGAAATGTTTCATAGATAAATATTAATCATATAATGAGAAATAATGGTTATAATTATTAATGTGACAATTAATAGAAAAGAATAATGCATCCCATATATGGGAGTCAACATTTTAAAAACTCAAATAATACTTGACACTACCATTTGTAGGAGTAGCTCTAACTACCCCATCAATAATTAATCACCAAAACAAAGATCCAACTAGACACAAGAGCTTGTTGACAACATACTTGAAAGTAAAATGCACTTAACATGTAGTGCATATTATTGAAAAAATGACATAGTTGATAGTTTGCAATTAGTTCATGAGTTACAAGGGAAATCTTAGAAACTTGAGTAAATGCCACAGGTTGATGTCGAGCCAAAACTATTCGTGTTATCAACAAATGTAACTAATGTATCTTAAAGTTAAATTACATCCAACACACATTTTAGATTTGTCATAGAAAAATGTAACCATTTGGGATTATAATGAATTCAACAAAACTCATACAGAGAGATCCCTAAAATAAAAGTGATGGCTTTTTAGAAAATAATATACAACCATAAATAGGCAACACTATTCCAAAAATACTAATAGTCTAAATTTATAGTAATACGTTCTCAGACCACAAGGAAAGTCATAGCAATATTTTTCCTTTTACTCTAGGTGATGTCACATATCAACTTCTCCCATTCAAAATCAATTCATCATATGATGAATTCTCACTCTCATAAAGACTATTATATAGCAACCCAATCCTTTCCTTTGACATAACATGCAACCATGTGCTTGTCTTAGGAATTTCACTCCACATGGTGTGGTAGCTTGTTCCATTTTGTCCCCAAACTTGAATAATCTTTTGAAGTAATTGAAAGTGACTTGAATAGAATAAGAGCATCATATTCTTGAAAAGGATGGGAAGGAGAAGGGTACAGAGAGGGAAGAAAGACAACCAACACAAAAATGACAACTATAAATAGCCTTTTTTAAACATGTGGTAGTTTTTCTTAGAGGGGATAAAGGAAAAAAAAGGCTTGCAGTCCTTGTCATAATGATGAAATAGCGTTTCTATTTGCTTCAAATACTTATAGACTCCTCTGTTAGGATATTAGTTGTGACCTTGAGTGTTTACCCCTCAATTCTTTCTTCTCTATGTGCCTGCACGCCCTCTTATTTCTCTCACAAAAGTCCACTATCCTTTTTTCTTTGATGGATGCCATAACCTGTTCGCAAGCTCTCATTGTAGGGTAGGAAAGAATGATAGTCAAAGGTTGTATAATATGGATTTTCACCTCTCTTTTCTACTAATGAAATTTCCCTCCCCTCGTGTGTTGATGGATATCCATACTCCATATTTTTTCCACTTTTTGTCCTCCCATCTGAAAATCTCTAAATGGGAATGGATGGAACACCATACTGTATTAATGGCATGATCGTCCCTTCCCCAGTGCCATTCCTAGTTAATGTGTAGTTTCATCGATATGAGAGGTTCTCTTTATTCCGCTATGTAGGCATCTGTTCCTTTTATGATTTACATTAGCCAATCGTATTTTGCTTTAAATTTTTTCTCCCTTACATCCTTCTTGTAGGCATGACTAATTGGGGAGAGAGAACACCATTCTCACTCCTTGCCTCGTTTCAAAAGACATTTAATTTATTTTTTTGGAACTTTCCTAGTCTTTGACTGTGGGCAATGGGACATCCTCTTGGGATTTTATTCATAATATCATAGGTGTTATTTAACACTTTTCCTTCTATCCTAGACTTTTTGGGCTCTACATTAATTAATCATAGGTCATATGTATGGTTATATGTTCTTTGGATGACATTATCTTGTTGATTCAAAATAGGACATCATTCATTAATGAAGTATGTACCATTTTTCTCCTTCTTTAAATATAAAAAAATAAAGTATGTATTAGGGTATGGAAGGTACATTAAGGAAACATAACAAAAATTACGATATTATTTTCAAGTAAGACACAAACATTTCATTTAAAAAAATATATTTCTTTAAAAGTTTAATTTGATGTACAAAACATGAATAGATTTGAATGTTTTAGTTTGTATTGTTTATTACGATAATTTTGTGTTAAATAAATTGTGTAGTTTTAGTTTTTTATTTTTTCTGTAGATTTCTTTATTTTTTTAAAGAAATCTTATTAAATTCTTGTTAAGTTATTACACTTTTCTTTCCCATTGCCATATGTCTATGCTTGTTATTATGACCTATGAGATTTTTTTGAGGTTGTGCTTTGAGCGAGTACTTAGGTCTTTTTGATGTAAGTGATAGGCTAGTGTGGTGATTCTATGTTTGTTGACTAGCCATGTTTTGTGTAGATCTTCAAAGTGAAAACTAATTAGCACAACACTAAAAATAAATAATCATCGAATATTAAAACAACTTACACAATCTCATTACTTTGAAAGATTACACAAAAACTTTCATACATACAAATATTATTTAGAAATATATTTTTAATCACATTTGTTGAGTTCAAACATTTTGTTTTCTTGTATTTTAAATTTGACCCCAAAACCCATGCACCCAACATAATAACATAGTTAGAGTCTTACAAAAAGTCTTTATATTTTAAATCAAATTATAGTAAAATGACCCTAAACATTTTACTTTACACAAAATAGAGAGACAAAAGTTAAAAAATGATGAAACAACTAGCAAAATTATAAAAATTAATTGTCTTTGAAAATAAATCGTTAAAATATTTCGGAAGAAATCTAAGTTAAATATGCAAAGTCTCTAAAGCGAAGCGAATTGAGTTTATATATATATATATATATATCACATCCAACCTTCTTTTACTTGTAGTATTTTCAAAGAAATTGGGAACTTGATTGGGGAATATCTCAATGAGCTTTGTCCTCCATGGAAGAAAAAGAATTATTGACCTATGCTAGATTTTATGTGATTATGACTTTGGGAAAAACCATATGACATGTAACAAAATTAAAGCCAATTATGCCTAAGCATGGATTCAAGAGCTGGATTATGAAATTCTCCCTATTAGATGTTTTATTTGTTGGTGGGTAAGTAATGTGGCTAGAGAGTGATAAATTTAAAAAGAGAGAATAATTCAACAAGAGAAGTAAAGAAAGTGTGGAGAACAAAAGATTAGGAAAAAGACTCAAATTTGAATTTGAATTATGATAATAAAATTTATTTTGAGGTGATGATAATGGAAACATGGAGAGGGATGTTCAAGGGGACAATACCTTGATGCGAGTGTGAGAGTGGAAATTTAAAAGTTTGAAGTTGAGTAGTTGAGAGACCTATAACTCTTCACATTAGAAGAAGGGTGAGTTTTGTAAGGATGAGGACATAAGTGAATAAGAGTTTGTAAGGGATACAATCTTTGTAAAAACAAATACTTGATAGTAAAAGAATTTAGATTGATAATTTCCTTCTCTCATTATCCTTTACAACTTTTGAAAACTAATAAAAATCAATACTTGAATTAAATTATTTGTCTCTCTCAAATTTTTCCACATGATAATTTACCATTTTTTTGCTGAAGTTTCAAGTTTATCAGTCTTCATTGAGACACAGCCATTGTAAAAAAGAACATCTTAAAGTCCACTAATGATACAAATTGATCAATTATAAATGAGTATATAAGATTAAAAAAAAAAAAATCTTCCTAAAATGACCTCACAGTCGAGCCAACGAGAAACACCAATTTTCTCAAAAGCCCCCAAAACATACCAGAATTTTAAAAATCTTTAAAAGAAGCAGTAATAAAACCCCAATTATAAGGTAAGAAGAGTGAAGCCAGTTTTTCTTAAACTTCTTCAAAATCAATTATTAAGTTATAGCCTGGCACATAGAACAATTAGAAAGTACTCTGAAAAGTCTACAGTAAAACCAATCTTGAATATGCATAGAATGTTCCAATTGACAAACCATCATTTATAAATCTGAAATATAGATATTCCAATACATCATACAAAGAAACATTGATTATTATAAAACTTCTTGGTAAAAGTATTTTTTAATGGTCAACATCTCAGATAAAATATTGATACTTCAGATCAAATTGGCCTCTCAGAAACACTACAAAGTTGAAAATCTCTGCAGTGAGTTCGTCTCGATATGAACAAATTTCTTCGACATCACTATTATGACATCATAGAGGAAAATGAAAGTAAAGGGCCATTTTATCCACTGATTCAGCCACCGCCATGGAATTCTGATTGTTTTCTTATAACATCCATATAACAATGGCGGAATAATCAGATATACTTTTGTCTCATCAAGATAACAATGGTAGACTTAGACTAGATCAGATATACATATGGGTATCTTTCATTCTGTCAAATTTGGCTGTGAAGAGTTATTAAATGCAAGATATGGTGGGCTCCATAATTAGCATGTTTCCTTGTCGTCTGAAAGAAGAGTCTGTGGGCGGCCCTTCTTTAAAAGAGGCATTTATGAATCAACAAAATTTTAAAGCACCTCACGAAGCAGACAAGGCCAAGGTATCCATCATCATCAACACCCATTTTAACCACAGATTCTGCTACCGTCATGCGATTCTGATCATTTCTTATCACAACAAGATAAGAATGGTGGACTAGATCAGATACACCGGGGATGTCTTTCATTCTGCTTAATTTGGAAGTTAAAAGCATTATGATATTCATAACAGGTAGTTTTTCCAGTCAAAGTAGTTGATCTATGTTTCAAGAGTAGTTGTGAATTTATTTGTTATCAGAATTAATGATTTAGTCTATTTCTCATTTGATTATAGTGGTGAAGCATAAAGATTTTAACGGTCTATTTTCTATTTGTTTATAGTGATGAAGTATAAGGGCTTTAACGGTCTACTTCTCATTTGTTTATAGTGGCAAAGCATAAAGACTTTTTTGGGAGGTTACCCATCCCAATACTCTCTGACTCAAGTATGAAATTTCATGGTTAAGCATGTTTGAGTTGGAGTTTTAAACACACTTCAGTTGGAGTTTCATGGTTAAGTATGTTTGAGTTGGAAACATACTTGAGTTGGAGTAGTATTGGAATGGGTGACCTCCCAAAAAATCCTGATACTGCTTGACCGTGAGGAAACTCCATGGTTAAACACACTTGAGTTGGAGTTTCAGATGGAAAAACTCCCAAGAAGTCCCGAGGCTTCACCCTAGTGAATGTCACCTAGATGCAATGAATGTTAAGTGGACCATTTATTCTCATGATAGATGGGTTTGCATAAACCACTACTCATTAAATATGAATCGATAAATTTAACTGAAAAACTAAATTGTTGAATCTTATAATTCATATCATAACTTAATACTCTACTGAAAAATATCTTCAATTTATCAATTAAGAGTTCTTAAAAGTAAAATACTATACACCTCACAATTACCATATTTTAAAAAACTTTGTATATAAATTTTAAACCCAACTTTGTAATTAGAATTTTGCTGCAACTGTTATTGTTTGAGACACATTGAAAGGTTGCTCCTCAAACTTTTAATGATTATCTATCATTTTTAAACTTGCAAGAACTCCCAATTTGCAGATGCTCACTCTCTGTTGTGTTTTGGGAAGGTGGCAAGAGTAATAGCTTCGTCTGTCCATGCTGCTCCCTGCATATATAGAGGGGAAGGATATTTTTGTTTAATATAATCTTGGGTTGTTTAATGTTGTACGCTGGATGCCATGTCGTTTTGTTCTCCCTTTTATCAATCCTAGTACCTTTCACGGACATTTCACCTTTCCCTGTCATGGAATACAGCTTCTAGTGGGCTCTTTTTCTATTGAATGGTTTTCTCAATGAGATTATTTATTGCATCATTTTTACAAACTTGACTAAAACTTAGTCGCCCATCACTGCCAATTTAAGCTTCCCATAGCTAAGATGATTTAACAATATTTCTTTTCGATGGGAAAAGATTTTTCAATTTAAATATAATCCAATTTAATGATTTAATAGTTGAATAGTTATTAGTATTTTCATATTTTATTCATATTAAATAAATATTTGTTGTATTTTTATTGGTCAAAGTTGATCTTGATTGTTAAACTAAATGACACTTAAGAACAATTTAAATTGAAAGCTACTCCCACATGAAAGCCTCTTCTTATGTTTGAATTTACACACAATGAAACAAAACCATCTTTATATACAAAAGTAAATATAAGATTTTTTATTTTTTATTTTACTTAAAGCATCAAGAAATAGGAAACTATTTAGAGAACGTTTTATCAAAATAATTTACGAAGAATAAGACATTGTTAAAACTGTAATTTGTGAAAGATTATATTATAAAAAAGGTAGATGTACGTCACAAGATGTTTATTTTATACCATCTTGTCATTTAGTTAAGGATGTAAACTTATATTATTTTAGAAGTGTGGAAGATGAAGGGATGGCATGATGGTTATAAGCAACTTAACTATACGTATTTTATCAGTTTGGTGAACCTTCAATTTATTTTCTATTTTGAAATGAACCAACTAATGTAATAATTGCATAAAACAAAGATTTTTTTTTGGTGACTCAGGACTATCCCCATGACTCAACCCCACGCCCAACTCGCCTTGCCTTGGTCTTACATTGTTTTCCAAGTTGGGGTTCAAGAAGGGGTGAGATGAGGTTAGACTAATCCCCTAGGGATGCACACAATCACCCACAAATCACATGCACGGGTAAGTCCATGCCTCGGAGTCGAACCCGAAGCCAATGGGGAGCAAACCCACAGCCCAAGCCAACTCCACTACCCATGCGGGTTAAAAAAAAGATGATTATTATTTTTGTACCTTAAAAATTTAAGGGGAACTTATGGATTTGTGATATGATCACATGTGTGCCTTGGTAGGTCTTGGATTTTTTTGTGAAGGTGACATGTTGAATGAAGTAACACCATTATATCATTATTACATTAAACTATTGGATCCTCTAGATTGTTTGTCACTCCTTGAGAAGCAATGGTCCCACCACAATCACTATAGAAGAAAATGTTGACATTTGCTAGCAACTTGAGTTTTCATGAACTATTTTTACTGGTAAAAAATTTGACATACTTTAGTGAACAAGTGAAGAATAATCTCTTGATTTCTCATGCATTTGACCATGAATTCAATAGCTTGACCTAATTTGATGGTCTAGTACAAGAAATCTCTTGATTTCTTATGTAATTAACCAAAATAGCAATGAATCAATCTATTCATTATAATTAAATTGACTTATAATACACAATTTCAAATAATTTCTGATTCATTACTAGTCTAGATTTCTAAAACCCATTCCAAAAATAAGGTTCATTCCAAATAAACTTGACCTATTCTAATCTCAATATTTTCATATAAATTAGATTTATCAAGATATTAAAATATTTAAACTTTTTTTTTAAATTGTACCAATGTCATTTAATAAAATTTAAATTACAATTCTATTTCTTTTAATAATGAATTATTAATTTAGTAAGTTGCATTGACATATATTCTTTAACATTCTTTTATAAATAGATGGTTAATATTAAATTGATACTATAAAACATAAGCACAACTTGATACCTACTAAGCAATATTTTCATCTAATCCTTAATTCATTCCAAATTGAAAAGATACAATTAGGATAAATCAAATAGATATAAAAATTATAAATTCAAAGTTATTATTTAATAGAATAAACTGTTTCCATTCAAAATACATTGATTTTAGATTGGGTTTGACTCATTTATATAAAATTTTGTATCCTTTTTAAATTCAATACATTTCAAAAAAATCAATTTAAACTCATAAGTTTAAATTTCTTAGAATGAGTTCAATATTTTAAAAAAATACAAAATAAACTTAAAATTTGATTAATCATTTTATTTGAAATGAATATTGACATTATTCATAATCATAGGAGATGAAACCTTTATTAAAATAAATAATAGTCAATATGTAAAAAAAACTAGCATTGTTTTTCATAATTTATTAGAATGACAAATTTTATTTCATATAGAATAATGAAAGTTTCTTTGAATGCTAAATTTATATCAAAATAATAGAAAGACTTAAAATTTCAAAGCATAAACACTTATGCACTCCAAAGATTACAATGTGTAACGATGAATTTAAACTTCTCATATAAAAAATCTTCAGTTTTCTTTATAAATAATAGAAATGTAATAATAGGGAGCCATGATGGTTTCTCCTTAATCTACATAACCAATTTTAAGAGAGCACTAGACAAAGATCCCTTATATTGTATTATAATTTTGTACAATCTAGAAAAATTGTCAATCTAATATTGGATTGTTGTCAAGCTATTGGTTGGTGATAAACATCATGGTAGTGATAGGTCCCTCCTTTCCACAACTCCAAAATAAAAATAAAAAGGCTTAGAACATTTCAATGTTCTTTAAGATTAATGGCCTACACAATATTAAAGTTGTTAGTTTAAAAAATTATCATTTCACAATTAGTTCTTGAAATTCACATAGGAAATTTAGTGGCCCAACCACTTGTTCAAGTACATATACAAAATTAGTACAAAAACATGACACATCACAACTATATTCTCTTTGAATAAAGTGCTAGCTAGATAACACTCTTTTGTTATGTCATTGATCAAGGAAATACTCCATGGCATGTTTGTGGGTCTCATTCTTTGATTTACAAAGAAATTTTAAACCAATAAGGAAGGGAGAGTGATTTACATAAGAGATACATGGTATGTTTTCATTAATTTTGAAAATGGCAGAACTAATAACATAAAAATATTACACCATTAGTGGAAGAGATATGAAGGATATAGGTCAAATGGAAACATCTTGCACCATCTATTTTTTCACAAGTAGTCTCCATAAAATGAATATAGTTCCCCAGAGAAAAAATCAACTCTAATAAATTATAAAATCAATCTATTAGTTTTAGGTTTATGCTTGAGAAGTGTTGCATCCAAAATATTAGAGTACGTGCACAAAGATGGGGGACCAAAAAGGGGTCTTAAGTGATCACATTTTTTTGAAATCGGGACAGATTGACCTTGGATGGGAAATTGAAGATAGTTACACTCAAAATTTGAAGATGCAATGAAATAAGAGTCATAGTGCTCTGAGTTTACTTTCTAAACTATAAATTTTATTTGAAAATGGTAGAGATTAATGGGTTCAAAAAGGGGAGCCATACAAAGTGGTCCTATTTTTTTCAAAAAATGTAACATAGCATCTAGTGTGGCCCCCTTAAAATGTTCTTTTTTTAGTATTTCAAAAATCACTTTAGTGAGAAATTAGCTAACACCATGTAGTTTATGCTCTATTTCCTACTAATTTTTAAAATAATATATGATTTTTTTACTAATTTTGAAAGTGGACACATCCTCAAAAACAAAAAATTGAGCGTACTCCCCCCTAAAAATTTTGAAAACTAATTGAAATCCATTTTTTTGAAATATGTGTAGAATGGAGTCTAGTTTTTTAAAATATAATTTATTTGAAATTTCAATGAATGGTTAAAAATTAAAGTAAAAAATACCCCACATTGGTTTTTTACAAAAAACAAATACACTCACAAAATAAATTAAAGAGGAAAACCTTAACATACTCAAAACATGAAAAAAATTACATGGTTAGAAAGTTAAGAGAGAGCTTAACATTATCGTGGTGTTTTTTGACTTGACATTGAAACACGTGCAAACTTGATGGGGAGCATGCTTGAGATTATGTCAATTTTTTTACTATTTACAAAAAAATGTCTTTAGACATTGAAAACTCACTCCAAACCTTTCGGTTGGAAGCCCAAGACAAAGGCTTGGAAATTTCCAAAGCAAAACGTAACACGAGCACGCTATTGTAGAGGAGGGAATTTTCTACCCTCAAGATAACAAGATCTCAAGGAGAAAATTCATCTCTCAACTACCTCAATTGAACTAACTCAAGTGAATTGGAAATATAAGTACTTTAAAACTGAAATCTAAGCTGATTTTGACAATGAATATAACTAAAAATCTCAAATATCTTGTACATAAAGAATGGTAAAAATATTTAATCTATAGAGAATGAAAATACAAAATATACAGAGTATAATACCACTTGGGAAAAGCCTTGGTCTTGGACATTAGTGTGTCGTGAAGATGTCTACACACCTGCACTATCATCTATACAAATCAAGCTCAAAATTTTCTAGAATGAGGTCAGGGTAAGTGCACAAAGATGGTTCCCAAAAAGGGGACTTAAGTGGACAACTTTTTTCTAAAATCAGAAAATACTGACCTTGGATGTGAAATTGAGGATACTTACACTCAAAATTTTGAGATGGAACAAAAAGAATGATTCAAGTGCTCCGAGTCTACTTTCTAAACTACTAATTTATTTTTAAAATAGTTGAGATTAAGGGGTTCAAATGAGGGATGTACACAAATTGGTGTTGTTTTTGTCAGAAAAACATAACATAGCAACTCTTGTACGACCCTTGTACGGTGAACTTTTTTTTAGTATTTTTAAAATTGCTACGATTAGAAGTTAGGTAACAGTATGTAGTTAATCCACAATTTTTCTAATAATTTTTTAATGAATATTTTATTTTTTACTAATTTTCGAAGTGGACACTTCCTGAAAAATAGAATTTTGGCCGTGCTACCCCTACAAATTTTGGAAACTAATTGAAGTTTTTTTTTTTTATAAATTTGTAGAATGGAGTCTAGTTTCTAAAAATGTAATTTATTTGAAATTTCGATGAACGGTTAATTTATAACAAAAAAAAACACCAACCACTATTTTTTGCCAAAAAAGAGACATACAAACAAAAGAAATTATGGATGAACAACTTAACATTGTCAAAAAGTGAAAAAAATTACATCGTGGATAGCTAAGAGAGAACCTAACATTACCCAGATGTTCGATTTGTTTGATATTGAACCACATGCAATCCTGATGGTGAGCACGAACCCGATTATGTGAAATATTGTAGAAATTGCAAAAACACATCTCTAGTAATTGGGAATGCCCTCCAAGCCTTTGGGTTGGTATTCCAAGGAAAATACCAATCCTAAGGCTTAAGGATTCCCAAAGCAAGATATAACGTGAGCACATTATAACGTGCTTGCATTATATGTCAGTTTTGACATGATTTTTGTTTGTGGGGAGCATGTCTAGCAAGTCATAATGCGAGTGCGGTATAACGTGCTCACGCTATGTCTTGCTCTATGTTAAATGCATATTGAATGTATTTTTGTATGCACATGTATGCTTGTATGTATGTAGGATTGTATGTACATATGTATTATGCTTGTATGTATGTATTTATCATGTATGTCTTTAGAGGGAGGGAGAATTTTAAAAGAGAGAGAGAGAGAGAGAGAGGGAGGGGGTGGAAGTGAGAGTTTAAGAGAGAGGGAGTGGGAGAGAAGGGGTTGGAGTGAGAGGAATTATATAGGTAGGGTGGGAGGGATAAAGGGAGTGAGAGAGAGGGGGTGGGAAAGAGAGAATTTAGAGATAGGGAGAGACAAAGATAGAGAGAAAGAGAGATTTATGTAGGTAGGGTACCAAAGGGAGAGACTTGAGAGTGTGAGGGGAGGTGAGAGGGATAAAGGGATAAAATGAGAGTTTAAGAGAGAGGGACTGGGAGAGAAGGGGTTGGAGTGAGAGAGACTTAGCGAGGTAGGGTGGGAGAGATAAAGGGAGTGAGAGAGAGGGGGGTGGGAGAGAGATAATTGAGATAGAGGGA